>QAOA01006185.1:119881-337661 GCA_003255065.1 Cercis canadensis | reverse complement strand
AGTGGATGGTATAAACCTATACAACAGAAATTAGAATATTTATTATATATATAACATGTATGAAAATAGTACTAAAATTTACAACAATAAAACATAGAAACTATAGATATCATACTCTTTCCCATTTGGTCGAACCAACATCCTATTAGCAGTCGATCCACACGCCGCCACAGTGGACGCAGCAGCAGAAGAACCTTGAGTCGATGATGCATGTAATGGATGTAGATGGGTGGATTCAATGGGAGTAGGAAACGGTGTATGGTCAATTTCCATGTCAGGGGGTGCAGAATAAGTCTGTAATGGAGCAGAAACTCTCCCTCTGCCTCTGCCTCGAGAGAATAAACCACGACCACGTGTGTCTGTCCCTGACATCTGTGAATAAAAAAAAATCTTAAATTAGAAGTGAGACATTAAATAAGAAATACATTCACAAAATAATATAAAGACATAACTCAACCATAAATTAACTTTAACAATTAATCACTTTCAACTAAGTAATCATTTAGGAATTCCTCCTCAGTTTCAGGGTCCTCGCTATCAAATGATTCTTCGTCTTCTGCACCATGGTCTTCTACCTCCTCATCTGCTTCAACATGTGCATTAATTGTAATGTCCCTTAAATCTTCGCCTATATCATTAATATCTCTTAAATTATCTACAATTTGGTCGTGAGAAGAGACTTCAATGAATTGGAAAGTTCTATCATCTTGAAATGGAGCATCCCGTAATTCAATTGTGCGCCTTGATTTTGTCTTAATCACCACAAACCAATCTCTCTTGTTAGGATTTGGGTATGGAGATGGTGTAAAATATACTTGTTCCACTTGTTGAGCAAATATAAATGTATCCTTACCATTGTATTTCCTATTCGATTTAACCTCAATAATCTCATACTTAGGACAAATTCTTGTACCCATGGGCGAAGGATCAAACCATTTACAATTGAAAAGTGTCAGTCGCTTAATAGGAATTCCAGGATACTCTATCTCAATCATCTCTTTCACAATTCCATGATATAAAACATCTGTTCCATGAAAACCTACTCCAAAATTATTTGACTTTCGATTTTGTGCCCAAATAGATGTGTGAAAAGAATAACCGTTGACAAAATAAATTGAAATGTCTGCACTACTCTTAAAGGCCCCCAAGCTAAATTGTACAGAAATTGATCTGCGATGTTATTATCTGGATTGTGCACCTATTAACCATTCATAAAGATTGTGTTATATCAACAGACATGTTATAATAGATAATAATCACAACTTGATTATGTAATTGTGGAAAACACTTACATAGTTTTTGAACCAAAGCACAAAATTTGATTCTATTTGTTTATCAACTTCAATGGAGCCAAGATTAGTAATAGTTGATGTCAATGACTCAACATAAATGTTGCAATCATCATTATATGATATTCAGCCTGAAGGTATAGAAAGTTAAAAATTTTTGAATACCATATGAAAAATATTACTTACTTTAGGAATGGTTGAACTTCAGGACAATTTAAAAGAACATATAGAGATATTGCAGCTACTTCATTCTCTAGAAGATAATGAGTTGTACCCGCCCCTTCACGTCGGCCAGGATAGTTAAAGATAGATAGTGGAGGATGCACAGATGACTCTCCACCATCATCATTTCGAGGCACTCTTCTATTTTTAGAATGGACATGAGACTCAAAATAATATGAACAAAATGTAGAAGTTTCCTCAAGTATGTAAGCTTCGCAAATAGAACCTTCTACATGAGCTTTATTTTTCACTTTTTTCTTGAGATGGTGTAGAAACCTATAAAAAATTGAAATATTGCCGAGTTATTATAATAAATACAAATGACAAGACACTCAAATGTAATTAATTTTCAAAGGATAGATTTGGACATCTCAAATGGATACATCCACCGATATTGTACAGGTCCACCAACTCGTGCTTCATACACTAAGTGTATTGGTAAGTGTTCCATGACGTCAAAGAAGGCAGGAGGGAATATCTTCTCTAATTTACACAAGATAATGGGAATATTCTTATCCATCATGTCAAGTGTACTTTCTTCTAGTGTTGGACAACATAAGTCTTGAAAGAAATAATTCAATTCAGTTAAAGATTCCCATATAGGAGTAGACAAACAACTAAATGCAATTGAAAGCAATCTCTCCATGAAGACATGACAATCATGACTCTTCATATGCTGCAAAGTGCAACTTTTCATATCAACACATCTCCCCAAGTTGGATGCATATCCATCTGGAAGCCGTGGATCCTGTACCCACTCACATATTGCTCTTTTTTGATCCATATTCAAAGTGTATTGCGCTTTTGGTTTGATAAATTTTCCATTGCCTCTGTCTTCCAATTCCAAGGCCTTTCGTCTACAATACAAACTGAGATCCATTCTTGCCTTTACATTATCCTTAGTTTTACCTTTAACATCCATGACTGTGTTGTAAATATTTTTGAAGACATTACTCTCTGTATGCATGACATCCACATTGTGCGGGTTTAACAAGTCACACCAATACGGTAAATCCCAAAAGATACTACGTTTAGTCCAATTATGACTCTCCCCGTAACCAAGTAAATGATATCTTCCTCCAGTATCAGTTATCTTAGGAAATTGAGAAACTTGTTCAAATAAGAGATCTCCTGAGAATCGCATAGGCGGATGACCCAATTCAATGAAACCTTTTAAGAAATTTTTCTTATTCTTACGAAAAGAATGATCCATGGGAAAGAACTGTCGATGACAATCAAAGTAACAAACCTTTCGAGCATTTTTAGCATAAAATGCTTTCGAACCTTGCATACAAATTGGACAACCTAAACGACCTGCTGTTTGCCAACCTGATAACATGCCATAAGCAGGGAAGTCATTGATTGTCCACATCAAAGCAGCCTTCAAGCAAAAATTTTGTTTCTTAGAAATGTCATATGTTTGCACACCATCATCCCATAACAGTTTCAGATCATCAATCAAAGGCTGTAGGTACACATCTATCTTACTTTTTGGATTATGTGGGCCAGGAATTATTATTGTTAGAAACATGTATTCTCTCTTCATACACATTCCAGGAGGAAGATTGTACGGAGTTAAGATTACAGGCCAACAAGAGTATATACTAGAGTTCATATTGAAAGGACTGAAACCATCGGAACACAGACTTAATCTCACATTTCTTGGTTCTGATGCAAACTCTGGATGAGTTATATTGAAATGCTTCCAGGCTTCCCCATCTGAAGGGTGTGACAACACTCCTTCCTCACGTGGATTTTCATGATGTCATCTCATATATTTTGCAGTTGCATTAGAGGCAAACAATCTTTGTAACCGGGGAATTATCGGTAAATACCACATTTGTTTTTTCGGGATCTCCTTTTTTCGACTATTTTTACTTCCTCTATCCACAAAACGGGTTTCACCACAAAATTTACATTCTCTATTTACTTCGCCATCACCATAATACAACATACATCTGGATGGACAACAATCTATTTTCTTATAACCACACCCAAGTTGAGACACTAACTTCTTAGCCTGATAAAAATTATCAGGCATTCGATGACCCACAGGCAATACCTCTTTTATCAATGTGATTATCTCATCAGTACATGCATGAGGCATATTGTAATCAGACTTAATGCTCAACAGTCTAACTGCAATTGTTAATACGGAATGACTCTCACATCCATCCCACAAAGGAGACTGTGCAGCACATAGTATCTCATAAAACTTCGCGGATTCAGAATTAGGTTCCTCTGGTTCAGGGTCAGAATAAAAACTAGAGCCCCTAGCATCAATAACCATTCACTCATATGGATTCAAATAATCTGAAACTAGATCAACTTCGTATCCTCTTGTAAGAATTGGTGGTTCAGTCTCTCCATGATTATGCCAATAATAATAATGTGGCTGAAAACCTTTACTACATAAATGTTTAGCAACTTCATCCGGCTCATGAAATCTCAAGCACTTACATTTTAAGCATGGACACCTAAATGTTCCTTCCCGTTTAAACACCTCCAGTTCTTTTGCAGCTGCAATAAATTTCTGAACACCCCATATGAATTCATCTGATAACCTATTCCCTTGAGGATTTTTCCTATTGTACATCCAACGACGATCCTCAGGTATCTCCATCTATTCAAACTCTGAAATAAGATTGGATTAAATTTGTTTTTTACATATTGATCTCAACTTAAAGCTGAATGGGTATGGCTTCTATCTCATTCTTTGAGAGTGCTTCACACTACATGAAGCTTATACAAGTAACTAGTTTAATAAAATTTCAGCAGCACCTCCTCATAGTTCTCCAAGTACACGAAATACACTGCATAAGCAGCATAAATATGCACCCAGAGAAACAAAAAGAGATGATGTAAATTTTAATAGACAAGTTACAAAATAAACTTGCATATCTAATTTAGTGAATGCACTTCTCTAAGAACAGTCCCAAAATTGGGGACTATCTAAGAGTTAACTTTACTCAGTTAACGCTTAGACGAGTTTCTAAGTTAAATAAGCTATCCTATCTAAGAGTGTGTCTTGGCAAATTTATCAAAATGTGTCACCTATTTCGCCTAATACACGCTAAAGCGTTTTTATCAAAATTGCTAAAATATTAGAGCGTTTTCTGTAAAAAAAAAAATTACTAAATTTTCTTTTTATAAAAAATACCAAAACTTTAAAGCTCCAGACAATAGTTTTCTTGAGAAAATAATAAAATGCAGAACTAAATCTGCGTTTTCTATATAAAAAAAAAAACGCAGATATAAATCTGCGTTTTCTTATAGAAATCCTTAAAAATTTTAGAAAATAATAAAATGCAGAACTAAATCTATGTTTTCTATAAAAAAAAAATACACAGATATGAATCTGCGTTTTCTTATAGAAATCCTTAAAAATTTAAAGGATTTTTATAGTCCCACTTATACCATTCTCTTTCCCCCAGCTCCCTCTCTGTCTCCTTCTCTCTCCTCTCCTCGACCCCTATGCATCCTACCATTTTCCTTTTTTCCTTGTCTCTTGCTTTCTTGTTGCTCTTCCTTTGGAGTTGAAAAGTTATTTTCTTTTGTGTTTTCTTAATGAGAGAGGGAGAAGAGGAGAAGAACAGTTTTATATTGAAAAAGACCCAGGTTTTAAATGTAGGGTGTTTCGTTTATTGCTCTCTCTAGGATGTGTATTTTGGTGGGTCTTTTTTTAATACAAAACTCTTCTTCTCCTTTTCTCTCTCTCTCTCATAAAGAAAACACAAAAATAAATAACCTTCCAACCCCATAAGAAGCGCAACAAGAAAGCAAGAGACAAGGAAAGAAGGAAAAAGGGTAAGACACATAGGGATTGAGGGGAGGAGAGAAAAGAAGACAGAGATGGAGTTGGGAGAAAGAGAAGGGTATGAATGAGACCCATAAAAATTCTTTAAATCTGCATTTTCTATAAAAAAAAAAATTAATTGCATTTTTTTTACACAAGTACTACTTGCATAGACCCATAAAAATTCTTTAAATCTGCATTTTCTATAAAAAAAAAATTAATTGCATTTTTTTTACACAAGTACTACTTGCAGCAATGTACATTAATCATATATAAATAATACATTAACACTATATATTTAAATAAAGAAAAGTGCTATTCGAATAACAATCATATGCATTATAATCCAACACAAATGCTAAAGGCTCACCAAAACTAACAGTCCACAATATAGACAATAAGCAATTGGTAACATTAAGCGTGAATCTGCAGGGAAAATAAAATTAAACATATGACTATAAAATTTTTGCTAACCTTTGCTTTCTATCCACAAATGCAACAGCTAACAACCGTGTCAGCAAGTAATGATGAAGATACACAAAGTCCCTAGCTCCAATCAATCCTCCTCATAGACACAATGCACACTTTTATCCCTTTGTGCATAAGAAAAAATAAATAGTTAAAGATTCCCATATAGGAGTAGGCAAACAACTAAATGCAATTAGAAGCAATCTTTCCATGAAGACATGACAATCATGACTCTTCATATGCTGCAAAGTGCAACTTTTTATATCAACACATCTCCCCAAGTTGGATGCATATCCATCTGGAAGCCGCAGATCCTGTACCCACTCACATATTGCTCTTTTCTGATCCATATTCAAAGTGTATTGCGCTTTTGGTTTGATAAATTTTCCATTGCCTCTGTCTTCCAATTCCAAGGCCTTTCGTCTACAATACAAACTGAGATCCATTCTTGCCTTTACATTATCCTTAGTTTTACCTTTAACATCCATGACTGTGTTGTAAATATTTTTGAAGACATTACTCTCTGTATGCATGACATCCACATTGTGCGGGTTTAACAAGTCACACCAATACGGTAAATCCCAAAAGATACTACGTTTAGTCCAATTATGACTCTCCCCGTAACCAAGTAAATGATATCTTCCTCCAGTATCAGTTATCTTAGGAAATTGAGAAACTTGTTCAAATAAGAGATCTCCTGAGAATCGCAGAGGCGGATGACCCAATTCAATGAAACCTTTTAAGAAATTTTTCTTATTCTTACGAAAAGAATGATCCATGGGCAAGAACTGTCGATGACAATCAAAGTAACAAACCTTTCGAGCATTTTTAGCATAAAATGCTTTCGAACTTTGCATACAAATTGGACAACCTAAACGACCTGCTGTTTGCCAACCTGATAACATGCCATAAGCAGGGAAGTCATTGATTGTCCACATCAAAGCAGCCTTCAAGCAAAAATTTTGTTTCTTATAAATGTTATATGTTTGCACACCATCATCCCATAACAATTTCAGATCATCAATCAAAGGCTGTAGGTACACATCTATCTTACTTTTTGGATTATGTGGGCTAGGAATTATTATTGTTAGAAACATGTATTCTCTCTTCATACACATTCTAGGAGGAAGATTGTACGAAGTTAAGATTACAGGCCAACAAGAGTATATATTAGAGTTCATATTGAAAGGACTGAAACCATCGGAACACAGACTTAATCTCATATTTCTTGGTTCTGATGCAAACTCTGGGTGAGTTATATTGAAATGCTTTCAGGCTTCCCCATCTGAAGGGTGTGACAACACTCCTTCCTCACTTGGATTTTCATGATGCCATCTCATATATTTTGCAGTTGCATTAGAGGCAAACAATCTTTGTAACTGGGGAATTATCGGTAAATACCACATTTGTTTTTTCGGAATCTCCTTTTTTCGACTATTTTTACTTCCTCTATCCACAAAACGGGTTTCACCACAAAATTTACATTCTCTATTTACTTCGCCATCACCATAATACAACATACATCCGGATGGACAACAATCTATTTTCTTATAACCACACCCAAGTTGAGACACTAACTTCTTAGCCTGATAAAAATTATTAGGCATTCGATGACCCACAGGCAACACCTCTTTTATCAATGTGATTATCTCATCAGTACACGCATGAGGCATATTGTAATCAGACTTAATGCTCAACAGTCTAACTGCAATTGATAATACGGAATGACTCTCACATCCATCCCACAAAGGAGACTGTGCAGCACATAGCATCTCATAAAACTTCGCGGATTCAGAATTAGGTTCCTCTGGTTCAGGGTCAGAATAGAAACTAGAGCTCCCAGCATCAATAACCATTCGCTCATATGGATTCAAATCATCTGAAACTATATCAGCTTCGTATCCTCTTGTAAGAATTGGTGGTTCAGTCTCTCCATGATTATGCCAATAATAATAATGTGGCTGAAAACCTTTACTACATAAATGTTTAGCAACTTCATCCGGCTCATGAAATCCCAAGCACTTACATTTTAAGCATGGACACCTAAATGTTCCTTCCCGTTTAAACACCTCCAGTTCTTTTGCAGCTGCAATAAATTTCTGAACACCCCATATGAATTCATCTGATAACCTATTCCCTTGAGGATTTTTCCTATTGTACATCCAACGACGATCCTCAGGTATCTCCATATATTCAAACGCTGAAATAAGATTGGATTAAATTTGTTTTTTACATAATGATCTCAACTTAAAGTTGAATGGGTATGACTTCTATCTCATTCTTTGAGAGTGCTTCACACTAAATGAAGCTTATACAAGTAACTAGTTTAATAAAATTTTAACAGCACCTCCCCACAGTTCTCCAAGTACACGTTAGTTCTCCAAGTACACGAAATACACTGCATAAGCAGCATAAATATACACCCAGAGAAACAAAAAGAGATGATGTAAATTTTAATAGACAAGTTACAAAATAAACTTGCATATCTAATTTAGTGAATGCACTTCTCTAAGAACAGTCCCAAAATTGGGGACTATCTAAGAGTTAACTCTACTCAGTTAACGCTTAGACGAGTTTCTAAGTTAAATAAGCTATCCTATCTAAGAGTGTGTCTTGGCAAATTTACCAAAATGTGTCACCTATTTCGCCTAATACACGCTAAAGCGTTTTTATCAGAATTGCTAAAATATTAGAGCGTTTTCTGTAAAAAAAAAATTACTAAATTTTCTTTTTATAAAAAATGCCAAAACTTTAAAGCTCCAGACAATAGTTTTCTTGAGAAAATAATAAAATGCAGAACTAAATCTGCGTTTTCTATATAAAAAAAAAAACGCAGATATAAATCTGCGTTTTCTTATAGAAATCCTTAAAAATTTAAAGGATTTTTATAGTCCCACTCATACCATTCTCTTTCCCCCAGCTCCCTCTCTGTCTCCTTCTCTCTCCTTTCCTCGACCCCTATGCATCCTACAATTTTCCTTTTTTTCCTTGTCTCTTGCTTTCTTGTTGCTCTTCCTTTGGAGTTGAAAGGTTATTTTCTTTTGTGTTTTCTTAATGAGAGAGGGGGAAGAGGAGAAGAACAGTTTTGTATTGAAAAAAGACCCACCAAAATTCACATCCCACAAAGCAAATAACCTCTCTCTAGGATGTGGATTTTGGTGGGTCTTTTTTTAATACAAAACTGTTCTTCTCCTTTTCTCTCTCTCATAAAGAAAACACAAAAATAAATAACCTTCCAACCCCAGAAGAAGCACAACAAGAAAGCAAGAGACAAGGAAAGAAGGAAAAAGGGTAAGACACATAGGGATTGAGGGGAGGAGAGAAAAGAAGACAGAGATGGAGTTGGGAGAAAGAGAAGGGTATGAATGAGACCCATAAAAATCCTTTAAATCTGCATTTTCTATAAAAAAAAAAAATTGCATTTTTTTTACACAAGTACTACTTGCAGCAAAGTACATTAATCATATATAAGTAATACATTATCACTATATATTTAAATAAAGAAAAGTGCTATTCGAATAAAAATCATATGCATTATAATCCAACACAAATGCTCAAGGCTCACCAAAACTAACAGTCCACAATATAGACAATAAGCAATTGGTAACATTAAGCGTGAATCTGCAGGGAAAATAAAATTAAACATATGACTATAAAATTTTTGCTAACCTTTGCTTTCTATCCACAAATGCAACAGCTAACAACCGTGTCAGCAGGTAATAATGAAGATACACAAAGTCCCTAGCTCCAATCAATCCTCCTCACAGACACAATGCACACTTTTATCCCTTTGTGCATAAGAAAAAATAAACAATAAATATAGTCAATAACAACTACATTAACTTTTCACCTCTACTTCATTCAAAAACTATGAATACAAATAAGTTTTTTCAAATTTTTAATTGTATATCCATTAAGCCAACAAGTTTTAGCAAAAGTGAGGTTTTAGTTAAAATGGAGGCTCATATTCAGTCTCTATCCATTGCATATGGACCAGGGAGGCCGAAGAAGACAGTTGAATATTCGTGGCATCTCTTCCTTGACAATTGACCATCACCATTCAGGGTCTAAGCCAATTGACCATCACCAAAAAATAGTTTACCCAAAATAGTAAAATTGATTGACCTCAAATAATATTTCAAGAGTTTCATACTAGTGCTAAAACATAAAAGTGCTCGACCAACTCTCATTAAGATGAGAATTCATGTCCATCTAGTTCTAATTGATAATAATGTTGCATCATCTTTAAAAAAAGGAGGGGAAAATATATGTGAATTCAGACAAGATTTTTAATAATTTAAATTCAAAACTCTAGTCATAGTGATATAGCCATATCCCAAGCGATAATAAAATTCATGGAAGTAATTTTCTACTATAAAACTAAATTTTTTAGTTAAAATATGAGAGTACGAGAATTTAAACACATAACTTCAACTTTTATAAAATAAAAGTAATTGATAACAATAGTTAAATATCATCTTCTAGTAAAAATTATAAAAAGCATATATATAATTTTTGTATTTGTCCAAATTTTAATTCTATAGTGAGATAATCTATTTTTTTTTTGGTAAAGTATAGTGAGAGAGTCTATTTTTTTGTCAAACTATACGTTACTTCCTCTTGTTTCACATAAAAAATAAAAAAATAAAAAAACTCTTTGCCTTACTCTAAAAGTCGTAGACACAGTAGCATCCCAGAGTTAAAAAGACATTATGCTGAAGTTATTAAACATGAAACTATGCAAACAGATTCATGGAAGGACCTCTCTAAACTATGAAATCTTAAATAGGTTACCAACATTTTTTCCCCTTTGGGCCTTGGCTAATGAGGTTACCAAATCATTAGTGAATAGTTTGCATTTATGTCAGCCGCTAACTTTAATAGATTACAGTTTCTTGCCCCCCAAAAAAAAAAGGTTACAGTATCATTAGTGGGAAGTTTTCTATTTAGATCAGCCACTAGTCTTAAAAATATAATGAAAAGATTCTCTCAAGAGACATAAAAAAGCACACCCGGGCACTTGCGCAGGTTTAAGAATATACTATGCGAGGAAACCATTGATTAACAAATTAAATAAATAAACTATTAATCATAAGACATTAGAATAAGTATCAAGGGGCCCACATAATCACAATGCCTCCATAAGATGAGAAACCTTCAGATAATCTTGTCATTGTGGTACCACACCATCTAGTTAAAATCTAAGACTCACACAAAATTAAATAGAAGTACCAATAATAAAATTTATTTATTAGTGTTTATGGAATATATACTCTAGAGTACATAAGCACATATAGGTGGGTTTTTTCTTGGGTACAGAAACGTTGTACAAGGCCAAAATATAGGTGGCTTTATAGATAGAACCATACACAAAATCTAATAAAACAACTAACAAAAATACAAATTACATATTTATATGTGTTTTTTAAATCTGTACCAAAAAATATGTGTTTATAAAATATTTACTATGAAAATACGCAGATTTATCCCAGAAGTGTAAGTATGTGACCTTGAATCTCTGACACACTTTCTATTAATTTAATTGAGCAAATAAAAAATAAAATAAAGCATTGGCTTAGACCAATTATTAGCTGCAAATTTTATTGTTAAAATTCACACAATTAAAATTCACTACATAAACCATAAACCCTTGACTTTATCAATTGACCATTATTAGGCTTTTTATTTTTTCTTTTTAAATTTTTTTTCACACAGAAATGCAATATGTTAAGAAAAGAATAAACAAAAAAAATAAAATAAAACTCTTAACATAAAAAATTTTAATTCTTACGATAAGCGGGTGTCATTAAACCCTTAAATCATAACTTTCTTTGTCTTTCATAGTTTATGCAGAATATTATATTTTTCTTTCTCTATCACCCTTTATCATTTGGTAATTCATAATTAAATAAATTGATGTGGTTTAAGTTTCTTACATCAGTGATAACTTTAGGGAAGAGGGTCATAGTTTTAAGATCCCATCATCATAAGATTTATGTCAATAATTAAGTTGATGTGGGTCTTAATTTATTGGGTTGTATATAATAATTGTCACATTATGACTAAGAAAAATATTATGGGAATGCCATCAAACAATTATTCAAGCTTGTGGGGCCATCGCCCCTGTAGCTCTTTCTAGCTTATTCAAGTCAATGGATGATATTCTGCAACTACATCTAGCAGCTATTAAGAAAAAAAATAATTACCTTTGGTAATTTATGTTGCTGGGCTAGATGGTCCATAGGAAGCCTGACATTTGATGAAGCAGCAAACCAGGCACGGCGGTTATGGTGCTTATATGCTAGTGCCTATACAGGTGGTAAGAAAGTGATTGATGGTGGGTAGGTGGTACATTGTAATCATTATCAAATAATGTAAAATATTTAAATATTTGCATTAACACAAAAAAGTTAATTCTTATTCAATACTGAAGGTGGTTCTGCACTGAAATAGATATGGTGGTTACATTGCAACGATACTTTAAGTGGTAAGATAGTGGCTGTGACAATGATGGTGGATGGAAGATGGTAGCTGCTATCTGCTAATGTTAAAATATTTTCAATCTTTGCATAAACACAAAAAATCATATTTCTCTTTACTGCAAAAATTTTTTTTTTTTTAAGAAAAAAAGGAGGGAAATGACAAACTCTGCAAAGGATCTCCAAAACAGTCAAGTTAGACGATTATTTAAAGGAATAAAACAGGAAGAACTAGTTTTTCCTCAGCATGTTATACAGAAAGAATAGGATTTCTTCCAGAGTTATAAATATTTAGAAAAAGGAAATAGGGGTAAACATTTAAAAACCCAAATACAAGGTGACTTAGAGCAAGCAAGGTGATAAGAAAGGGGAACGTTGATTGAGATTGAGATTAAGATTGAGACTTGAGAGCATGAGAGTTATAAATATTCAGAAAAAGGAAATAGGGGTAAACATTTTTCATAAAAACCCAAAATATAATATAATAACTTGTATGCTTAAGCATTTGACTGACTTGGATTATCTATCAATAAAAACATAAATTCACTAAAGCATAAAGGAAATATTATCAGCCTTATCCATAAGATAGTAAACCTTGGAAAACAAAAGGAGAATTGTAACATATAAAATGCAATTGCCTAAAAAACAATGCATCATCATCAGGTTTATTGGTATTACCAGCATACGCGCCAAAGTTTTATGCCCACAAATTCACAGGTTAACAAACACTAGTGCAACCTTTCAGTTGCTGAAACTATATATGGCATAATGAAATCTCTTGATTTTTCTTTATTGCCACTTTCAGTTGTATGGCTGAAGAAACTTAGGTAATGCTACTTTAAACAATTTTCCTTAGTTGAGCAATCAAGGCATCACATCTCTTAAGAAATTGCAAGACTTCCTTGGTAAGCCAAACCTAAGACTTACCAGCAGAAACCTGGAATCTAGGAAAAATAGTATCTCTATATCAAAAAGTCAAAGTGAAGTTAACACCAATAATGCTTTCTTAGTTCATGCTCCGTTTACCTATTTTTGTATAGCCTTGATAATCCTTTGGCCAATGAAACACCCACAAATGCAATAGCCAGAAGTCCAGTAACTTATAGAGCAAATAACCAAAATGGAGAAAGGAGAACAAATCTCAACCAAAATGCATGGAGCACAATGCTCTGTCCAGTAACTTATAGGCCAGAAGTCCAAATAACCTGATAAATAAATCACAAACATCTTTAGGAACAGAAGTAAACAAGGCACACTGACTCCATAGTACAAATATTGAAAGGTTGCTTGGTCATATTTTCCTACCGCTTTTTCATTACTATTTTGGTTTGCAGTGTTCAAATAGTTTAGTTCAAACAACTTGAGTCAAGAAAGAGTTCAACAATTCTGTAAAGAGTATGGTTAACAGTAGGCTACTGCTATATTGAAGGAATGGACAATGTTTGATATTTAAGTCCTAGTTTTTTCAAAGAGAATTATTTCTGGGGCTATGGCAGTATGATAGTATCCAATTCATCATACCCCAAAAAATGCTAGTGAGCCCAAGGGAAAGAAAATACGAAAATAAATGATTGCATGAACATCATCCATTACTGTAGAAGATTGGGTCCACAATGGTTGCTAACAACTAAATAATAAAACGTTACAATAAATAGATGCATCAATTACTCAGACATGACAATACCGGAAAGGATGGATCCTGTACGGCTATCTTCACATTGGAACCCAAAAATAGCTGCAAATATTGAGACAAATCACAATTCAGTACTACATATTAAAGTAAGCAATTGACAAAATAACTTATTTCATAATGAAGATGAAACAATCTAATCTAAATACCTAACCTGATTAGAATGATAGGTTAAATTAACTAATATTTGGGAAGGGAGGAGGAAGAATAAGTAGAATACAGCAAATGCATATCAAATAGTATTGATAGAATACCTGAAGGCGAGTAATATCACACTGTACACCATCTAAAACAAAAACCTCTTTGGGTTTTATTCCTAGGTCTTTGTAGAATGCATCAGCAATTGCCTTCCTCAAGGCCTGCCATATAGTTTTGTCAGAGCCTATATTACTTGTACGACACATCAATATAGTAACATACTATTTCAGAAATAGAAGTTCACATAAGTGGATAATGATAAAATGATGGACACTCAAACTTGATAGTTCACTTCAAAAGTATCCAAAGAACTACTATATTAGTATATTTTTGGTCCACAATCATTTATTATCAAAATAAGAGTTTCTTTCTTTCCTTTCTATGATGATACCTTTTCACCTTACTCAGGTCCATATCCTTTATAACCTTGGGTTGTTGAGAGGGCATTCACAAACAGCAAAAAAAGGATAAGTTCATGATTTCTAAGATAAAATCTAGAAAATTTTCTCTTCTACAGCAGATGCTATTAATTATTAGGCTGTTCAAGACTTGGGATAACCCCTTCCTCTTCATGCTTATAGATATGAAAATATTTGAACTGTATAACTGAAATAGAAAAGAAGAGTGTGAGTGTGTGTGACAGAGAAGAGCTGGAGGGGGGAAGAGAGTAGGCTGTCTTAAGTTCTGCACTGTTAATATTTCAAAACAAGATACTAATATAATTAACATATTACTCACATGATTTATATAATATCTATGTTCTAGTGTTAAACACGAACACATACAGAGGTGCATATAAACACAACCAACAGAAAGTTGCATGCATGCTGTAACAAGAATCATAGCATTTTTCCAACAAATACTGCAAGAGGCATTTTACAGAACAAGCAATTTCAAAATGAGAGTGAATGAAGACATAGAGTTAGGAAAATGATAGGGCCCTCCATAATTTTTGGGCCCTAACTTGCTATTCCCTTATCCTTCTTGGTGGGACCATATAATGGTTTTCGTATAGATTCATGTGAATGCAGTCATCAGTCATCATGTGTACTGTATAATGGCTTCCAACCATGAGGAATGTGGCTATGGATGAAAATGAAATCGAGCAATGTGATAGTTCTAAGTGAATTATTGGTATCTTACAGATTTGTTGCTGAAAGGTGCAAAAGATTTTTGAAGAGAGAACAAAGTGATTGTGGTATGGTTATGGGCTATGGGCGATGAGTATAAAGATTGAATGATTGAGAGTCATCACCAATATCACTGAAGTTATATTTTATAGTTTAAATGTTTAAATATCACTATATATGGGCGATGAGTATAAAGACAGAGGCAATGTGATAGTTTAAATGTTTGTCATAGACACATGAAGTTAAATTTTCTAGCTATGGGAAAATAAGATTTCGAACTTGAAACCTTAAGTTTTCTAATAAATTATTAAGTCAATTATATTGTATATGCTAATGTATGTTTGGATCAAAATTGATATATTCCAATTGAAATTTTAAATTGACAACTCAAAACAATGTACAACAATGTAATATGCAACAAAATGAGAGTGTAAGTATCATTTATGACGAGAGGCTTTGGCTCAATAGAGCCGCCTCCAACCTTAAAGCTATCCCTCACCCATTTTTCAAGTTTAATGTTCTCTAACTATAAAATGACAGCTTTAACTAAATGACCATCTAATTTAGTTTATTAGTTTTAGAATAGAAAATTGCTACTCACAAGCTGCATTTTTGTTTTGTTTTTTATTCAAGAGTCAAAGTATCTTAAAGCTAGTTTTCGTACACAAAACTATGTTCTTCCCAATCGATCTTGAGAGTTGAGACAGAAAAGTTACAAGGGGGAGGAACAAAGTGGGATTCTCTGAAATTCAGGAAAATGTGAAAGAGACAAAGTTGAGTACTGTTGGTTGCAAACCCCACTCAATCCCTGTTCATAATCACGAAATCTTGTAACCCAATACCAACATAACAATATACAAGCAAATTCAAAAGAAACATTCATCCAAACACTAACACCAGTCAACCATAGACCAAACAGTAATAAAAACTTAGGAGCTAATTAAATCCTAATTTTCAGCTACACATTATACATATTTGACACATGCTATATTCTAACAATAAGGAAACAGAGCGTACCTGAACTTTTTGTCTGCACCAATTATGCCAATTTCAATGTTTTTTCTGGAGCTTTGTCCCTCAAGCCTAGATGACAAAAGCAAAAGATGAATTCAACATTACTACAATATGTATGGTAGGGAAAAACATAATTTAGCAAATAGGAAGGAAAAAACTTAATGGCCAATTGGTACATAATGGCTTTTGGACCACTTAATGGACAGTAAAAATCAAATATGATATTTTCATGGAGTTCCTATTTAGTGGATAAATTAGAAATGGCATGCTCCTATTGGTGTGTGAGATTTGAAGCAAGCTGCCAATTTCAACACAAGTTAATATCTTTGTGCCTATAGGTAAGGAGATAGAAAATAGTCACAAGTTATTAGTTTCATGCCTTTCTCTTTTCCTTTTCTTGTTTCCCTTTTCAAATAAATGGAATATTTACTACAAAGAGAGAACAGCATAAGCTAAAAGAAAGCAAAACTGTATAAATGATCCTAAATTATAATTAGGATAAACATTGGTTTAGACATATGTTCCTTGAAGGTTTACTTTTTTTGGTTCAAGTATCTCAACTACAGACAATGATCAAACTACAGTTCACTCCATGACAGAAGATACAAATCTGCCAGAATTAATTTTCACAGAAGAAGATGGTAGTGATGATAGTTGATGACAGATCAATAACTGTCTATGACTAAACCACAAAATGATATTAGCTAACTAGGATAGCTACATATTGTATAGCACTTAGGCTTGTCACCGCACATGCAAATTCTGCTTACTTGATTCTAATAAATACAATTCAAGTAATACTAATACACATGACCACTAAGTTATATGAACATTCCCAAGAGAACTAATAATTACTAACATTTTGCAGCTATTATTGCCATGCAAATGAATGCAAATAATGATGCTAACAGAGGCCAAGGATTTGACAATATTCATATCTCAGCCTATTATAATCAATTATTATCAAATACTTAAAATGATTGAATATTCCAACTTAAAAGACTAGAACCCACATATGAATGAATGAGAACTCATACATATCTTAAGCCACATGTAAGTTTAAAGAATTGATGGTATTCCATGCAAGCAGTTCAAAATGCATTAGCCTAATATTTGTAAATAGATCGACCATTTTAGCCTAATATTTGTCCTGGTATCAAATGCATTAGCTTAATCTTCCATTTGTTACAGTTAAATAACATAAAGATTGGTTAAGGATAGAACTTTCAAAATGAGCCATGTCAAATGCTACTCTTTATTCAAGGAAAAGCATAACTAAGCTACTCTTTATTCAAGGAAACACATAACTAAGTCAAAAACCAGAGTTGTTTACAATTATAAGACTCCCCACTTGTCATCACTACTGAATTTTTAATATACATAGTTAATATTTTAAAAACAAGAATCCAATTAGGGTGCAAAAGGTAGACAAAGAAGAAACCAAAACTGACATAAGAAAAGGTTACTATTTGGGGCAGAAACATACTAAAATGTCCCATGCACACCAAACCCATCACAAACAATCCCATTATAAATCAACTTAGAAATTAACATATTTTTCTGCAGAATGCTTGCAGGGGAACCATGAATCAATTGAGTTTTTGCCTTTTGGTTCTCTATGCCATATTCTTCACGTTTTGCTACAAAGTACAGACTTCAGGAGTTTCAGATCCAGAAGATGGCATGTCTAATTTTCAACCAAGCCTTGCTGTTGTCATAGTAATTCTGTGTCTCATGTTTTCACTCACATTCTTTATTCTCATGTATGCAAAATTCTGTCACCGGAGAGCTTCAGTTCATGGAGACCTAGAAAATCACCCTGTACTTATAAGTTCTTTAGATAAGACTCATAGAATCTCTTCCCTTCTTTAGATTTTCTTCCCTCAGAGGCTCTAGAGAAGGGCTTGAGTGCGCAGTATGGCTATCCAAGTTTGAAGATGTTGAAATCCTTAGGATGCTGCCTAAGTGCAAGCATGCCTTTCATATTGATTGCATTGATCATTGGCTTGAAAAACACTCAAGTTGATCTCTTTGCAGGTACAAGGTCAATCTTGAGGACCAAACCATTTTTACATATTCAAATAGCATGAGACTCCTAGTTAACCAGTCAGAGCTGGGTGAGGAGTCCAACATAGAGCTCTTTGTTGAGAGAGAGGAAGAGCATCATGGGTTATCAAGGTTCAGTATTGGAAGCAGCTTTAGGAAAATTGAAAAGGCTTGTTAGAAGTAGCACACTTCCAAAAACTTCAACAACAAACTAGAAAATTCTACTTCTCACCCACTTATAACTTCCATCAACAATAAACTAGAAACTACAAGAAAATTCTAGTAGTACAGCTATAAAAAACTAGAGAAGAAACTAGAAAAATCTAATAAATAGGCATGAAGTGTAGAAAAATGTGTGTAAGAAAAAAGTCATAGCCTTGTACTTTCCTTGTCAAACCTATCAACTATTAAAAGCCTTCTCTTCCACGTCCTTTCACCTTTTTTTCAGCCATCATCCATTTCTCACACTTACAACTATTACTTTATCCCATAAAATCAATTCCAACTAATCAACTATTCATCTCCCACTTCCTTTCATCTCCAACTATTTTCCACTCTTCCAACGTCCCTTGCCTTATTCACAAATTACCAACACTTTTTTATTCTCTTCACACACAAACACAATTACTATATCATTTTCATAAACTAACAAGGGTAATAAGGAAGAAGAATTGCCAATTCAAAAAGAAGCACAAGATAGTGATGGCGATGATGATGAGAAGGTCTATCATAAGCAAAATCATAAGATTATAGTATCTGATGTTGTGTTCAAGAACCGGTGGAGCAAAGTGAGCTCATCGGAGCTCATGTTCTTAAAGTCAGAAATGCTTAGTTCTATGTCAAGCAGAAGATTCAATTGGGAACGAAATATTGAGTAGCTGCCAATGGCAAGGGGAATAGAAAATGAGGAAATTATAAACATCAAGGAGGAGATGGAGTGGAAGATTTCCTTTGAGAGCAAAGTTGGTGTACTTAATAAAATTAATTCAGCTTCAGATACAGGTCCTTCTAATACATCAGTTTCTAGAGGAAATTCAATTCATACATCAAAATATGCGAATCCAGCTAAGAAAATATCAATGTCAGAAATCACTGCTGTCTCTAGATTTGGAGATTGGGGCATGAAAGGCAGGTTCTTTAGAGAATCCTCTTTGCTTGAAAACAATGTGAAAGAGGAAAGAGTAAGGCAACTTTGGCTGCCAATTGCCAGAAGAACAGTTCAATGGTTTCTCAATAGAGAAAGAAGGTCTCAACAGTCTCAGAATAAACAACAGCCATTAGATGTATAGTTCATTAATCGATCACCATGAGTGTTCATGATAGAATTATCAGCCATTACAGGTTGGAGATTATTTACACAAAGGGTAGATAGATGCACAATTGACAAATACTTGAAGAGTGTCCAATTGTAAACATGGTACACATTTAGTCAACAAGAAGTCACTCTCGGAGAACAAATGTCAAAATTAAGGCCCCACCTAAACTGAATGAACTGAGGAAACAACAAAATGCAATCCTAGAATTTCACGTAAACTGAAACCGGAGAGTAAAATAAACGACAATGTTCAAGTGCCTGGGAAGGATTAGTAAATACTAGAAAATACAGAGGAAAGCACTGTACCATGGTAAAGCTCATTTGCTCAAAATGCCATACCCAAAAAACCCCAAATTAAAGTGCAGCATTTGCATGCAAAAAATTTATCACAGTTCCAAACTTACCATTTTTTCACTGATGTTCGGTAGTCAATGTAAACAAGACCAGACACAGAGTAATGCAAATGACCACCCAGTCACCCAATACTCTCTCAAACCAACTCCACCTCTTACTCCATCACTTCTTTAACAAAATCCATTGTCGAAGATCAAGGACAACACATCAAAAATCAAGCTCAAACTTTGATTGACTTAATCTGCAAACACAGCAACAAAAACTTAGAATGAGAAACCCACAATCTAGCAATTCAGTATCGATCGCGCTCAAGAAGAAATCAATGATTCAGATAGAGATAACAAGAAACCCTTTTGAGAAATATAAATAGAAAGAGTACAGAGAATATCAAAGCAACTCAAAATCTATGTAAATATGTACGAGAAATATACCGGGAATAGCAATGGAGAATAAACCGTGTCAGCGCAAATAGCAGAGATTTAGAGAAAGAACTGGGCGAGATAGGGACCAAGAGAAAAGGAAAGGGATTTCTTATAGATTTCTTAGTCTGAGGGAGAGTGATATGGGCGATGGAGGAGAGTGCTAAGGAGAGAAAGGGATTTGAGAATGGGAGGGAGAGTCAGGGTCTTAGAGAACAAGAACGATAGGAGAAGTTTAGGGATTTCTAAAGTGAGGAGTCAAAGAAGACTTAGGTCTCGGTGAAAGGGGGAATAACCTAAAACATTCCAACGGTATTATTATGGCAATTACTGTTGGAATTTCCGTTGGAATCAACAAAAATAATTCTGAAAAAAAAAAAGGAAAAATTTGCAAAAAAAAATTCCCACGGTATATACCGTTGGAATTTTCCTTTGGAATTTTTTTAAACAATATTTTTACACAATTCCAACGGTAATTCTGATGGAAAATTCTAACGGTAATATAATTCCGTTGGAATTACCATTGGAATTTTTGAGAAATTTATTCCGTTACAATCACCGTTGGAATTTTTGGAAAATTCCAACGGTTTGTTGTTCCGTTAGAATTTTCCGTTGGAAAATTGTCATTTTCTTGTAGTGTTAGTGTGTTTTAACATAGTTGAGATGCATTACCCGGACAAAGTGATACGCCAGTTAGAAGCTTGTCAAGGTATTCTCGTTGCCTCTGAAGGGTATGCTCAGCGATTAGAGAGAATTACCTTGAGAGGGAACCAGGACCGACTGTGGACCCAGTATCATGAGGCCTATTGCGAGACATGGAGATTGTGACGCAATCACATGGTGCCGTGTGATGGGGATATCGGCGTCACACCAGATTACATGACTTAGTATCTCCGGATCACGCAAAGGTGGATGAGCCCGAGTAACCTCATTCCCGTTGTCTAGGTTTGTGAAATGTCTGTATAATGTATCTTTTGCGCCTTTATTTGAAATGAACATTAAGTATATCTGGTTAATTATTTAAAGGTCGACACACCTCCTCCCTAGCCCCAGTGTCCACTCCCGTAGCAGACTCCTTTAGTTCAGCCTTGGGCAGAGCAGCCGCCTGTTTCACAACCTTCATATTAGCATTAGCATCATCAGCATCACGAGGGCGTATCCTTCCAGCAAAGCCCACAATTCCAGGGGATGCCCGGCTTCCAGCATTCCCCGCCATTTCAACAAAGTTCGGGGTTGCAATAGATGTCAGGCTTCCAGTAGCCCCTTTCCTTCCAGCAAAGCTAGTAGTTTCAGCAAATGCCACCTTACCAGTAGCCACAACCCTTCCAACATAGCCAATAGTTCCATGAGGGAGCATATTTGAGGCCTCCTTTGAGAGCAGATCAGTACGCTGCATTCTAGGCCAATCTCACCCAATTGTTGTATAACTATGGGTTTGTGGGTCCTAGTTTTGGAACGTAGTATACTCAGTGGACATCGATGGGACAGACTCAGGGTGATCCCATAGGTCAAGCTCAAAGGGATGGTATAGCACATGCTTAGTCTGAAGGTATGACACAATCTATAGATCATCGTAGGCGACCGGATGTGCCAGTGAATATGGCAAGGTCGTCATGACGGAGCCTGGTGTTACGCTCTATGTCCAGGGACTGTTATCAGTCACGTGGGGTTGAAGCCAATTCATCAAGAAATGCACGCAGTGTGGAAAGACCTTCACCCCAACATAACATGTTCAGTACTAACGTTAGTCTTCCCCAATCAGCACTTGGTTTAGATTTTGATCTTGATCTAGACCTGAAAGTTGGGTCATCACGTGCTGTTTGGGGTGACGTGTATGCCGAGCCGTTGGTTACCCCCATTGGGAGTCCTTATATTGATCAGGGAGAGCTGGATGTTGATCCTATTGGATTGAGGTTAGATGGCATATATGATTATCTTTTCAGGGACATCGATGATGTACCTCCTCAACCATATCCTCATCCGACTCCTCAACCTGGGTGTGGACAAGGGAGGCGTGATAAACATCCTAGATAGTGTCACATCGATAGTAGATTTGGACATTAGTAACATCTTTTTTTGTTGTACATTATAATATGTGATTTTTTTGTAGACCTTTATTTTAATAGATTGTTCTTCCCATCATCTGTGAAATTAATATAAGTAAAATCACAATGCTATGACTTTACAATAAGTAACCCGTAAGATATTCAAAACAAATTTAGTCGATATCTAGTCGAACATTAAAAACTACATCTAAATAGAAATGATGATGATTTTGATGACATACTAGTGTGACTTCATCTTTCCAAAGCACACAACTACCTCTAGTGAAGCCATTACACCGGGTTGTGATCATGTTATTAAAACAAATAGATTGTCCAATGTGGGTTTGCATCTAGTTGTTACCCTCGTAACACGTCTCTATCAAGATTAAGACACTAACTTCGTGTTTAAGACATATCATCCGTGCGATGTCTTGGAAGTTTGGATGTGTTACACCTCTACAATTCCATGTTGCGATGATGGTGTTGACATGTGGCGGATAAAATCCATGACGTCATGGATCAATAGGTAGTGGCTCCAAACACAAATAATATTCTAGCATGTCATTGAAATGTATTTGCAGTGGGTATATAAGTCAGTGTTATACGCATCTCTTGTGCGACTCCATGTTGTCGCATAATGATGAGACATGATTTCTGTGCGGGAATAAGAAAAGAGTTGTTGCTATTTGTCAAATCATAGCGCCAAGGATGCATATATACCCTCCAGTCAAGCAACGCTTGGATGCATTTATCGTCCCTTCCAACTTCCAAAAATGGTTGTTGCTTGAGATCCAGGTACTCAACAAGAATGCCTAATGTGCTCCAATTAGGTATATCCATGTTAAGAACAATATATGGGGGCAATAATCTCGAAATCTTTGACTCCTCAACTGGCGTCCAATTTTTTGTGTAAAGGGTGATCAATTTCCATAACAATTGTAAATATCGCGGATAATTCGTCATATTTGTTCGATTTGATTGTATGTCACAGAGTTCTTCATTAGAGATTTTGTGGAACAACCCATCTGACGACGTATATCCCCATGCATATTCATTATTATCTTCAAACCATGCTAGATTCATCTCAAGCTCTTCCGGTGGAAGCGACATTTCGCCTCTGATATGAGAACATAATATAAAAAATATATGTGAATTACACAATATGGATATATACATTTACTCCAAAGGCATATAATAAAAACATAAATTAGCTGATACAATTAAGTTCATCAAACCGTAAGTAACATTTTTTATATTTTACACATTTGAATAAGTTTAATCGTCATCAGTAGCGTAATCAGGATAACTCAATATAGACTCCATTTTTGTGGGTGATAACTGATGATTCATAGCAGTAGTCTGTTCCTTAGCTAGTTTTAACAAATAATACTGGCATCTACGAACCAACATGTGATTGTTCTCCTTCCTAATTTCTAAAATAGCAACACCATAGTCAACTTGATTTCTTTGAGCCATTCTTAACGACCACCTGTAGACAGGGGGAGCTCCAAGGGATTGTAATTGTTGTGCCAAATCTTCGAATTCATCGATTTGATATGCCCACTCACAACGTAAGCCAACGTAGTACTCCCTTGGATCAGAGTGTAATTCACTTTCGTAATCATCATTAAATCTCAGTAACAACCAAACATTAGATGTGCGACGTCTCCTTGGCATAATGTGTCACCCTGTTGTTTTACATCCAATAAATCACATACATAATGTATAACTAATTCCATTAACAACTAAAAATAGTTTAACTATCAAAAACAATAAAATGACTACTTTAAGTCATAGGCTTTGGGGTTAGTAGTTAAGAGCTTGGGGTACGGGGTTGAGGGGTTTAGGATTTTGTGTTTAGTGTTTGGGGTTTGAGAAAGGGGTTTGGAGTTTAGAGTTTGGGGTTTAGGGTTTGAGAATGGGGTTTTAGGTTTTACGTTTAGGTTTTGGGGTTTTGTGTTTAAGGTTTAGGATTTGAGAATAGGGTTTAAGATTTAGGGTTTTGCATTTGGCATTTGGAGTTTAAGAATGGGGTTTAGGTTTTGTTTTGAGATTTAGGGTTTGAGAATGTGGTTTAGGGTTTCATGTTTAAGGTTTAAGGTTTGAGAATGTGTATTGCAGTTTTGAAAATAGGTTTTGGGGTTTGAGAATTTGGAAATTAGGCATGAATATGTAGGGTTGAGGTTGTGTGCTGATTATTCTTCATCAGACATGTCAATATCTAAAAGACACTCATTCTTGGGTCATTCGAGTCCACATAATAGCACGTCCCATGTCACCCTCCCTAAGCGCATATCTTGAACTCTGTTCACAATCACTTTGATGTAGTCTGATTCATATACGATTATTCTCTTTTCTTATGCGATACAAAGCCCATCGCAACTCTGTCATATTTCGCCTTAGCATGTGTATTGCCAAAGATCTTAGATTATTGCCAACTCACGTAAATTCCTACCTTTAACTTCCTTGTGCTCCTATTCCATTAACATTATATTGTGTACTTGGGGAGAATCATGCAATGCTGGTTCTAACGGATACCAAAATTCACTATCTAACATCCACGAACGCCCACACATTCGAAAAACATCACTGGGTGTATATTGTAACACCATTTTCAAAACTTGTTCACTACGACAAATTTCCTGGATTCTAACAGAATTTCTCTGTTGGAATTTTGGATTTCAACGGAAATTCTAACAGAAAATAATTCCAACGGAATTTTACCGTTGGAATTTTTAATATATTTTAAAAAAAAATCAAAATTTAGTTTTGGTTTAGTTTTTGAAATTCTAACGGAATGGAATTCCGTTGGAATTTCCTAAGTTTTTTTTTAGTAAATTCCTAAATAAAATTTCTTAAAAATCAAAATTTACCATCTACAAATATCTTTTTTATTAAATAATTTCTATAATACTAATATCCAATTCATTAAATAATTCTTCTAAGTTAATAATGTATTGAGTACAAAAATTTAAATCTCAAATAATTACATCAAGTTTCTTTCTAATTTAAATCTCAAATAAAAATTTCATTGCCAAATAATAGTCACCCTAAAAAACAAACAATCCTAACTCTGTGACATAGAAATCTGCCCATATATTTTCATCACTCTCCTAGTTGCAAGGGTGGCAGCCTCACTTGCTTGCATTGTCCCAGTTGCCATGATTGCTGCAAACTCTTAAGCAACTTGAATCAACCAAGTAATTATCAAGTTACAGTAAGTAATATCATTCTCAACCGATAAAGGAATTCAAAAATAAGTTCTAGAATTAAACTTGACCAAGCTTTAAAAACCTTGATCAAAGCTACGTAGCTAAAATCTCACACAACAATTTAGACTTGAGTGAATGTTACAAAAAATTCAGAATTTTACCAAAACATAAACTATGTAAAACAGAAATTTAGATCAAAAATCAAATCACACTTTTTACCAAAAATCAATAAAGGTTAAACCAAAGACACACAACTAAAAATTGTTACATTACCAATGAAAAAGAACCCTATGATAAAAAAAAAAAAAACAAATATCAACAAAGAATAAATTTCTAAATATAGAAATAAATTGTGTGTGACCTCCATCTCGCAAAAGGAACATTACACATGGTGTAGAAGACTGCGTAAAAGTGCAGCACTCACTGCCAAAAGGAACAATAGATCCAAAGGTCATTTTTCAATTCCAAACAAATTCAAATAGACCATTATCCTTAGCATCAAAAGGAATATCGACTAACACATAAACAGCAATAGTCAAAAGAGAAATCATGTGATCATGATGAAATAGTTATGCAATAAACACACATACGCTTTTTTTTTTTTTTTCTGGATAAGAGAATTCATTAATCAGAAAAGAAGAGTGAAGAAATGGAGGACAATAAATCCTCCTAAAGAAGTCAAGTCACAAGATAAAAAACCAATAAAAAAGGAAAACATTAGCTCAAATGAAAAGAGCTCTCCAATCCCTCAACCCCCTCCAAAAGAAGCCAAAATTCAAACCCACAATGAAGCCAAGAGAACAGTCATATCCAGTAAAGGTTCCAAGAATAGAATCTTTGATCCAAAGGAACACTTAGATAAGTAAGAGACCACTCCAAAATAGCACATCCAATCAATCTACCTAAATAGTCCACAACAATACCCTGAAAGTTATACCAGTCAAAGCAGTCTTAGCAAAGTTAATTCAAAGACTTGAAACTTGTTTATCTTCTTAATCTTGAATAGGATTGAATATAGGATGTAATAGCCCATTAAGGTGCAGTAGGGTAACATCTTAGAAACTATATTCATGGATTTGCTTTTCTGGAGGGAATGAATCAGTTGTTGATGTGAATCATACCCCAGAATGCGTCATGTGTTTCTTTCCAGCAGTGAATCCTAGGACCTTACTACTGTGAGGCCAATAATTAAAGCTGTTCTTGATATCTATTCATCTAAAATTTGACTTTTGAACCCTAGCCCTAATAGGTATGGTAGAGTGAAAATAGCTTTATGCACATTTTCATATAGCAACAACTGACATATGCTTCTATTTCTATAAGCAAAAGATGACATAAATCTTTCTAAAGTTGCTGAGAAATATGTAAGGGATTACCTTTGTGATTGGTGATGATTTATGAAGACAACACCTATACACAGTACTTAAAGAATTAAAACTAACAGCACTTAAGGTTCAAATAAAGCCTTTGAACAAAAAGGATAAACAATATAAGACTGCAATCTGAAATTAGCTCCTGTAAGTACAAAAATTTCAATTCCCTCCCCGTAGCTATATGTTTGAGAGAATCGGAGGATATGTTTGGCTACTCTCAAAGGACTATGACTGATGCATTTGCATGGAGAGAGATCAATGGACAATAAAGAGATTACTTCAAATCAAATGAAAGGAAAAAAGTTCAAGTAACAGTGAATGAGCCATTCACGCTTCCCTACTTTTTCTTTTCTTTTTTGTTTTTTTCTTTGGAAGGGGGATATTGACAAAATTTGGATTGATCTAGATGATTGAAAATATGGATGCTAAAGTTAACTGCAAGCTCATAGGATCTTTTCACTTTTATATGAGAAATAAAGTTCGAATGCATTTGTTATTACCCCCACTTTACAAACTAGAAGCAAGCTATGCATTCTTGGGATAGTCAAATGTTCTTGACGGAACAACAAGCAATGGTAGTAAAAGCAATGCATTATGTAATTCATTGGAGTTCCCTTCCAAGTCAATGAGAAAAAACAAAGGATAACCTCCCTGTCAAAATCACTACTATATCTTAATTGATGAACTTACAGAAAGAAGATCAAGACCAGCTGGCTCGAGATTTGGAACCACAGTTGCTAGGTCTTGAAAAGTACAAGATAAGGCCAATTAAGTCTTACAGCAATGCAGATCCCAACAATTCAAGTACATTAAAGGTAAATAGCTGCATAGGAAATTCAATTACCTTGGAAGGCCACTTGGGAAAGGCTGATTTCAAATCAGGCAATGACATCACTCCAGGCCATGTATCCTCATTTGGCGTACCTAAGATTCTTCAAACAAGGAACAAAATATAAATATCACAGCACGTATTACATGCCCATATATATTAATTGTTACATGCCCATTTGGAAGCAAAATTTATTACTGAATCCTTTCACCAGTCACCACTGTCCAAATACACATGATCCTTTTTACATAGTTGTCAGTAAAATATTTTAAAATTCACAAATTCAGCCAACATACAATAAACTCCTTTGTTTTGTTTTCTAGTAAGGAAAATAAGAGTAAGATAGAAAAGAGACCAAAACACAAGAAGATCAACATGGACATCATTGCCACAATCACTGGGAAATGGAAATGCTATCTCAAATTTTAGACTGGTTTCCTATCTCAAATGAAAATGAGTCTTTCCCCCCCCCCCCCCCCTCATCCTTTTTTCCTATTTCTTAGTAGAAAATCAGAATTCATAAGAACTGATATGCGATAGAATACCTAGCTATGCCAATTGCAAACAGTGCAAATACCAAAATCATAATGAGAGATGTTGGAGTGAAGAAGCATCGAAATAGAAATGCACCGAATAAGCTACGGGGATGTTGGAGTGAAGCATCGAAATAGAAATGTTGGAGTGAAGAAGAGAAATACCATAACTCACCTGCAACCTAGACACCGAGACAGACAAAGGCTAAGCAAAGACACTGGCAGCAGCAAGGCAATGGATTGAAGCCCGAGGATGGAGGAGAGTCAGAGAAGGAGAGAAAGGGAAGTTTCGCTTGGGAGAGTCAGAGAATGAGAGAAGAGAGGAGAATGAGAGGATTTGAGTTGAAATTTTTTGAGGATGTAGTCCTCAAAGAAAGAGAGGATTTGAGAGGAAAAAGTGAGCTTAGGGATTTCAGGAACTTAGGGATTTCAGCGATTGATGGCTTCTGAAATGCGAAGGCGAGGGAGAAATACATTTAAAAGATTCTAACGGTAAAAAATTAGGAAATACCGTTGGAAATATCATTGGAGCTAACAAAAAAATTTAAAAAAATTCTAACAGTATATTCCGTTGGAATATTCCATTAGAATTTTTTTTTAAAANTAGAATTTTTTTAAAAAAAAAAAAACTTGTTGGACATTTCTAATGGAAAATTCCAACGCTAATGTAATTCCATTGGAATTACCGTTGAAATTTTTTAAAATTCCAACGTAAAAAAAAAAAAAAAAAACCGTTAGAATTACCGTTAGAAATGTAAAAAATTCCAACGGTATTTAGTTCCGTTGGAAAATTGCCTTTTTCTTGTAGTGGTTAACCGTCATTATGATAACAATACTTAGTCATAAACATTCATATGACTATCATATAAAGAACGATAAACAAAAAGAGATAAAATAATACAACGATATAGGATGAGGAATAATTGTCATCATGAATCTTTAATTTTCAATAAGCCTAGGAGATACAATAGTGATAAAAGAAATTTTAGCCCACCCATATTACTAACTTAGGCAATCTTACTTATGGTTGATTTTGTCTTCTGTTTGGACAGTTACGCCTGTTATGCCCTTCCATACGACATAGCCCGCATCTTAGTGTGCTCCGTGAACCTTCGCTCCAATCCATCTCGTTGCGTATGTGAGTAGACTTGGACCTTCCTTTTGCTCGTAGCTTTGCGGGGTTAGGGATGACCGTCAGTCCATGTATCATTGGCTAAGAATCTTCTCCACCAATTGGGCTAAACTGGTTATCATATGCATTAACTAAGTAACGCATAGAATATACTTGATCCACATAACTTCATACATCAACTCTAATAGAAGCACAAGCAGCAATCGCGTGGGAGCAAGGAATATGAAGTGCTTGAAACCTATCACAACCGCACATTCTCTCATTTAAGTTTAGGCAAAAAATTCGCCCGCTCGCCCTTCCACTCAAGTCAAATGTCTCCTCTACTTCAAAAGATCAAGTATCTCTATCAAATAATGTCGGCCGGTGTAAAGAAGAATAATAGCTATTGTCTCACATCTTCTTATTTGCATCATCTATCCACATTTGCCTACTCGCTAACCTTGCCCGAGTCATTTCTCGTCTCTCAATAAAAATATGGTTCATTTTGTAATATGTGGCTCTCACAAGGGCAGTGATAGACATGTTGCGAACTCCCTTCAATGTGCTGTTCACATTTTCAGCAAGATTGGTTGTCATTAAGCCATATCGTCTACTATTAGTGTCCCCTTGTTGCATCTATTTCTCTAGATCAATATTGCTTATATACTTCCACGAACACTCATTGGGACAGATGATTTGTATGTCTGTCATTAATTCTTTGAATTTCACAGACTCAAATTATACACCTGTAAAAGACGTTTGAAAAACATTCATTCTCGGAAAATACNTCGTCTACTATTAGTGTCCCCTTGTTGCATCTATTTCTCTAGATCAATATTGCTTATATACTTCCACGAACACTCATTGGGACAGATGATTTGTATGTCTGTCATTAATTCTTTGAATTTCACAGACTCAAATTATACACCTGTAAAAGACGTTTAAAAAACATTCATTCTCGGAAAATACTTTGAATAATATTAAATTAATTAGACACATTAATATTCTTACCAGCTCTATAGATTTGATGTTTCACATCAACATTCTTGAATGCATTGTTCTAATTGCTCACCACGTGGGGCAAACAGAAAAAATAATGCGCCAATGGTGGATAACAACCAACCTGTTCGTCTTCAATGATAGTTAAGATGCTATCATGATGGTCTGAAATTAAGGCATGATTTGGAATGTTCCTACCGACGTGCTGTCTAACAAAGGTTAAAAATCATGATCATACATCTTTTGTCTCACCTTCCATAATGGCATAAACTAAAGACAATGGTGACCTACTGTCATCCTATGTAGTGACAATAAGTAGAGTTCCACTATATTTCCCATACATAAAAGTTTCATCAATTTGGACCACTGACTTGTAGAACTTAAATGCATCAATGCATGACTTGAACGCCCAAAAGACACGTTTAAATATCTTCAACGTATGATCATTTGGTGGCCTTCCCATCTATAAGTCATCCAGGCACCATTGAACAACTGTTCCAAGTGCATGTTTTTGAAGTGCAGCCGATCTGGGCAATAAATTATAACTCTGTTTCCAATCACCATACACTGTAGCGATAACTCTTTCCCTTGCAAGTCACGTTTTTCAGTATGATATTTGATATGAGTATATACTTTTTATGCGCTCTTGTATCAACTTTATAGGCACACCAAGATTCTCTTGAACCATTCTAGTAATATTTGTTGCAATCACCTGAACATGTAGTTTATTATGATCTTGTGTTAAGGTTACGTTTGTGTAAGTATGATGCCCATTATACTTTCTAATCTCTCAAATCTTGCTCTGGGTACGTAAGCATGCCCAAAGTCTCCAATTACATCCATCATCATTGTTTGAACATATCAAACTCAATTTGTTAGGTTTGGACTCCTTCACATGAAAATGTTGACTCCCATGAAGGGAGTATTACTTTATAGCTAATTGAAGATCTTCTTTCGTTTTGAACTTCTGCCCGATTTGGAATTCGTTCATTCTCTGCCATTAACTGCACCTTTTTATTTGTTCAGTATCGTCAACTATCTGCATTGCTTCCCAATTAACGTACCTATAATGTGGTGCAAGTATTGCATGTATTGGTGCAACGTGTTCTGCACTTGTAGCTATTGAATCATGACTCAGTGCCTCCACATTAAAATCTAGAAAATTCTTTCCCTTTTTCATCATTGCTTGATTCTTCAATGTCTAAGCTGCAATCAGCATCCTCATAATCACTACTAGAGCTGTCAAGACGGGCCGGTCTGCCCTGGCCCGCCTCAATCGGCCACCAAACGAGGCGGGACGGGTTGAGAAAACTTCAACCCAATCCAACCCACTGTGGATTGTAGGTTAGGCAAGCCAGCTTGCCAAAAAAAAAAAAAAAAACAAATCAATAACAATAACAATCTAAATCAATTACAAATAATTTATCATCACATAATTCAAATCATCCAAGAGAACCAAAACTAATTAGTAATTACATAATCTAACAAAGTAACAAACAATCATCAAAGAATAAGTCTAAAAAGACCAATACCAACATGATAACATAATTTTTAAAATAAATCATATAAAGTTCTTCAAAATTCATCAATAATCACATCATTCAAATCATCATCTTCTTCTCCTTTTCTTTCATCTTCATTAATCTCTAAAACAACATTTGATCCATCTTGTGACAGTTATTTTAAAATTTGTAAAATCTTCATTATCTACATATATAATACACAAAGATAAGAGTAGTTAAAAATTAAAACATAATAAACTAAGGTATCAACCAAATAAATAACATAGTGCAAATAATTTGTCAATAAAATTACCATCAACATAACCATGCAACAAATTACGAGTGTAAATAAGAGCTTGTATTTTTTCAAGAATGGTACAACTTCTATACTTGTTGAGCACATGTGCACCAATAGAAAATGTTAATTCTGATGCAACAATAATTATAGTGACAACCAAAACATCACATGCATTAGTGCAAGAGTTGGATACTAATGCTTATGATTCTTCCAATACTCCAATACATCCAAATCTTCATAATACCTAAATTCAAGCTTTGGCTCATCCAAATAAAGATCCAATTGAGATTTTCCAACATTTGTAATAGTTTGACTTTCATATACCTTGATTTCTTATATTAATTAAAGCATGTTATCACAAATAAAAAAATAGATAAACAAATTAGATAATATTAGAAAAAAAAAATTATTAGAACACTTACATCAAGAATTTTTTTTTCCATGTTTAATGTTCTTCCTCCACTTGTCCTAGGTATAAATGAGATAAAAGATTGAGATTGAGAAGAACTTGATACATTAGCATTGAAATATTACTCAAAAAACTTGTACAACTTTGTCTTAACAGGGGACAACTTCTTTTGATATTTAGTAAAATCACTGTCAATCTTTGAATAAAAAATACTCCAACATTGAAAGCTTTATGCGTGAGTCAAGAACAGCCCCAAATGCAAGCAACATATTGTATTGATTCTAATACTTGTCAAATTTTTCTTGCATAATTTTACACATGTCACTTATTACCACATCTCACACACCAAGTTGTCATTTAACAAAATTTCAATTTTCCAAATTTGCATAAAATACAAATTTGATGTAGGATAAGAAGAACCAGAGATTAAGTTAATAGTCTCATAAAATGGCTCTAGGAACTCACATATTTTCTTTCATCTTTTTCACTCTTCAAATGAAGGACAATATTTATAATTCCTATCATTCAATTGAAGAGAAGAAAAAACCTTTTTATATTTGATAGCACTATCTAACATCAAATGAGTTAAATTTCAACGGGTAGACACATTCAAGCGCAAGCTAACATTAGTGTCAATATTACCAACTTTCCTCACACATTCTTCAAATTTTTGCATCATACTTTTTGAACCTTTCACATACTTGACAGATTCTCTAATTTTGTTCAAAACTACACTAGCCACTTTCAAACTTTCTTGGATAATAAGATTCAATATATGAGCTGAACAGCAAACATGAAAAAACTTCCCTTCACATAACAAGCTATCATGCAAAGACAATTGCTCTTTCAAAATATCTTGCATATTGTCATTGCTAGATGCATTATCCAAAGTAAGAAAAAAAAATATCTTTTTTTCAATCCCCCATTCTTTCAAAAATTTATTTAATTTTGTAGTTAATTCAACCCCCGAGTATAGAAGAGGCATATGAGCAAAACTAAGAATTTTACAGTTCAATTTTCAATTATCATCAACAAAATGACCAGTCAAGCAAATGTAACTCTCACTAGTGCATGCAGTCCACACATTTAAAGTTAAACAAATTCTATTTTTATTATTTGTAAAAACTTGTTTAAGTTTCTCTTTCTCTCTCAAACAGATTCTTGTAATGTCAGCAACAAGAGTATTTCTTAAAATAGGAACATTAGGATTTAAATACTTTACCCAAGTTCTAATGTCATTGTATTCAACAAATGAAAAAGGTAAATCATGTTTGATAATTGCATTGACTAATAACTCACGTGCAATTTTTTGGTCTAATTTTTTAGACCTCATTTTTCCATCAGCATCAACAATCATTTGTCTCACATCATGAAATTTTATAAGTTTACATCTTGGTATGTGACGTATTAGCATAGAAGTCCCATATTCTTTTCCCTCACATTTATACTCTATTTTACATGCATTACATTATGTCCTTTGTATCCCATCTTTACCAATCCTTTTTTTTTGTAAAATAATTCTAAACATCATACGATTGTCTAGGCCTTTTAGCAGCCACCTCATGCCCATCACCTTCACTAGTTGTTGAAATAGACTCATTCATAATAATTTTCAGTTCATCATCATCCAAATTAATACTTTGATTCATAGTGGATGAATCCATAATTTATCTAATCAATAAAATAATACAAAAAATGTGAACTTATTTAGAATGCAAATAGCTTTACTCTAAGTATAAGAAGCAATTAGCCCTCCAATTTCCATAGTTAAAAAAAGAAAAAAGAAAAAAAAGCAATTACATAATACACTTCAAAAGCTTCACCACAACATATATCACAATGCAATTCCCAGCCCATATATGAGACAAGACAAGAGACAACCTTAGGTATTGACTATTATGAACATAGAATTCCATCTGAAAATTATTTTAACAGTTAATATGTAATAACATGATTAACATCCCAAGATTCAAAGTTGATGAAAGGCTCTCTGGGGAGCCAGCGCCCAACGCCAGGTACCCTGAGCCAGTCATTTTCTTTCTCCAGCAAGCCAATCACGTTCTTTAGTATCACTCAGTCCAAAAGTGGCATAGGAAACAGAACATCTAATTGAATCTCCCTTCAAGCATTTCTATTTGTGGGCTTATCTCCGTAAACTATTCCCTTCAAAGAAACATACCATTTTTTGCTAGAAAAGTCATTCTATAACAAGAAACTTCAAATTGCTAGATCAAGCAAACAAATTTACAGAGAGACTAAGAGATTCAAACAGCAAATAGCAAGGGAACAACAAACAGCAAGGGCACAACAAACAAATTTATAAACAAACAATTCATTCAGACTATCCAAAATGTGCATCAATGCATAAACAAACAACTTAAATCCACTAGATCAAGCAAATACCAAATTTGAACAGCAAGGGTTTAAGCACAACATGCCTAGAAACAGCGAGCTTGATGCGTGCGAAACAACGAAATTGATGGAGCAAGAGAAAAAGGAAAGGCTGGCGGTGATGGTGTGCGAAGGAGGCAAAGCCGGCGGTGAGGTGTGGCGGTGCTAGCAAGAGAGGACAATCGAGAGGAAAGGGAGAGACCAAGAGAGTCCACTGTAAGTGTTGAGAAAGTAAGAAGGGGAATTTGGCATTTAGGGGATTAGGGATTTTTTTTTTAAAGGAAATAATTGGTGGGCCAACCCGCCCCAACCCACAACCTAAAAGGGGCGGGGCTCAGAAACCCACTTCCAAACGGGCCACCAAAACCTTAACCCAACTCAACCCTTTTGCATGGCGGGATGGGCCAACCCGATGAGCCCAACCCATTTTGACACCTCTAATCACTATTGTCAATTAGATGATCAATAGGTGAATTGCCGCGACTAATATTTTTCGCTCACATCCACATTGGCTACATCCAACTGCATGCACTTCAATACCACCACCGCGAACATCTAAACTTAGCCACGGATCACTATTTTCATAGCCTTAGTCTCCTTTTGGCATATGTGTTTGACTAGAAGTAGCCAAACCATATTGAAATTCATGTGAACCAACCTCCGGTTGATAACAAGCTCGACTTATATCTTCACTTGACTATAAGGAGGATAGGGACAAGGAAATGAACTTGGGCCAACTTCAACAACTTCAGCTTGACCTCCATCTCTAGCAACATTCATAGTCGTGATGTCCACATATATCTCAGTTGGATCCAAAGTAAGATGTTTACCATTACTCTCAAACATCATCTCAACATCTCCATCAGATCCTAATTCAAATGCATGATAAAACATTAGATTAACTAAAATTGAGAATCTATAAGTTATCTTTTCAACTATCTGATTTGCTTCAAGTCTCATCTTAGTGTGGATATAAACTTTTAATCTATCCAATCCACATGTATTCTTCAAATTCAACCCATATATTGTTGCCCCCTCACACATTACACCTTGGGATCCATTATATATCCGACCATTATGATGTATTAATATATGCATCTTCTTCCTAAAATAATTTTTTCAATCACAATTAGTCTATAAATATTATCAAATTTTTATAGTAACTAAATTTTCATCAATAACCATACACACTATTAAGCACAACTTACTATAATTATCAATCAGTAAATAAGTACATATTAATAAAATATTTATTGCTAATAATACTCTAATATTAAATATATATTACAGTAAAAATTATCTAATACAAGATTATGAAATAAAAGTACCTTCAAAAGCTCATACTTCTTACAAATCTCCATAGCACAACCAAGCTTCGCAACAACCTCTCGCACAAATTTTAAGCTTTCACAATAATTTTACAATGATAATTTGTTTAGGGAGCTGGTATTTATAGACTCGTTCATGCTTTAGCAGTGTTCCTTCACGCATTTCCATTACAACATTAATAGTTTCAAAACGCTCTTGCTCGCATTTTAAATCATGTTATTTAGTACCAGGTAAAGCGTATTAAAGTAGAACATGCTTTAGGGGTAAAAAAGTCACGCTTTACTCCAAAAGAAAAGGCAAGAACAGGGGAGGGACACGCCTTAGGCTATGTGGAACACGCTTGAGGTAAAAATGTGTTCCAAAGGAACATACTTTTACTTAAAGTGTGTTCCAAAGCCTTGCAGCGTGTTCCCCTAAAGCGAGATCCCCATTTTGCAAAACTGAAACATTTTTCTTGGGAAAAAAGTGATTGATTTGGGAAAAGCGTGTTGATTCGGAACAAGATTTTCTCCAAAAGCGTGTATCTTTTTACGTTTGTCCATAGCATACTCTGTGAATAGAGCTCATGCTTTTGAGTTAAACTGCTCTAAAGCGTATTTAGTTCAGACACGTTTTAGACATGCAAAAGCATTTTTAAGTGTGATTGAAAAATTAATTAAAAATTTAAAAGTGCACATTTTACGTAAATAGTTTTAAATTTGCCCCATTTGTGTAAATAATTTGTTCAAATGCATTATTTCTGTCAAATTGCCCTTTATCTCGCTCCACCTAACATGTGACGCAACTACTGTTCATACAAAAAAAAATTTGTAGGCTTCTCAGTGTGCATCAACTTAAATTTGTTCAGAGAGGAAGAATGGAAGCACCATTGTTCAACAAGTGGTGCCATTTGGACAGCGGCGCCTCTACTATTCATCTCTAAAATTTTTTTTGTCTGATTTAACTCTTGAATAGTGTTATATTAAATAATGAACACATTGGTATTGAGGAAAATTGTTTCAAAACATCGGTATTATTTAGGTCATTAGCCCTTAAATTTGTACAGTATTTGAATTTTTTAAAAAATAATTAATATTTAGAGAAATGCTATTAAAAAACAGTATTCTCATTCAATCAAATACATAAACAATTGACATTATTTGAGTTGAACAGAATAAAAAAAAATTAATAATATTTTTAACATATTTTTCCTTTATCATCTATTTTATATATTTTTGTTTAGGCTAAGTCTACAATACCAATGGCTGAAAATAGGTATCAGTGCAAAGGCCTTTTAATGGCTGAGATTAAGCCACGTGTATGTTTCTGATGAAGTGACTGAATATTGACTATAAATAATTAATTGTATTTTGGCCCCATAAAATTTAACTATTCACTTTTATTCTCTACTAACCAAATACACTTGTTTTCTCCTTTCGTCCAGCATTCCGACGCCTCTTCTTCATCTTCTTACCCAGAATAAGACAAAAGCCAAGAAAAAGAGAAAGAGAAAACCAAGGTCCCTAAAGGGTTTGACCCTGCAAACCCAGGTCCTCCCCCATATCCAGAGAGGTGGCTTCCCAGGCAGGAGAGATCAAGTTATAGGCCCAAGAGAAAGGACAAAAGAGCTACTCAAGTGAGAGGCTCTCAGGGTGCGGTTGTTAGAGAAAAAGACGACCCTGGTGCTACTTCCAACAATTCAAATCCAAAAGCAAACCAAGTTGCCACCAAAGGAGTTACTCAGAATGCAGTTACTGAGCAAACCAAGCCTTCTTCATCAAAGTCAAGGAAGAAATCCAGGAATTAACTAGGATTTATATTTTCAGCAAAACATTATTTTTACTTTAGACTATTTGTTTATGCGGCTTCCAGGGACTAAGCTGAGGTTCCATACCCAACGTTTGGTTTCAGTTTCAAATCAAACCTTTAGTGATTTTGTTTCAAGCAACAAAGATATAAACATCTGATGCAATTGATGATGTGTAATTTCATTTTGTACTTTTATATTGCCTCTGGGGGCTTTGGGATTCATGTCGACTAACACTAAATTAGAAGCAACGCCTGTCTTTGTTGCCTGCCCAGGGTTGCTTCCTATCTTGTTCCAGTATTGAAGCTTAGTCCAATTTATTTTATTTTATTTTATTTTATTTTCCAATTTTATTAGTTTTATTCTATTTTCTTGCTCTCTCTCCTTCTCTCTTCGTGTTTCCTTGAACTCGATCGGCAGGCTCTCTTCTCTTCGGATCGAATTCCCCCCCCCCCCCCCCCACCCCCCCAATAGAGGGAAATCCTAAACAAGGAATTCGTGTTCTTTCCTTCGCACCCAAATCCAAAACCAGACGAATAACAGAAGCCATTATTCTGTTAGGATTCGATACCAAGAGACTTTTGCTTTCGCTGTCGATTGTGTTCATCTGGTTAAAGGAAAATGGAAGAGCAAGTGTTGCATATTGATAGAAGCTATCTTTATGCTTCAGCGAGCACTATTCCTATTCATCAACCCAATCAAATAACCCAAAAAATGGGGTCAATCTATAATTCAACAAAAATATTAAGCTACTATGTTATTATTAAAAAGACCTGATAATCAAGTAACTGGTCAAACCATCAGAGCCATTAATTAGGCCAAGTGGATGATCCAATGACAATTTAGTGTCATTTGCACTGGTAACCATTTTCAGCCATGGGTATTGTAGACTCAGCCTTTAGTTTAACAGAATCAAAAAAATTTAATAATATTGTCAACATGTTTTTCCTTTATCATCTAGTTTATATATTTTATAAAAAATTAATTATTATGATAACCAAAATTAGATTCATCTTGCGAACTGCCGAGTTAGAGAGGAATTACACGCACAACCACAATGTGCGGTAAAAACTAGACTTTCCTGTCACTGTCAATTTTGGAATGTTGCCTGTTATCAATACACACCACTATAAAGTGGGAGGCCATCGTCTTCTATCCTCACCCGGACGATTGATAGCGATAACCCCTATGGGTTTGAACACTAAGAAGAGAGCTACTCTGTTTCTGAGTCAACTACCAGCACTTGTCTTCTTTATCTGCGTTTTCTTTAGTGGTGCTTTAGCAGATTCATCAAGCAATTTTCCAGAAGGAGAAAGAGAAACAGATCCACAAGATTCTGAATCAATTGGTTATGGCTACACCGTTGCAAGTGCGAGAATTGATTCCTCAGGGTCGGGGAAGTCTTTGATTGCTTATCTTAACCTCATCAAGGCCTCTTCTGTTTTTGGACCTGATATTCCACAGCTCCAACTTGTAGCGAGGTAATAAACTAATTAGGGGAAAAAAAAGAGGAGTAATTTGGTTATTTATTTTAAAAGTAAGCCTCTGTTTCATTATTATGAATTATATATGATTTTTAATTATTTTTTAGTTGTTCATCGTTCTGTAAACAAGCAATTAATAGCTTTTTAATCCATGCTATGCAAGCAAGCTCTAGTATCCCTTTTTTTTTTTGGCTTAATAATTAGAGTAAAATGTTTTCCTCTCTCTTGTATTTTTGCATAAGATCCTTTTTCTATTTTTAAAATCTAAAGATGTTTCTTTAATTTTTTTAAAATAATATAACTTAGTCTAATTCATTAAGTCAATCTTTAAATATTAGTTAAAGGTGTAAAAAATATAAAATATTTAAAATACTCCCAGTTAGTAATTAAATTTTAGCAATTAAATTCTGGCAGTAGATTTGGTAATTAAATTCTGGTTGCCTAGTATTTTTAAAATTGTTAAAAAATTGATTCTAGAATTTAATTGTAAGAATTTCATTGCTAATTGAAGATGCTATGGACATTTTATACCATATTTGATACTTTTGACTAGGAATTAACCATTGACTAAACATATTAGGCTAAGTTGTAACATTTTTTTTATTTAAAGTTCAAAAAAGAACTGTATAGATTTTCAAAAATAGATGAAATAACTGTGTATATTATATGAAAATATAAGGTAGGAAAAAATATTTTACTTTAATAATTAACATAATTTCCATCCTTTTATTCTAGTCTGTTTTCAAATTTTTCTATATCGTTGTATTCCTCAACTTTTTTTTGGACGGAATTGAACTCCTCATTTTTAACTGTAGTTTCACTGCCGTGTCATATGATTGAAATGTGCAGATTATAGACACATTCTTAGTGTAACCTATGGTGAAACATATACTTGAATAAGTAATAGAATGAGATGGTGATGTGTCTCGCAATTGTGATAATACTTTCACTCATTTCTATATTAATCAAAATTCTAAATTATCAAAATTCAATATATAATAATCAAATTATACCGCAAAAGGTGTCACACAAAAAAAAAAAAATTAACAGAAAAGGAAATAGCTCTAAAATGAGAATTTTTTTTTCTTATAAAGGAACTGCTTTTTTAAACTATGAAGTTATTGTGATCCCAAATTTTTTTTTTTTTTTTTATCAGTAGTCAGTAGATAAGCATAACTAAAAAGTTTTTACTAAAAATATGGTAAAATAAAAATTGGAACCTTATAATCAAATTTTAGCACCAAAGGAAGATCACAAGTAAGATGGTAATTTAAAATATGGGCATCTTTTTAATAGTCATTATGTTTTCAAATTTTTTGTTTTGCTTTTTTTTTTTGTCATCATATATGTATAGCTAAATTTTTTGTTTTTGGGATATGGTAGAATGGATATTCAAACTTAAGAGGCAAAAGTACTCAAATAATGATGTTTAGGAAAATAATTACGGTAATGGGTTAGTTTTGAAAGTATTTACTGGAATGGGTTAGTTTTTTTTGGCCAAGTGGGAGAGGTTGCTTTACGTCTAAAGAAAACGTTGATTCAAACAAAGTTTCTTGAAGAAAACTTTGATTGAAATAGAGTTTCTTGAAGAAAAGCTAATTGAATCAGCATTTTCTTTAAGAAACTCTGTTTCAATCAGCGTTTCCTTTAAGAAACCCGTATTCAATCCGCGCTTTCTTCGAGAAACTCTGTTTCAATCAGCGTTTTCTTCAAGAAACTCTGTTTCAATCTGTGTTTTCTTTACGCACATACATTAAACTGAAACCCTAAATTATAAACCCCAAACCCTAAATCATAAATCTCAAATCCTAAACCAAAACCTCAACATCAATGCCCTAAATTATAACATAAGGTTTTGGTATAGGGTTTGAGATTTATAATTTAGGATTTATGTTTAATAATTTAGGGTTTTTAATTTAGAGTTTAGGGTTTGTGATGTATAATTTAGGGTATGAGTTTTATAATTGAGGATTTTTTATTTAGGGTTTGGTTTATAATTTAGGGCTTTTGATTTAAGGTTTGAGTGTTATAATTTAGGGGTTGGGTGTTGAGATTTTGGTTTAGGATTTCAGATTTATAATTTAGGGTTTTAGTGTTGGGATTTTAATTTAGGGTTTGAGATTTATGGTTTAGGATTTAGGTTTTGGGGTTTTAGTTTAGGGTTTGGATTTTATAATTTAGGATTTGGGGTTTTGGTATAGGAAATGGAGATTTATAATTTGGGGCTTTTGATTTAGGGTTTGGGTGTTAGGGTTTTAGTTTAGGGTTTGAGATTTATGATTTAAGATTCAGGTTTTGGGTTTTGCATAATTACATTTGCTTGTCTACTATTGATTTCTCTAAACAAAGCGCCAAGGATAAAGTGAATTAGCAAAATAAAATTATAAATCTCAAAACTTAAATCCTTAATTATAAAATCCAAACCCTAAATCAAAACCGCAAAACTTGAACCCTAAATCATAATCTCAAACCCTAAATCAAAACCCCAACACCTAAACCATAAATTATAACACCCAAATCCAATCCAAACCCTAAATCAAAAGTCCCAAATTATAAATCTCCATTTCCTATACCAAAACCCCAAATCCTAAATTATAAAATCCAAACCCTAAACTAAAACCCCAAAACCTAAACCCTAAACCATAAATCTCAAACCCTAAATTAAAACCCCAACACTAAAACCCTAAATTATAAATTTGAAATCCTAAACCAAAATCCCAACACCTAACCCCTAAATTATAACACTCAAACCCTAAATCAAAAGCCCTAAATTATAAAACCAAACCCTAAACTAAAACCCTAAATAAAAAATCCTCAATTATAAAACTCAGACCTTAAATTATACATCATAAATCATAAACCCTAAACTCTAAATCAAAAACCCTAAATTATTAAACATAAACCCTAAATTATAAATCTCAAACTCTATACCAAAACCTTGTGTTATAATTTAGGGCATTGATGTTGAGGTTTTAGTTTAGGATTTGAGATTTATGATTTAGGGTTTGGGGTTTTAATTTAGCATATGAGTTTTATAATTTAGGGTTTAAGTTTAATATATGTGCGTAAAGAAAACGTGGATTGAAACAGAGTTTCTCGAAGAAAGTGCATATTGAATATGGATTTCTTAAAGAAAATATTGACAAGAAACTCTGTTTCAATCAGAGTTTTCTTTAAGAAACGCTGTTTGAATCAGCGTTTTCTTTAGACGTAAAGCAACCTCTCTCACTTGGCAAAAAAAAAACTAACCAATTATAGTAAATACTTTCAAAACTAACCCATTACCGTAATTATTTTCCTAAACAACATTATTTCAGTACTTTTGCCAACTTAAGACTTTTTTTTTCTTGAGAAATCTCTATACTAATTGTTTCTTTGAACTACTAATAGATTTTTTATTTTATTTTATCGAAGGCTACATAACAAGACATAATCTATTATCTGTTAAAATTTCATTCAGTTAATCTTAATAAAATTTAAACGCTATACCTTCATAATAAATTATTGAGTGTTTAACTATTGCCATATTTAGGATATATGAATTAAAGGTAAGATTTTATTCATAAAACTGTATGTAAATTGAAAACTAAAAATCATGCAAATGTTTCTATAAGATATAATTGAAATTTATATATATATATATATATATATATATATATATGATTCAATTGGTAATTCCAATATAATATTTTAGCTTTATATTTTCCTATATAGGAGTAAAAACTAAAAAGCTGGTAAGAATGAACAACGGAACTATCATATTGTTCATTTTCTAAGTTTTCCCTTATTTACTTTGAGTCAAGTCTATTCTCACATACATTTGCTCTGCTATCTATTCGTTTATTCTGTGCAGCTTTGAGTCCAAAAATCGTTTAAGGGTTAGAATCACCGATTCCAAGCAACAAAGATGGGAAATCCCACGAGAAGTGATTCCTCGCAATTCCCATTTCCCTCTAGAATCCCAGCACCACCAACTTCTGCAAAACCCAGAACACTATCTCACTGTTTCCGATTCCGATCTCATCTTCACGCTCCACAACACTACCCCATTTGGCTTCGCCGTCGCTCGCCAATCCTCTGGCGATATCCTCTTCGACACTTCACCGAACCCTTCAAATTCAGGTACATTCCTCATCTTTAAAGACCAGTACCTTCAACTTTCTTCCTCGCTTCCCAAACACAGGGCCTCCTTGTACGGCCTTGGGGAGCACACCAAGAGCTCCTTCAAGCTCCAACCAAATCAAACCCTTACCCTGTGGAATGCCGATATCTCAAGCGCGACTCCCAATGTAAACCTTTATGGGTCCCACCCATTTTACATAGATGTTCGATCTCCCTCTGCTGATGGAAGAGTGAAAGCTGGAACCACCCATGGGGTTGTGCTGCTCAATAGTAATGGAATGGATATAATGTATGATGGAGATCGTATTACCTATAAAGTAATTGGGGGGATTCTGGATTTGTATTTTTTTGGTGGGCCCTCGCCGGAATTGGTGATGGAGCAGTACACTGAACTTATTGGTAGGCCTACTCCGATGCCATATTGGTCATTTGGTAAGTAATCGGAAAAAAGCTTTGTGTCTATTTTTGTTCTTTATCACATTTGATTTTCTGTTGTATGGCTTTGATTGATTGGTTGTTTGATATATGGTCTATGTTATGCATATGGTATATTATTTGTTCTTGATCATATAATGGGTTGAAAAGAAACTGATATGGCGTTAATCAATGGAAGTAACTGTTTTTAATTTTCTTTGAGTAAAATGTCATTTTTTACATTGAAAGATGCAGTGAAAATCACTTGGGTCTTTGAAGGATCTTTTGAATCACTCTATGTCTCTAAAAGTTCAAAAAGTTGACCAAAATAGTCATTTATTTAGGTCCCTGGAAAGAATTAATTTGATTGAGTTTTTTAACTTTTAGGAACTCAAGTGATAAAAAAAAATTTCAGAGATTTAAGTAATTTTCCTTGTATTTTTCAAGGACTGAAATTACCTTTTACTCTCTTTTTTTTTATTTTTTTNTTTTACTCTCTTTTTTTTTTTTTTTTTTTTTTTATGAATGTGTGCGGCTAGAAAATATAATAAGAGAAGTTGATAACAACATACACTTGTTTTGCTTTTAGGCAGGTTTTAGTACTAATAAGAATAGATTTCATAAATTGTCACAATGTTCGTTTATTTATGAATTCTACCTCCCTGCTTTTGTTTTTGCGTTTAACACCAATGCAAATGGGATTGCCTCCTTGGATACATTTGTTGATGGGCTTAATATCTTATTGTACATTGAAATTGCCTGTCTGTTCATGCTAATCCATAGTGCAGATTATCTGCGCTAATCTACATGGTTATGATCTTATTTTTGAAGGCTTTCATCAGTGTCGATGGGGCTACAAGGATGTCAATGATGTTGAGAGTGTGGTTGCCAACTATGCAAAAGCAGGTATACCTCTGGAAGTTATGTGGTCAGATATTGATTATATGGATAAACGTAAAGATTTTACATTTGATCCCATCAACTTCCCACCGGATAAGATGAGAAGATTTGTGGATACTCTTCACCGAAATGGTCAGAAATATGTGCTAATATTGGATCCTGGTACCTAATTTGTACATTGGGCAATTTCTTTCAAGTTTAAAAAACTTACTCTTCTCTTTTTTGTTTGTGGACATATATGTGCATCTCTTATTGATCTGAGGCAAATTTCTAAACAGGTATCTGGGCAAATAAGACATATGGAACCTACATTAGAGGTTTGCAAGATGATGTCTACATAAAGCGTGAGGGAATCTCTTATGTGGGTGAAGTTTGGCCTGGAAGAGTGATGTTTCCTGATTTTCTAAACCCACGCAGCCAAGATTTTTTGGGTGAGGAAATCAAATTATTTTGGGGCCTTCTTCCTTTTGATGGTTTATGGCTTGACATGAATGAAATATCCAATTTCATTACCTCACCTCCCATTCCATCGTCTAACCTTGATAACCCTCCCTACAAAATTAACAATGCTGGAATTCAACGACCTATTAACGATAAAACAATTCCTGCAGCATCTCTGCACTATGGTAATATCACTGAGTATAATGCACATAATTTGTATGGACTCCTAGAATGCAAAGCAACTAACAAGGTCTTAATGGACATAACTGGTAGAAGGCCTTTCATTCTCAGTAGATCAACTTTTATTAGCTCAGGAAAGTATGCAGCACACTGGACTGGAGATAATGCTGCTACATGGAATGATTTGGCATACTCAATCCCATCCATTTTAAATTCTGGAATCTTTGGGATTCCAATGGTTGGAGCTGATATATGTGGTTTCTCAGGAAATACAACTGAAGAACTTTGTCGACGGTGGATTCAGGTAAAATTGTTAGGCCCATCATTTAGTTGCTTTCTGGGTTTTATTTTTTTCATTATTCACAAACATGCCTAATCTGGAAAAGGAAAAATATTATTTTCTTGCATCTCTTAGCCTGAGATAAAGTGCTTTTACATTTATTAATGTGGGAACTGGGAAGTATATGGGTGCCACAATTGGGGAACTAGGGAAAAGCATTCCTTTAATTTCTTTTAAATTCTATTGAATGCATAGCATCTGATTCCCTTATTTTGGTCAAATGCAGTTGGGAGCCTTTTACCCCTTTGCGAGAGATCATTCATCAATAGATACAACTCGTCAAGAACTCTATCTTTGGGATTCAGTTGCTATTACAGCTAGAAAAGTGCTTGGTCTTCGTTATCGCCTCCTCCCTTATTTCTACACATTAATGTATGAAGCACATGTAAAGGGGATACCCATTGCACGACCCCTATTCTTTTCATTTCCTGATGATGTTACAACTTATGAAGTAAATACACAATTTCTACTAGGTAAAGGGGTAATGGTGTCACCTGTATTAAAGCCGGGAGTAATTGCAGTGGATGGATATTTTCCTGCAGGAGTCTGGTTTGACCTCTTCAATATCTCAAATTCTGTGTCTGTAACAACAGGAAAGTATGTGACTCTTGATGCACCTCCTGATCACATCAATGTTCATGTTCGAGAAGGTAATATTTTGGCCTTACAAGGACAAGCGATGACAACAGAAGCTGCCCGGAGGACAGCATTCGAACTCGTGGTGGTTCTCGGCAGCAGCACAAATAGTTCTGGAGAAGTCTTTTTGGATGATGGAGAGGCACTTGACATGGGAGGAGGGAAAGCACCATGGACATTGGTAAGATTTTATAGCGCAATAAACAATAATACAGTTTTTGTTGCTTCTGAGGTCAGGAATGGAAGTTTTGCCCTGCATCAAAATTGGATCATAGATAAAGTAACTTTCTTGGGAATACCTAAAGATAAGAGATTGGAAGGGGATTCAAAAATGCAGTTGAACATTGTGAAGGGAACCAACTTAAATGGAAGCACGATTGTGAAGAGGCAATTTGACAGCTCCTCAGAGTTTGTTATTATAGAAAGTTCAGAATTGTCACTTCTCATAGGAGTGGAATTTAAGCTGGAAATAGAAATAAGCTAGAAGGGAAGTCTTTTTTAAAATAATCATTGTTGGGCTGATTATGTTAGAGGGATTTCATTAAGATGTAATTCAGTAGTAGAATCCGTTCTACTGGCCACTGAACTGCATGTAATAAGATTCTTGGTTGTCTCTTGTATGGGAAATAAGTACTATAGAATACTGTCAACTTGGCAATGAAGCTCTTCTAATTTTTCTATCCTTTGACATTTGTCCACCTATAATGGAATGACTTTTGCTCTTATTCACAATGTTTTAAAAACCAGATCAGTGAGCGAACTAGTTTGACAAAAAATATTGGTTGAACTAGATTAACCGAAGCTTTTTCTAAAATTAAAGATTCAAAATGAAAACATGGAAGATAAAGAACAAATTATCAAACTCAATTTATAAGTAAAAATCTCAAACTTAAAAATTAAAATATAGCCTTAAAACTATCAAAACCAAATACATAAGTAAAATGCACAAGTTATCATTCATAATCATAAACCATCAAATATACGGTTAAAAAGGAAAACTTAATTCAATGCGTTTCTAACTCTAGTAGACCATCAAATATACAAACAGCCATCAGATGAGAGATGAGATATGCAGCACCAAATTCGGGGCAGACAATCCTGAAACTTAGAAAGAAAGCTAATTTTAAATGAGGCAATGACATGATACCAGATGGAAAGTTAAGTAAGGACTAATTCAAACAGCTAAGGCAATACCAAGGCCTATCCAGAATTACAGTAGAAGTAGATAGGTTAAAGCAATTAATGTCTTCAATTTTGAGGTGAAAAAGAATTAAAATATGATACATACTGTTCCAATTAATATACAAACCCATATCATGACAAGTGTAACTCCAGTCACAATTCATAAACTTCAGCAGTTCCATAAAGAAAGAAAAGATTTGGAACTTTTCTCAACTTGGGGAAAACAATTTCAGAACGCTAAGAAAGTATATAAATGATTTCATGCTTCTCTACGACTTGAATCTCAAAAATGGCTACCCCAAATGGAAAACTTGAAACACCATTACAGAGAAAGAAATCCCAATGAAACGACTATAGGAAACTCTAGTAGACCATCAAATATACAAAACATGACAGCATTAGAATTACTTGCCTTTCCTAACTTGTTACCATCTTATTCTGGTCCATTCAATCAAAATTAATACACTCACTTTGTGATCATAAAATACAGATACATGAAAGCATTAAGAAGGCATATTTGTGCAAGAGGAGAAAAGTAATCAAGCTAAATAACTAGAAAGGAAATGAAATCACCAAACATTTAAAGGAAAAAAAAAAAAAAACTTAAAAAGTGCCCCATTCGGTAAATCATCCAAGTTCCCAAATACACTTCAAGCAACATTTTGATGTCTTACAAACACTTGCGCTACTATCATAATCTTGCATTTCTAATCTTTCAACTACCCGTAACATACAAAAGACATCTATCAAGCATACCAATCAGGTAACCAAACACCGAAGCAAAACATTGAAGAAGATATGGGACACGTTGGATTTGGAATATGGGAATTAAAAGCAGGCACTGTTGGGTATATAATTAACATATTCAGGAGAGGTAATCAAGTGCGACAAAATATTCATCTGAATCACCTCAAAAGAAACAGGGATGCAGTAAGCAACCATTATATCAGACTTACAGTAGATGAATACAAACATGCAAATACAACATAATAAATGAATCATTATTGATATCTGTATTCTTAAACATCACCAGGTATTGTAAATCAGCACAAACACACATCACAAAATCCATTGCAAGGGTACTGGTTAAGCAACCCTTCAAGGCACCACCATAGACAACCATTTTGGAAGATAATTTCAACCTAGAAAACAATAGAAACAGATAGACAGGAAAACACACCCAATGAAACGAAACCAATAGAACAGAAACAGAACTCAGGGAAAGTTCTGCAAACCCAACTCAATATATCCCCAAAATCACAAATTTCCGCTTACCCATTTCTACATTACATGAAAGAAGTGAAATACAGATGATAACCTGTGAGCATGGGGGATTACATGGGTATTGATTTTGATTTGCAACACATAGAGAAAGTGTACCTTTATATATTGCAGCCTCCAGTAAAGCCTGTTAACCAGAAAGCAAAGGAAAAGGAAAGGCAATGAAATAGAAGGACAGAAGTTTTAGATTAGGCTAGGGATTTGAGAATGAATTTTGGGAAAATAGAAGCAGAAGGTTGAGGGGAGGGAGGAAGGAGTTCAGCTATTAGAAAGTTAGAAACATGTGCCAAAACTGCACGGTTTTTGGGAAAAATCTGACAAAAAATTTATCCTTTGTGAACCGGTCGGTTATTGAAAACCGGTATCGGTTTTTCCGGTTCACACAAGTTTTTACTAGTTTAACTGCCTTACTAGTTTTGACCCTTGAACCGAGCCAAAATTTAAACCGGGTAGCGGCCCGACCAGTTGAACCGGACAGTACGGTACGATTTTTAAAACCTTGCTTATTCACTGTCCGTTGTACAATTTGTCTTCTCTTTCTTTTTGTAGCATTAGGATCTATTTCAGTAAAACATCCTTATGCACTGCATTGAAATATGATATGGATGGGTTGGTGCTGCTTAGATTAATGGGGTTCATAGAGTTCTTAAATTCAACTAATAGTTGAACACACTACAATTTAGTTTTCTACACATTCGGGGAGTAAAATTAATGGCATGGTTAGGATATCCTAATATAATTCCTAGGTGTGTTTTTGTTTGCCTTCTCGTAGGATCTCAGACATGTCATTGGCGCCCTACCCGATAGTATTGGAATATCCTATTCTTATTACCATGTTTCTAATAGAAAAAAAAAAAAAATTAAAGTAGGACTCAATCATGAAAAATTGTCGTGCCCCAAAAAAAGAGTCCTGAAAAATTGTGAGAAAAGCTAGATTGCACCGAAACGCCAATTTTGGCAACGTACTTGTTTCAGGTGAGGGTGCGAAACACAAAACATGTCTCCTTCTCATGAAACGCCAAAAATTTGTTTTTACTTTTCCATTTCAAAACGCTCAGTTTTGTGAAAAAAAAAAACATTTTGTTTTGTGAAAAAAAAATGCACCGAAACACACAGCTGGGTGGAATGATGTCATTTTGGGGAGGTCGAATTTCCACTTAAGCAGAACGACGTTGTTTCACTTGAGAGGTAAATTCAAACCTCCCAAAACGGCACCGTTTTTGCTTTAGCCCTTTTGAGTTATAAGGCCCATCTATATGAGTTGAACAAACGTTAGGTTTTTTTGTTGGACATCTACATTTTATGACCACTTTTAATAGTATTAGGAGTTTAATTTTGATTGATGATTCATATTTTGAGTTAATATTTATTAGTTGTTAACTTGTTATTTATTTACTAAGAATTAATGGTTGATATATTTAATATTTGGAGAATTTTAAGATCTTTTATTATATATATATATATATGTGTGTGTGTGTGTGTGTGTGTGTGCGCGCATGTGATGTGGCGTACCGGTGTACCCCTATTTTTTCAAAAATGTCATACCCACGTTTCGTATCGAGTACAAAACTCATACCCGTACTCGTGCTACATAGGAGAAAAGTAATGGATTATGACAGTACTCTTATAATAGTTCCCCCCCACCTTGTCCTCATTCAAACTACGCAAATTTAAAGTTGTGAGAAGAAGAATAGGTTGATTGACTCAAATATTATAGTTTTATAACTTATTTATACATTTATAACAGTTTTAAATTTATTTAACTTAATATTACATTTAAAAAAAATTAAAACTAAAAAAAAAATGAGGGTTGACCCGTGGGGCCCACCAGACACGCCAGTGGCCCCACAGCGTGTCCCTTCTTGGCAGGTCCCACAGTCATTTTTATCTCAAAGTACATGTTAGAAAAAGTTGGTGTGCATGACAAGAAGAGACACGTCATGCCTTCACTAGCGTGTCTAGTGGGTCCCGCAGGTCAGACTTCATTTTATTTTTTATTTTAATTTTTAAAAAAGTGTAATATTAAGGTAAATAAATTCAAAAGTGTTATAATTGTGTAAATAAGTTATAGAATTGTAATATTGGGGTCAATCAGGCAAGAATGATAGTTTATAGTTTACACAATTTTAAAAGGTGTATTGTTAGATTAAAACTTAAGAAAAGTCTAATTTACTTGCTTTAACTTAAGTTCACATGTGATGTTTTGAAAAGACTCCCTTATACTTCTAAAATGTGAAAAATTCCCCTTCTACCAAACGTACATCCGTTTTTAGATAGAAACATCACGTGTGCCTCAGGTGATCATCTTCATCTCCCAAATACATGTCTGCCATTTTTTATCATATTCTCCAAGGTCTTCGAAGAAAGAGAGAAGGGCTGTAAAAAGAGACCGGATAAAGCCGGAGACGACCCCTTCCTTCTTTGTTCTTTTCTCATTTCCAGCACACATCTCAAGCACTAGAATGAACTTTAAGATTATTGAGAAAAAATCGATCTCTATGTAACAATTATTTTTCTAGGTTGGTGAGGATTTGGAAGAGTAAGAGTAAGAGAGAAGATTGTGATGAGTGAGAAAATAAGAGTTTGGTTGTTGCTACTATTGAAATGAATTGCAATAACAAGAAGTAAAATTTAGGAAAAAGTCCAAAAAATCCTATTCAACTATTCAACTATGCTCTATGTGCGGTTTACCCCCAAAACCTTAAAAATTTAGGAAATACCTTCTTGAACTTTTAAAATGTGCACTTTACTCCCACGACCTGACGTCCATCCATTAATGGACGGAAGACAAATTTTGAATATTATCATTTTGGCCCCAATTTTTTTAAAATATTACTTTTGACCCCAATTTTCATAAATTTATTTTTATTTATACCCCTATAAATTGTACTATGGTCCAGATTAATTATAGGGAAAAGTCCTAAAAACCCCCTTGAACTATGCTCTTATTGCACTTTACCCCCCATGCTTCAAAAACATAGGAAAGACCTCCTTGAACTTTCAAAATGTGCACTTTACCCCCATGACCCTAATGTCCGTCCATTAATGGACGGAAGAAGGGATTTGAAAATTATAATTTGACCTCAAAACTCTTTGAATATTACTTTTTGACCCCACTTTTTATAAATTTATTTTCATTTATACCCTTATAAAATTACACTATGGCCCAGATTAATCACATTATGTGCACATTAATGGACGGACGTCAAGGTCAGGGGGTAAAGTGCACATTTTAAAAGTTCAAGGAGGTCTTTTCTACGTTTTTAAAGCATGGGGGGTAAAGTGCAATAAGAGTATAGTTAAAGGAGGTTTTTAAGACTTTTCCCTTAATTATATCATGTGCACAACACGTGCTCTCTTTCGTCTATTAATGGACAGACGTCAGGGTCGTGGGGGTAAAGTGCACATTTTAAAAGTTCAAGGAAGTCTTTCTTACGTTTTTGAAATTTTGGAGGTAAATCGCACATAGGGCATAGTTGAAGGGGTTTTTTTGGATTTTTCCCTAAAATTTATCTCTATCAGGCAATGTCTTTTATATGTTATATGATTAATATAATCATGTCCAACTATTATTATAACTATAACCATAATTCCTATTATGGTTGATAATAGGAGATATATATATATATATATATATGAGTAAAACCTCTTTTTGGTCCTTGAAAGATTGCTTCGATGACACTTTAGTCATTTAATCATTTTTACTGACACTTTAGTCCCTGAAAGATCATTCCGTCTGCCACTTTAGTTCTCCGCTAGGGTCTGTTAGTAGGACTTAACCGAAAATGCCACGTGGCACGTTAAGTACTGACGTGGCACATTAAAATTTTTTAAAAAAATCCCTCTTCTATCTTTTCTCTCTCTCTCTTCCCCTCCTCTCTCATTTCTCTCTCTTCCCCGTCTCTTCCTCTCACTCTTATCTCTCTTTCTCTCCTCCATCTCCCTCTCATTCTCTTCTCTCTCTCTCCTCCATCTCTTATCTTTCTTTCTCTCTGCCATCTCCGTCTCATTTTCATCTCTCTCTCTCTCCTCCATCTCCCTCTCACTCTCATCTCTCTTTCTCTCCACCATCTCCGTCTCACTCTCATCTCTCTCTCCTCCATCTCCCTCTCAGTCTCATCTTTCTCTCTCTGCCATCTCCCTCTCACTCTCATCTCTTTCTCTCCACCATCTCCCTCTCTCTCCGCCATCCTCACCACCGTACCTATTAGCTGAGTACTCTCCCCCTTGGGTGGACTTAGTCCATGAACTTAGCACACGATGAGATCATCTTGGCTTAGGAGAACGTGAAGGGTGACTGGTGCATGGTGAAAATGAAGGGGTACATGTAACTGAGTCAACTCGGTGATGAAGAGAAGAAGGGGTATATGTAACTCATACCGAGTCAACTCGGTGAAGGGGTACTTGGGCATGCACTCCACGTGAAGAATGACATTTACATTATCAACCTCGGTAAAACATAGGAAAAGCTTCAGTACAGCTAGGCCTTATGGTCAGAGAAAGAGATGAGAGTGAGATGGAGATGGTGGAGAGAAAGAGAAATGAGAGTGAGAGGGAGATGGAGGAGAGAAAGAGATGAGAGTGAGAGGGAGATGGTGGAGAGCAAGAGAGATGAGAGTGAGAGGGAGATGGCGGAGAGAGAGAGATGAGAGTGAGAGGGAGATGATGGAGAGAAAGAGATGAGAGTGAGAGGGAGATGGAGGAGAGAGAGAGATGAGAGTGAGACGGAGATGGTGGAGAGAAAGAGAGATGAGAGTGAGAAGGAGATGGAGGAGAGAGAGAGAGATGAAAATGAGACGGAGATGGCAGAAGAAAGAGAGATAAGAGATGGAGGAGAGAGAGAGAAAAGAATGAGAGAGAGATGGAGGAGAGAAAGAGAGACAAGAGTGAGAGGGAGAGACGGGGAAGAGAGAGAAATGAGAGAGTAGGGATTTTTTAAAAAAATTTTAATGTGCCACGTCAGCACATAACGGACATGTCAGCACTTAACGTGCCACGTGGCATTTTAGGTTAAGTCCTACTAACAGACCCTAGCGGAGGACTAAAATGGCGGACAGAATGATCTTTCAGGAACTAAAGTGTTGGTAAAAATGATTGGAGGACTAAAGTGTCACCGAAGCAATCTTTCAAGGATCAAAAAGGGATTTTACTCTATATATATATATATATGTGTGTGTGTGTGTGTGTGTGTGTGTGTGTGTGTGTGTGTGTGTGTGTGTGCGTGTGTGTGTGTGTGTTAATTTTCTTACTATAAAGAAGATTGATGTAATATCAAATATTGTTGATATTATGATTCAATAAGTTTTTTACCTACTAATGCCGAGTCAATGTCTTATATATATATATTAAACAATATGCTAAGTTAGTTTATATACAAAATCCAACCGTTGTAAGGATCTTCTTCGTCGATGAGAATGGTCATGATGCTCTTAGTGATGTCCTCATGGATTCTTTTGGGGTGTGGATTGTTGACTTTGATTCTAAGTTGGTACTAAGTGGCATTAGCAACTCCACAAACATGCCTCTACGATAGTTGAGGTTCACGTATGTACATGTAGGAAAACCTTATTTGTCAACATGGTTTTGACCCATTGATTATAGATCCAAGGAGACAAAATGAAAAATATTAATATGTGATTATATGTTTGTATGTCCTTTGTACTAATGGCCCTAATTCCATTGATAATTGAGCACATGTATAAATTTAAGGAGCAAGGCATGTTGCAATTAGGTAAGAATTTAAGAACACGTGTTGTTATGAACCCTTTATGTGAACACCCTTTCAAAAGGAAATTAGAAAGCAATAGTATTGCTGACATCCTTTTGGGTAGACATGTGAAATATTAATTGTGTAATAAAAAATTTGGACTAGTAGACATTGCACTTTGTGCCAATCTTAGAGAAGTATATTGGATTTTGATAAATGTAGTAGATAATGGAGAATGAAGGTTTTACATTAAATATGTTTTATTGAAATATTTCAACCAACTTTCCAAAAATACAAGTGCTCTTCTGTAAAATAGAAGTAAAAATATGAACTATTTTTACACATTATATTATTGGATTCATCTGTCATAACTTGTATATGATAAAACAAATAACTCTACTAAGGGAGTTGTTATTAGATTGAAATTGTGGGTATTTTATGTGAACAAAGTATCGTGCATGCTAATTATTTATGATCTACTTTAAGAGGTTTGTTTATACATTTGTTTCATGAAGCTCAATCTTAGAGAAGATAAAAGGACAAATGTAATTAATTCAGGCAAACAATGTGCAATGAGTATATAAATTTTGGTAGCATGCTGTAGAATTTTCTGTTTATTTAAATCAAGTAATTTAAAGTAGTCAAATATAAACATAAGATATAATTACGTAATACTTTCCATGTTCTATCAAGCATATGGAATAAGAAGCATAATCCACTTTTAAAATCTTACAATTGTTTCCTTCAGAAATGGTTATTATTTAATTCCAAGCAAAATTTCCCTCATTCGTTTATCATCTCTCAATCTATTCATGCAAACACAACATACATAAATACATTAAATTCTCAATGCTTCAAACAATTGCATAAAAATATATATTACCTTGAAGTATTACCAAATAAGATATTAATATTTATTATTAATAATAATTCATGTTATGTGTGCCAATTAATCATGTTAAACTTTTGGTACTCATAAATAACATCCTTAATATATAAAGGTATGTTATATTATAAATAACATCCTTCTGGCCTATGTGATTTATATGCTAAAATCCTACAACCCCTTCTCATCCTAGGTTATAGATTGTGTGTAACAATTGGTAAGATTGCAAAATACCACTTGTTCTTGTGCATAATGAGAGCTTTCTTATTGTTATATTATTCTAAGCATTTCCCTCATAACCCTACATGTACTCTGTCATACTAATCCACTTGGTAAACGTGTAGCACTCACTAGAATCTTCGATTAGTGCTTCCAATATTTTAACAATAGTTGAGGGAATTTGGCTCATCAGGGCAAAAAATTTGTATCATTTGTTTGAATTTTCAAATGTTTTGCTGCATCATAATGGGAATAAGAAAATTGCAGAGGAATAGACAGTTTATTATTTGAGCACAGTATGTTCATTTTCCCCTATAAAATCTCCAAATGATCACAAGAGATAAACCCTTAATGTTCCTTCATGTATCCCTCATTCCATTTGAGTTAAGGATCGACTACCTTAATCACTAGACAGAAAAAGAGAACAACCCCCTTTATAGTTTATATTGGAGATTCACAAACAACTTCATTTAAGTTTTCTTCACTGTATATCAGAGTCATGCCTGGTGGAAGAAAAAGTTGCAAGTACTATGTTGTTTTCGTGGAGAGAAGGTCTGATATATATACAAGTTGGATTGAATATCATACTCAAGTTAATCAATTTAAAGGTGCTCTGTATAAATCATATGCTACCTTTGAAGAAGCAAGATTTGCGTATAAGGGTTATGTGAGAGGTGAATCCAGTGGCCAAAGTAGCGAGGTAGAAGGATTTCCCAACCATGACAGGTCCCAGAGTTATATTTCATTGTCATACTTTCTGGTTGGCTTTATAATGGGAATTACCTTGGCTATTGAAGTTATGTTATAGTTGTGGATTACTTTACTACATAATATATTCTCAAGATCTGCATAATATGTAAACGTTTAATATATTTTATAATTAGGTTACTGTGAAAATATATTTCCCCTTTAGTATATGTCATATTTCCGCCAATTCTTCAATATGAGCGTTATGCACCAATGCAGGTTGTCCAAATCTATTTCATCTTATTTTCATCGTTTATTTAGACTATGTTAGGTTATTCCTAAGTGGTCTGAATTTATAGTTCATTATTGTCATTTATGTAACCAATGATTAGGGAGAATATTTTATAAGGCTTGCTTTCTCTTAATGATGTGTTTTGTATGATATAAATTAGTATATTGCTAATAAAATGTGATTGATTATATTTAGTTGATTGAGCATGTGAATTTTGGTTTATTTTGTTGAGGAATTTTGGAAAGCGGTTAAACTTAAGTTTAAATTTTTTTGTAAGTAACATCGCAAGATATCCATTTCGTGAATTTCAGTTCTCATTCTAATATTAAATTCATTAAAAAGGGATTTAAACAAAGTGTTGCTTCATTTTGCTGTTGATAATGTTAGCAAGGAAAAATAAGTCTAGATGCATCAGTTTGATTAACTAATAAGTTCGATGAGATCCTTGGTAATATCACAACATATTAAGACTATATGCTTTTTATAATATATCTACAATGAAAAGGCTGCTCTTGACTTGATGTTCTGCACGATTTAATCTATAGGGTAGCCCCAAGTCTTTATAATACAAATCTTTGCTAAGAGTGATATTTGGCAATTTGACATTTTCACCCTTTGATGAGACTTTATGTTAAAAATTGTGTTATGAAATCCATAGGGTATTATGATGAAGGCATTGTAAGGGTGCTAAAATATATTCTTGCCCCTTATCTCTATTTGGCAAAAGTATGCCTATATTGTTCACTGAGCATAAAAGCAGGGAACATCATCAAATGAGAACATATATTTGAAATTTTACCAACTATCTTTTAATTACTTCTGGCAAAACAATTTTAATTTGTAAACCCCTGATGTCATTCAACCAACTTGTTGATGAAGTTAACCACTAATGAGTAAGACATATGATATATGCACAATAATTTTGAAGTATTTGTATTTGCATTAAATTTCTCCAACAACCATTCATGTAAATGTGACATCAAATATACTTGTAGAATAATTGAGGTTATGAGTTAAATATGTTATAATTTGTGCTCATCTAATGTTACATTAGGTGAAAATTTATTGGGAACAAATAATTTTATTGTCCTACTATATTGTTTTCATATTGAAAAAGCTTTGCAAAATTAGGGATCATATATTGATTTTTGGTGAATTTTTCTTATAATATCATAAACAACAACCACAAATGAAATAAAGTCATATATTGTTGATCAAAAGTAATGTGATGCAGCTAACTTCTCGCCACATGGACACGTCATTGCTTGGAGGTGATTAAAAAAATAAATAAAAATCTTGTGGTAATTAACTTAAGAAATTTGGTTACTGAAGTAGCACTTGTTATGTCTACTTATTGCAAATCTTCCTCTATCATGCTATGTATTAAATGAGTTATCATTTAGAGGCTACATGTATGATGTCTTTCTAATTTCTTTATTTATCTAGACAAAATCTAAATATGACCATTCACTCTAAGCGATTCAACCATATAAGTGAACTCAAATGACAACAACAAAAGACTACATTGTATTCTCCTTCTCATTGACTACTTGTATGAAATTTTTTTACTTGTACAACAATTTCACCCCTTCAAGCTTTCATATTTTATCATTTAACTGTGTTCTATCTTTGGTGGGAGAACAATGGAGACAAATAATTATGCAAACTTGAATAGACATATGTTTGTATGTTGAAGCAATAAATTATGTCAGTTAGCATCCCTTGATGCCATTCGGCCAACCTTTTTTTGGGGATTAATTTGTGTATGACTTTTGATAACTAGTGTATATGCATTTATAATATAAGGAATCAATGAACATTAATAATAATATCTTATGTGACAAGAAACTTGTAGAAGTTATATCTCTTTGTAAAAGATAAAATTACCAACTTGGGTGTATGAGCAGCTGTTGATTAATATAAAAAGTTCTTTGTCATTTATAGGTTGTGGAGGATTTAATAACTTTTGTTATACTCAAACAAGAGGTTACAATTTATTGTTGCTTATCTTATTACATATATAAAAACTGTTATGTCATAAATTATATGTCTTCAATATACAAGTTATTGCTTACTCTTATATTTTAATTGGAACTTTTGAGATTATGTAATGTTATGAGTATTTTTTTTGCAGAAATTGCTAAGAATTGTGGAATCCCAAACAAAATGACAATGTATCCTTGATCATAAGATCACAGTGATTAAGGAAGATATTTCATTTATTACATTCACTTTGGGTATTGAGAAACATTTTTTTGAGGGGATTCATCGAATGTAAGAAAATTTTCTTGTGTGATCAAGAAGTTATTGAAGAAAGTGGAGGATACTTGTTCTCTTTAATTTTTATTTATCATGTTATTGATAAACTTGTAGAGAGACTGTCCACTAATTTTGTTTCTCCTTCCCCCAAGCCAACATTACCAACCTTAATAGAAGATCTAATGGAAGTTGTTGAACGTGCAAGATGCTTTACCCCTACAACATACACTCAATCAAATCAACAACCTTTACCAAAATCTCCCTTAGATGCACTCAATCAACCAAATATCAATGTGGGAGCATTGGCTATTACAGATTCACCATCACCATTTCGTCTTGATAATGTGTTATTTATATGTCATATCTTTTATTAATATAGTACCAAAAATAGAATGAAATTTATTAATAACTATAGTTTGTCATTATAACTAGGGTAAGTCAAAACTAGAATCAGGCATAATAATAAAAAGGTTGTTTGATACATTAGTCAACTTGGCTAGCAAACCAAGTTCTTCTATGTTTGGGAGAAATTACATATTGAAGAATGTTGAGGGAAGATATGTCATAACAGTCGATGATGATGATAACTATGATAAAAGAAGAAAGAGGAGAAAATTATACTTCACCTTGAAAATGGATATTTCTCCAAGGTAACGTGCTTCACAATCTTTAGAGAGTTATGACAACCATTTGCTACCACATTGGCAATACATTGTATAACAAGTGTGTCTTCTTTAGTTTTTCTATGACAGTTAATGAAAGTTACTTTCCATTCAACCCATGAAGCGATGTTGAATCCCACCGGACTTCAAATTGCTGCTTATATTTTTTATGCTGACTTAAATGAAAAGTACATTCGACTCCTTAGTTTCATGGACATAAATAAAATATAATTTTTGTTGACTCATTAACATTGTTTGTGTTAATGATTAATCAGGGAACAACTCATCCATTCTTCTAGTGGTACTGTGACAATGAAGTTATTATTAGATTTTTTGTTGCTGGGAAACAAAATTCATATGTATGTTTGTAAACCTTAACACATTGTTAGTATATTATGAGCTATTGTTTGTTTCTTCTTAATAAATGATGGATCATTTTGTAGGTTATAAAATTGGTAACTTGCATGTAAAATGTTTAGTAACAAATGGAGAAGACTATTTTTGTTTTATGGCTACCACCAGATTTTGTTGTAAGTTTTGTTTTACTTTGAATGTTGATAGTATATATATTAGTAAAGTACTGTTTTCATTAAGTGAAATAAGGCAACAAAACATGTTATATATAAAGCTCCTCTTGTGTATTATGTATGACAGCAAAAGATCCTAGATGATTCTATTACAGTGGATCGTGCCCTGAATAAATTTGGCAATTATTTCATGCCAAGACTTGTTGATCTTAAAAAGGTAATACAACTGATACTATTTTGCATCATTTTTTTTTATAATCATTATTTACTTTGTAATCATTATAACATGTACTGATCACATAATATAAATATTTATAATCTTACAAGATGATGGTGACTATTAGTATCTTGTTATTGTTATCATAAATGACAAAAATATTATGTATGTCAATTCTTTCCCAATGTCTGATAGGATGGCAAAAAGGAAAAAAAAAATGATACATAGAATGGTAAGATTTTAATAAATGTTTCACAACTAAGTATATCAACTAGGCATGTACTACTTTACTTATACAATTTGTCACCTGTTTATATATTTGGATAGTTATATTAAGCCTGGTACGCCAATTATAATGTATTCTGTTAATTACAGACATCTTTCTTGGAGGATGTGTTAGTTGACTCCATATTCTTTTCATACCACCCTGCTTTGTCAATGTGAGATCTGACCATAGCCATTAACATGTCAATACTAAAAAATAAGTTAGTTCATCTATTCTTACATTTCAATTATGTTCTTTTAAAGGAATTATCCTGACAAGTTTAGTAAATAATAATTATGCGGTTTCTTTATGTATCAGTGTTAACAGTGGAGTATGGCTCGCTGATTGGTTAATTATTTGTCATTCTTGTGAAATTTGTGACACCTTAGTGAGTATTTTTACAGTAATACATATTCTCATTTGATGTTGATATGATTGTAAAAATTATCATCTTTATCAATTACATGCATGCGATAATTATATATTATTATAATACAAAGTGTGATTTTATTTATTTTTTTTACAAGTGGCTTAATAGAGAATCTGCAATGATGCGTCTAACATATAAGTTTGTTTCTAATTGCTTCAATGGATTAAGGAAAACAGTTATGGAGAAAGCAATATTACACTAGGAGAAGAAGTAGTTGGAGGTAGTGAATTAATGTCTTGATATACTGTTCACCTTGCAATCTAATATGGTTCTATAGTATAAAGTCATGTTTGTCATTAAATGTACATGACGAGACATGAATCTGTGATCTTGCATTAACTTTTGGTAATTCATTTTGAAGATGACTTATAAAGTTGCCATTAGAGATTTAAGTCTTTTTGGTTGTAACAAATGAAATGGTCTTTTTGTGACTATGAACTTTGAAACATATTATAATTAGTAAATGATAACAGCTTTTAACACTAGCAGATTCTTTCTGAGCAATTAGGTTAAATCTTTATAAATCAACTCTCCCATTTCCAATTCATGCCGATGCATTATTTAATTAGCCAATCAGTCCTTCCCATATAGATATGTAACATGCCTCTTACTCTTCGTTTAAGTAATTGGTACTGGACTTATGGTTCTGCTCCAAATAGTTTCTCTCTGTATTTTTGTATAGTGATCAGAGTGTGACATATGACGAATAATTGAGTACACATCCATTCCAAATACATCAAATCGAAAAGGACTAAACCAGCATTTTCATTGGAGATGATGTCATTGTATGCTATAGTTGATAATACTTATTACATGTGACATGATATCATATGGTTACCATGATTATTGATTAAATTTTGAATAATGTATGATTAGAACATTCTGTTAGATAAGACTTTAGCACAATAATTTTTCATCTTCACCATAAGTATGTAATGTGGGAAATCTTAACATACAGACTGTACCTTACCCAGATATAATAAAAATAAATGACTCACCTCAACTTTAGGCAATGTGGGCTAATGAAAAAGATATTTCAATAAAGGGTGTTACATGACTTCATCAAGATATGCATGAACAATGAAAGTTACAAAAATAAAGCACAAATACTCGTTTTGGTATTATTTCTAACGTATAGTCATCTCATAAATGCAATGTTTGACAAAGAATCCTCTAAGAATTCTATTATATTAAAATACAATGAAAAATATTTTCTACTAAACTGAGTTCATTTTACAACCCATCAAACTGGCAATACATGAACAGTGTTAAAAAATCTTCAAATTAAAGACAAACTTAACATAACATTATTACTGTATAAACCATAAATTCACAAGAGATCATAGAACCTTGAATTGAATTTTAGGAAAGGGGTCATGAACAAAATAATTAAACACGACTTTTCAATGTTCCACCAATAAAACCCTTAACACATTTGCCTTTCACTTGAAATTGTCAAAATATAATACGTTAAGGCATTACCAACGTAAAATGGTACATGTATACAATAAAGACCATTAATTATATGTACTATAATTAAAGAATCATACAATGTTGTCATTTGTCAAATCACTATTCAATTAAGTCATGCAATTAGATGTCGCATATTGGGTCTCCAAAATTTGTGCAGTGTTTGAAGGGCGAAAGTACTCAAGAATGCAACAATCATTAGCATTTAAATTAGCCGCATCTTGCGCATTACGACACGTGAGATTTCAAATTTTGAGTTATCTATTTTAAATAGAAAATTAAGTTCTATCATAGATAAATAAGGTCTAATAAAAATCAGTATAGAAGCACATTTACTGTTAACTGAGTTACATTTTCGGTTATGTTACTCACGTCATTGTCATTTATTTTCTTCTGCTTACTAGTAGGACATGTCCTTCGCGAGTGTCCCTTTTGCTTGCATAACCCACAACAATTCTGTCTTCGAGGTTTAAACATCTTTCGTCTCACTTGTAATTTTGTAAATATGCTTACAACTCTGTAATAACATTCCAAAGCGATACAAACACAATCTTTGTCCATCAACTTCACTTCTTGAAGTGTTATAGTTACACATTTTTGCATTTTTGGTCCATCTTCTTACAATACATGACTTAGACAATTCTTAAAAATCCTCATACATAATAACTTTTAGCATGTGCGAACATAGAATTGCAGTAAATTTAAATCTACCACAAATGCATATCACCTTGACACCCTTATCACCGAATAAAACCTTTCAAGTTAAGACAAGTCTTTGATACTTGTTGAGATTATATACTTTAAACCTATCATATTTTTCCCAGTTAATAACTTTAATTTCACTAGACTTAACCAACTCTGAATGAAACTCCGTGAACACTTCTCTATGTAAATCATTGATCCACATTTCTCAAGGTTTTTCATGTTTGTCAAGAGCACCACTTCTCTATAAGATAATCTGAAATTGTCCTCAATTTCAGTGTTACGAAAAAAACTTAGGGCACGATTGAAATAGTACAAAAACTCTGTCATATTACACCTAGAATTTATAAATTTCCCTATTTTAGAATACAAATCCTCACATCGTGATGTAGTTTGCATTCCGGCAAAGAACTTGCATTTCATATGTGCACTTGCCTATGCTCCCTTCTTACCATAAAGATCTTCCACCCACCTGTTGTTTTAAAAACCAAATTTCTCAACCATTCTAAATCATTTATCCTCAAATTTCTCAACATCATAGTCATTTAACATAAGATCCCTGAATGCATTTGTGAAGCTATTGTCTGTAATATTTACAGTAGCATTATTTAGCAAATGTCAAGCACACAACTTGTGATAGTTTCTTGAGAACATTTCCTTTATAACATTTTTTTTATCGATAAATCACTATTAATAATATCATATGTAGGAAACTTTTTATTCATAGTCTTAAGAAATTGCGTTAATAACTATATATAAGTTTCCTCTCTCTCATTAGCAACCAAAGTACTGTCAAAAACAACTGTTCTTCGATGATGATTCACGCTAGAGAAAATAACCAATGGTTTGTTGTATACATTAGTGCGGTATGTGGTGTCAAAAGCTAGAACATCCTTAAAGTATTCATAATCCAATCTACAGATTCCATCACACCAAAAGACATTCTCTAACCGATCATCATTGTCAACAGTGTATCTTTTAAAGAATAAATCATCTGAATCCGATAGCCCTTCCAAATAATTCATTGCAGTCATGACATCATTTGGATCATTCCTCATTTCTCGCAATACTTGGTTGTATATATCTTTCATCTTGATATAAACTCTATCATATCCGCCCATAAGAAGAGCAATATAACTCATGATTGCTAGAATTTTAATATATGCATTTTGCATACTATTGATTAAAACAATATCACCACTTGTCAATTTTCTATATTCCTGCAGCAACCGAGTATGCATGTTATCAATCAACTCATGACAATTGTCATTATTAAAATGACGAACGTATCATTGCCACATCTCCTCATTAATATGAACATGCATTGATGTTTTGCAACTAAAACGGGTCAGAGGTCTAAGTTCGTACCATCTACCTTCCTTCTGCAATGAGGAACTCAGACACTTCCCTTATGAGGAACAAACAAAATTCTTCCAAATGATCTGCCCGTGCTTATTACGCCAACGTTATGTTTCCAAACATCAAACCCTTTTGCAAGTGCATATTTCACATAAAAGTTGTATGCATCATCAACATTGACAAACTTCATTTATCTAAGATCATCACATGTCATTTTAGTTATGTCTGTCTAATACTCAGCATTTATATTAGACAAACGGTCAGTTTCTCCTCCATTCATCTGTTATATAAACATGATAAACTTCAGCAAAAGGTAATAATAATCACAGTGAATTAAACAAAGCATCATGACATGGATATGATGATAAACACGCTTTTTATTTAGTAGTTAACACTAATTTTTAGTCTCTTAAACATCTTTTGGGCTAAATTGATTGGGCTTGGGCCACATTTCATAGTTGGGTTCCAATTGGGCTTAATTATATTTTTCAACATTATTGAGAATTTTACACTGTCTCTGTATTTTGGACATAACTTGAGTTCTAGACATTTGATAATCTTGAATCTTACTTTGTAGGAAAGCTGAAAGAATTATTTACAACTTTGATTCAGAGCTCCAAAGCTAATTCGAGTGTCCAGTGAATCATATTTAACTTAGAAGTAAAAGTAGAGATGCTGTCACTAGATCTTGACCCATATGAAGCGTTTGGGCTATAACTTAGGCTGTGTGTATCGTATGGACCCAAAACTATTGCCATTGAAAAGCGGAGACATAAAGCTTCAACTCTTGTGAAGACTACTTCTCCAAAATATGGCGTTTTGATAGTGTTATTATTCCTTGAAATCAACTGATGAGTCTAGAAAGCTGTTAAGAGTAAAATGGGTCTAACTTTCTCATCCTAGGCCTAATTAAGGCAAAATCGGTGCCCAATTAAAGCTAAGGCCCAGGAGATTAATTCTAACCTAGGGGTAATCTCTGTGTGTAGGTAATTTAGATAGTTTTAAGTAGAGCAAGAGGTAGACGTAAGTTGACGTTCCCATTATGTGTAGTTTTCCCTTGCCTCTTTTCTCTCTAGTAGTTTTTTTTTTTTTCCTTTTTATTGTAATGAATCATTCCCTCATATTCATGGAGGGCTAATCATTTAAATGAATCTAGGTTTTAGTTATTTTGATTATTAATTTTGAGATTCTACTTTAATTGTTCTTGTATTCAATTGTTAATCAAGTTTTTTTTCTTCTTTTTGATTAAATTCTGATTGAGTTGCTTAAATTCGGTTGGTTAATTGTTTATGTGATAATTGCTTAATTTCATATATTAAAAGAGAATTGTAAAGATTAAATAATGTTTCAAAGTGTTTTGATGAATTGTTTAAGCTTGGTTAGATTCTGGACTTATGTTAATTTGGAATTAGTGGATGCTTAATTTGTTGAATCCTAAATAATCGAATTCTGGATACTTATCCAGTAGTGGATCCATAGATCACCTTGAGGCTTCTTGATTTGATTTAAGGTCGAGAATTATGTTAATATTTGAATGAATTATATGTAATCAATGATGAATTAAAATCAAAATTAGTTACTTTCTGTTGATTAATTCTACAAAAATCAAACCCCCTGTTAGTTAAACTCCCTAATTAAGCAAAAAGCATAGAGACTTGAAAGCAGAGGTACCCAATTTGCTCTTTTTTTTAGAGAGAGAAACACCTGGGTAGAGATTCGAAGAGAGAGAGAATCAGAAATTTTGGAGAGAAAAATGAAATAAAGATAGATTCTTACCTTGGCATACCATTTAGTCAAACTAGGACCAATTTCTTGAATTCTATACCCAAAAGAGAAGCTTTCTTTCTCCCCTATGTTTTATCCCTTTGCTCTCCTCCATCTTTGTTGTCTCTTTTCTTTTTTGTTTTGTTCTTTTGTTCATTTGTTTTAATTCATTGTTTTTTTTTTCCTTTTTTGACTTGGATGATACTTGTTACTTCTATTTTTTTTTTTTGTAGTTTATATACGCAAGTAACTTTCTTCATTTGGACCTCAATTTCATGGTTTTGTTTTAAGCATTTTACATGCTGATTTGGTCCATTAGTGTGTTGCATTTTCTATTTCTATTTTGTTATGGGTTAATGGCTAGTGGTTTTATTCTATTGTGCATACTTTATATGTTTGAGTTGATGGCCCTATTTACTTCACTTTATTTTGTTTCACTTCACTTGGTTTGCTTATTCATGGGCATGAAGTTAGTTCTAACTAGTTTCTTGTTTTTGGGTTGAACTATTAGTAAGATTGGTTCATTTTCGATTTTGGCTTTGTTCATTGTAATTTCCTTATGTTGCTACATTAGTCTTTTGGGCTGAAACTAAACCCATATTGGGCTATTTCTTTCCTTCCTTGTCATGTTGCTCCAAGGCCCACAAATTAGGCAGATTGGACCATTTAAATTGGGTCAGTCAATTTGTGTGTTTAATTTCATTTTCTTACTTATTTAGGTTAAGTCTTTATTTATTTTGGGTGAGTTATTCTATTTATTTATTTTTCATTTTATTTATTTATTTTTATTTTTATTTTCCTTTGTTTAAATAGTTTAATAGAAATAAAATTAGGAGTAAAATTATGTATTATGTATTTTGCATCTATTTAGTTAATTCTGTGCGAATAGCATCCATAGGCCCTTTACTTGTCAAGGGATAGATATGAGCGACTTACTCCCATAGGGGTGGCTTTCCTATCTGCCCGATGTAAGGATAAGCCCCACTTTGGGAACTGAGAAGCGTGTGAACAAAGTGGAAGGATTAGGATGCGATTAGATTCATGCATAGCAGAATTTTAACTTGAAAATTTTGAATCTCTTTTAATTTCAGTTTCAAAAAATAATAAAATAAAAAATAAAAATTCATTTTGAATCATTACGAACTACGTGGACTTTGATCCCTAATTAGGGTACGTAAGCATTCGAGGGTGACGAATCAAGTCCTATTTTGAATAATCACCCATTTTTCTTTTGTTTACATTTAGGGATAAAATAAATACAATTTGACCATGATTTAATTTTCACAATTAATTTTAGGTAACCATCTTTTAGATGGGTGTTATAGGGTGCCTAACACATTTCCTATACACAATTAGACCCTCGAACCCTCTCTGGTTCGTAGACCTAATTTTGAAAATAAAAGGAGTTTTTCAATTGTTCCCCAATTTTTTTAATATAATTGGTGGTGACTCTAGAGTTTTCATTTTGAAAACTAAATCTCTTTTTATTTAAGTCATTCACGTTATAGCGACCTTCAAGTACGCTATGACACCTATTATGATACTCTCCATTAGATTGCAGGTCTCCTTTTATCCATGTTAAAAGTATAGGTCACATGGCTCCATTAGTAACACTATCAACTACCTATCTCTCTACTGCTATTTAGATTCTATACAGATATAAACCATTAAACGTCTAGCATAAGTGATTTAGTGTTAACACTTCAAGAATTCAGTGGGCAGAACACACACAACAAGAGAGAAAGAGAGCAGATCCAACTACTATGCATTAAATTTTTTTAGCAATTAGGCATGCCAATTGAAACAGATTTGCATTAGTAACAGATTTGTTAGCACATTATTCCCTCTAGTGTCATATGATAACTCCATGGATTCCATTGAAACTCCAAAAATAGTTGTACTACATGTGAAAATCCAAAGCAAAAGGATACACCAAAAGACATATATCAAATGGTGAAAAAGTATGTTGATTGAATCATGACACAAGCAACTATCATGTGAAATTATGATAAGTGCAATTGATTGTAATATTGTGAAAAATTGACATAACTTCAAATATTTCAAGAGAAGATACTACACATACCGTGACAAAAATGTGCTCATATAATTTCTATAAATTATAACTAGGCAAAAGTTCATGCAAATCCTTTGGGCATGGCAATGATTTAGTGGTAAGCAGAAGCAATCTTGATAACTAATTAGAAATCAACAACCAGCAAGTTGAACTATTTGTACATCAAGATTCTATTGTTGTTATTGTTATTGTTCGTGCTAATAGCCATTGTAGCACATTCTACAGCCACACATTACTTGCTATGCCTAAATACAAGGACAAGTTTCAAGTCCTGTTAGCCTGGCATGGAAAAGAAGAGGTTCGGAAAGAAGGTCTACCTCCTTTTGCATAGAACAAGAAATTGATCTAAGGGTTCTATTTCTGGTTTATACACTGCTAAAGCTGCTTAATAGGAAAGTCTACCTCCTGTTTCTGCAAAGCTTACTGGGTATAGGTCAATCCTCATAGTAGTAGCTTTATATATATATATATATATATATATACACAGAATCTCTAAGTATTACCATCTCTAGAAAATTACAAAAATAACTAATAATTTAAACTTCCTAATCAGCAATGTGCAAGAGCAGAGCATCAAATAAAGGGTCCAAGCTTAACTCTTTTTTCCTTGTGAAGACAAACCATATTTTGGATGCAAGCTAGAACAACAAAAGATAAATGCTAATATAAAGCATGGCCAGACTGAGTCCCAACCCATTCTAGTAAGATAAAGAAATGACCAAACAAATTTTATCCATAAACCAAGGCAACAGTTCCTCATAGCTACTATTGAAATTCAACGAGTGAACATATACTCTAATATAACAAATATGCACTTAAAATTCCAATGAGAGAAAATGCAAGCTTTCAACATTTTATCAAAAAATGACTTATACCCACTCCCCCAAACCCACATAATATAACAGACAAGAAACCAAGAAGAACTTCATATCCAAACCATAAAGCCTATGATGGGTGCTTTATGTTGTCTACTCTTTAGTTCAAACTACTCAAAGTTAATAATAACATGGCATACTGAAATAAATATAGAAAAGCAAAAGCTATTGGCATGGGTGTAGATATTCACCACACAATTCTCTATGTTAAGTTATGGAGCATGCACAAAATAATACAGTAGGTTGATGGTGTAGAATTAAATATAGATCAATGCGCTTAAAAGATAGAAATATCAATAAGAATACCATGCTTTACCAGTTGCCACTTCTATAAGAAATGACTCAACTGTAATAACTACACAATTAGATTAGCATCATTATAAAGGGATGGAGGGGGAAGGACAGGAAGTTAGTTTATCTTGTTTAGATGTTTAATAAAGGAATGGAAGGGACTTTCAATTCCATTATTTGGAAGTTGATGTGAAAATGAAGAAAAAGGAAAGCACTCCACAACTTTTTAATAATTAAAAAAAAAAACTTCATTCCATTTCTTACACCCCAAAATGGGTAAGAAATTTTGGGGGATGGAAGGGAAAGAGCAAGATTGTTATAGCATGAAGAATCCAATAAGCAGCAAAACATCCTATTATAATTTTATTAAAAAATTCAAGAAAAATAACTATTATACAAATGCATTTTGATAGCCGACTGGACAATAGTTAAGCTCAAACCAATCATCAATAACTTCATAGCTGATTAGAATTTGTTGTATAAATCCATAAATTCGCCTTGAACACTAAGGAAAGAAAAGTTTTCTACTCTTAGTCTCCTAGGGTGTGCTTAGTAGGGGAGGTGGAAAATAGAGAGGGAAGTGAAAATAAATTACATCTCATTTTTCCAAAGCCTCATTTTTTTATTTTGGTATCAAACAATTAAAAAGTAGCTTCTCAAGGTTCACCCGCTCCATAAAATGTCCAACTTCCAAGGGCTTGTCAAAATTATATTTTCAAACAAACTAAATATCCCTTAACTTCTAACATCTAATACTCTCTGAATAAGAAGAAATAAAGATTTTGAAAGATCAAAGAGAAAAAAACAAGTCATCAAAAATCAATTGCAATCACAAAGGAAACCCCTAATCCATTAGTCACCTAAAACGAAGCTAAAAAAGAAAAGGGTGCCCCAAAAATAGAAAACCAAACTCAACCCACATGAAATTATGCAGAATGGATGAATTTAACTAGAAAATCAGAAGACAAGCACACTTTGAACATGATTCCAAGGTCAGATCAATTAAAATTGCTAAATCTGATGGAAGAGCCTTGGAGAGAGAGAAAGAGAGAGAGAGAGAGACTTACCTAAAGGAAGAGCCTTGGACGCCTCCCTTTATCACCGAAAAAGGCTCACACCACCGGAGTACGAAGCTCGAAGAAAATGGAGAAGCAAGGAGCTAGGTCTCTTGGTGAAAGGGAATCGAGAAAGTGAAATGTGAAAGGGGAAGAGGCGAAAAATAATCTAGAGGATTCTAACGGTATTACAATGGAAATTACCATTAGAAATACAGTTGGAACTAACAAAAAATTTAAAAAGAATTTGGAAAAAATTCTAACGGTATATTCTGTTGGAATTATTTTTTTTAAAAAAAATAGACAATTCCAAAGGTAATTCTGAAGGAAAATTTCAACAGTAATATAATTCCATTAGAATTATTGTTGGAATTTCAACAAAATTTCTTCTGTTGGAATAGGTAATTCTGACGGAAAATTCTAACGGTAATATAATTCTATTGGAATTACCGTTGGAATTTCAACAAAATTTCTTCCGTTGGAATTTTTCAAAATTTCCAACAGTATTTTGTTCTGTTGGAAAACAGGCTTTTGCATGTAGTGATTGTTCCACGTATCACTAGAAATATGATATGCTTATTGAGTCAAGACTGTGGGCTCCTCAGGACTAGGTAGTATAACTCCACGTTGCGCCATAATCAATCCAAAGTAGGCCACAACAAACATGTGAAAGAGATCAATAACAAAGACAAAGACAAGATCGATATATGGTGGGCCTCTATGTATGCAAAATGGAAGACAAATGGAAGAAAATGACAACAAGAAGAAGAAGAAATGGTGGCAGTGATGAAAAGTATTTTTATATATTAATTAATCCTCATTTTAACCTCCTAATCCTATTTTGGGCCTATTTGATTGGGCTTGGGTCATATTTCATTAATTAGGTTCAAATTGGGCTTAAGTGTATTTTTCAGCATTATTAGGGTTTTGACACTATTCTATATTTTGGGTATATCTTTAGTTCTAGATGTCTAAAAATTGTGATTATTGCCTTGTAGGAAAGCTAATAGGATTATCTAAAACTTTAATTCAGACATCCAAGGTCAATTTAGACGTTCAGTAGGTCAAATTTAACCCGGAAGTCAGAGTAGAGTTGCTGCCGCTGGATCCTGACCCGCATGCAGTGTTTGGACCATAACTTGTGCTGTACATGTCGTATGGACTTAAAACTGGTCCCATTGGAAAGTTAAGGCGCAGGGCTTCAATTTTTATGAAGGCCGGTTCAACAAATTATGAAGTTAAGATGGTCTTATTGTTTGTAGAAAATGGCTGATTAGTCCAGAGACCTATATGGACCTAGATGGACTTAAATGGACTTAACTTCCTCAATTCAAGCCCAATTAGGCCCAAACCGGAGCCCATTTGAAGCTGAGGTCCAGAGGTTTAAACTAGGTTAGGGGTAAATTGGGTGTGCATGAAAATTAGGAAGTTATAATCAGAGAAAGGAGGCAGACGAGTTATCAAATTCTAGACTAGACAGCTTTAGTTTTCTTTCTTGTATTTGCTGGAACTTATTGAACTATGGTTTTCTTCCCTCATTGGAGCTTGGATTTCATGATCATGGAGGAGTAGAACTCTTGTAACCAAGTTAGACTTTTGATTAAATTTGGTTTGTTCTTGAGATTATGTACTTAATTTGATTAAGCTTAATGCAATTTCATTTTTCATTGGATTCTGATTGTCTGGATATTTTATATGGATCATGGAGATCTTTGTGATTTATATGGATGTTTAGGTGTGAAATAGAATTTAGATTGATTAATCTTTAATTCTGTGTATGAATCCTTTGAAGAATTGCTAATTGAGGTTCAGTTTTCAGATTAGCCACTAATTGCTTAATCATTGTGATTACAAGATTAGTAATTGAATGAGGTTAATCGAATTTGAAGGATAACTTAGTAGGAATAATTAGTCATAATTAGAGATTTCGGTTGTGATTAAACTCAATTAGCATTGATGCATTAGGACTTAATCACTTATGTTAATCTAGGATTGATCAAACCAGTTTATGGATGAATGTCTAGTTAGATTACGTTTTAATCAACTTAATTAATCCTATTTCAATTCTGTTTTTTACAATCTAAAAATACAATTCTGTTTTACAATCCCCTGTTTTTAACTTGAAATTATTGATTACACATTGTATTCATTGTAAGACAAACCCGGATTATGCCCTCTATTACATTCTAATTAGGGGATTCGGTTTAATTTAATTGGTTAAGTGACATTTCCAATCAGGCAGCGGGAATGGAGGGGTGAAGCAGCGTGAGAGGAGAAGAAGGGAAAGGTGGGGAAGGTTTCTTAATTGCATGTCGTTGTCACAACGTACCCGAAGGTCGCTACGACGCGGATGACGAAATAAAAAGATATTTAAGTTTTCAAAATGAAAACTCTGGAGTCGCCACCAATTGTATTAAGAAAATAGGGAACAATTAGAAAACCCTTTTTTTATTTATTAAATAAAAAAAAACATCAGTCTACGAACCATAGAGGGTTCGGGAGTCTGTTTATGCGTGGAGAAGGTGTTAGGCACCCCACAGCTTCTGTCTAAAGACGATTACTCTAAATTAGTTGTGCGAATAGAATATGGCCAAAAATGTATATTTTATTTATCCCAGAATAATAAATTGATTACAAGAATATTTGACAAAAATAACAACCCAAAATTTAAACGTGCAATGCATGAATTATCTACCGAGACCTAAATCCTTCCACCCCTTCATCGCATGAAGCAACCGTCCAAGGTGGCGCTACCTTCACCTACATTGGATAGAGAAAGACATCTCATATAGGACTGACTCGTTCTATCCTCTCATGATAAGTGAAGGGGCATGCAGATACTACGTGACACAGGTATATTTTTACATGCAATGCAAATGCATGACTTTAAATATTACAAAACTTGTCTCAAAATCTAAGTATTGAGAAATTTTAAATTACATCCAAAAATAAATGATAAAAAAAGATAAATAAAACAACGTTCTTGCTCCACGCTTGCATCTGGATATATTCCGGTTGGGCCTTCCAATTTGCTTGTACTCATAATTACCATGAATTATGTCTGAGGATGTCCATATATACAAAACAAAGTACGAAAGACCAATTGAAACCTTCTAGTGTCAAGAATCAAAGTGGATAGCCCTTCAACTTACAAAAATCCATACAAACCCTTAGGTTCAAGCTTTAATTTCTCTCAATAGGTGCTATCTTGCCTTATCCAAGTTGATGAAAAAGTGTGAAGGAGGTGAATAATGATCAAAATCAACTATAAGAAGTTAGAAAAATGGAATGATGTCTTAGGAATTAAAGATTTAATAGAGAATGTGAAAAAGAGATCAAGAGGGAGAGGAGAGGAGAGGAGGAGAGGAAATAATCAAAGAATGGAATGTGTTTTTTTTTCTTCTTTCAATTGGCTAGGGTTCTCCTCTTGTAAAGGGAGTACAACAAAAAATGGGTCTTGGGTTTGGTTGCTCCACTTGAATCAAGATATTTGGGCTAAAAAAAAAAAAGGGCTAACACTAATAAGTAATTAGGCTTGGACAAGTTATTTTAATGAGATTGAGACTATTGGACTTAGGGTTTCTTAAACATAAAAGGCTAAACAAAAAATAAAACACTAAATTAGAAATTTAGAATTTATATTCCTTTTTTTTTAAATCTTTAAAAATAGGGTTAATTGCAATTTTGGTCCCCTATTTTAATCACTTGAACGTTTTGGTCCTCATTCTTTAAAAATGAACTATTGAATTCCTTTATATTCATAAAATGTACAAGTTTAGTCAATTTATCTTTAAGTCAAAATTCTTAGATTTATTTTAAGGTGTAAAGTTCTCTGATTCATAATCCCACCGTTCAGATTAAAAGGTTACATCTTGTGAACCTCCTCACTAAATTTGAGCTCGATCAAACGGTGAAACTCAGCACAAAATACCAAAACCATAAATTTTCATCTAACCAAAAATTTAGGCTTATTCACCGTTAAATCAAGCTAAATCAACCTTGAGCCCTATGATTTGGCAATGGGTTTGTAGCTACATTGGGAGCAGCCGCAATTTCCTTAACTTTGATCACCCCTTGCTTGATCAGGTACATCACATTACTTTTAAAAGTAGGGCAATCTTCAATTGAATGCCCAATAGCCCCCTATGATATTTACACCTGAGGTTTGGATTGTACCAATGAGGAAAAAGAGATTGGAGGTAAGGATGGCAATGGGGCGGGGCAGGGACTCCCCATCCTCATCCCCGAAAGACATTCTCATGCCCCATCCCCAGACCCATCCCCAACGGAGTTTTTTCAGCATCCCCATCCCCGCCCCATTTATCCATACAATTATGTTTTTCTAAATATACACCATTTGCATATTTAACCCATCGATCATGATTTCTAATTGAATGAGAGCTTAGGGATTTCAGTTCAAGTTTTGGAGAAAAAGAATGGAAGCTCAAGGGTGTGAGGGAGGGTTAATGTATAAGTGAGAAAGTCTTAACCAAAAACGACGTCGTTTTATCAATACAAATTTCAAAAAAAATATATAAAATGTATTATATGTATATTATGTGTACAGTATGGGGCGGGGCGGGGTGGGGCAAGACTTGCCCATCCCCGGACCCGCCCCTATACAATTACCCATAAAATTCCCTATTCCTATTTTTCTGCCCCATACTCGTACCCGAGTGGGTAAAAATACTGGGGCTCCATCAGGTCTGGGGCAAATTGCCATCCCTAATTGGAGGGGAGTTGTAGGCCGAGGGGCTAACACATGAACATCACATAGTTGTCTGAACAACTCAGCTTTGGTCATGGAAAGATTGGGAAATGGTTCTTGATTTCTAGGAGACCTAGGTTGACCACGATTGAGCCTTGCAAAAGCTGCTCGTGGAGTAGGATATCCTTGAGCCGGGGTTTGATAAAAAGGATAGGCTTGTAGAGAATTTTGTGGGTGTTGTGAAAATGATGGTGGGATTGCATTGACCTGGTAGGAAGGAGGGTAAGTGGGCATTGGAGAGTAATATGGACCTCGTGGGTGGAGATATGGTAATGCCCCTGGTGCTTGGACCTAATTCACCTCACCTTCTTTTTTCTTTTGAAAACCTCCTTTCTTCTGGCTAGAACCGCTTCTTTCATAATGAGCCACTTGCAACTTCCCTTCTTTGATCCCTAATTTGATCCTCTCTCCAGTCTTAATCAAATCAGCAAAGTCATTAGAAAAGTTCCCAATCATTATCCCATAATATGGTGACTCCAGGGTATTGATAAAGTAAGTGCCCATTTCAGCTTCATTTAATGGCAGTTGAACTTGAGCAGCCAGCACTCGCCATTTTTGAGCATATTCTTTGAAGGTTTCTCCGGCCCTTTTCTGCATGCTCCTTAGCTGCTCTCTAGTATGTGCATTATCTCTATTGAACTTGTATTGCCTCATAAAAGTTTCAGCCAATGTCTTCCAACTTTGGGTCTTGGATTTATCCAATTGGAGATACCAATCTAAAGCAGGTCTTTGCAAGCTTTCAGAGAAAAAATGAACAAGAAATTTCTCATCTCTGGACCATACAGACGTCTTGGTACAGTAGGCTAGCAAATGGAGATAAGGGTCAGAAGTCCCATCATACTTTGCTAAGTCAGACATCTTAAAATCCTTTGGGATAATGACATCGACAGCAAAACATAACTGCTCTAAATCGACGGACCCATATGACCCCACACCTTGCATGGAACGCAGCTGTTCCTCTAAAGAGTATTGTCTCTTCTTCATAAGCTCAACTCTCATATCCTCTTTTTTCTAGTCCTCTTTCTCCTTCCTCAAGGGGATTGCCACTAGAGGTTCTTGAAGGTTAAAGTGGGAAGTGTAGTGAGTGATGGGATGTGTATATGTGTAAACACCACCTTGATTCTCATTTTGATTAAATGAAGTCCCCATTGAAGGCTCAATCGAGGTAAACAAAGATGATTAGGGTAAAGTGTATGAAATATTTGATTGTGGTATATGAGGAAAAACTTGGTTCGGAGCCAATCCAGGGATATGAAAGGGGTAGAGTAGTTGAAGGCATCATCAAATGCAGAGGCATTCCCCAAATAAGGTCAGCTGGGGAAGTTGAAGAAATTGTGACTTTCGAAGGCAATGCCAAAAGAGGAGTCACTTGGGAAATTAGAGAATCTGCAGCATTACTCGGACCTTCAGACACCCCTTTCAACTTCAAACTTTCATTAAATGCTTGTAGCAATTAACTTAGTTGAGCTTTTACCTCTGCCATTTCAACCCTTAAGTCCTTATCTTGCTCTGAATTCTCAGGTTCCATGATTGCCACTGTTCTAGACCTGAGTATTACTGGAGTACTTTGATTAAGCTTATTTTTCTTAGAGCGAGCTATTTTCAAAACTTTTCAATGAGAACTACAAAGAATGAATGGAAAAAATGAGATTTAGAGAATGGGTGAGAAAAATGCATGACTTTTAATTTTTGATTATTTTTTTTTTTCAAATGAACACGACAAAATTTTTTGCCCTTTGACGAGAAAAAAAAAAGTCCAAAAAACATGACTTTTTTCCTTATTGACAAATAAAGAAAGCTAATGACCTTTATTTCAAAAATGATGCATATGGGTTGAAATGATGCGCAAATGTATGTGACTGGCTTTTGACATGACAAATTAAAAAAAGAACACGGCTTCTACCTTCTCTTCTTTATTTGAAAAATGAAAGGGTAAAAATGTAAATAAAAAAATGAAAAATGGACACTTGGTTTATTTGAAAAAGAAGCAAGACATCATACCTCTTACTTTAATGCAGGAAAACAATTAGAGAAATAACAAAAAGAAACGCTCCCCCGATGTCTTATGAATGGACCAGCCTTAGGTTTGGGATTACTAATCTAGTGGTCAAGGTCTACCCTATAAAGGTGGGCATCTATAGTCAAATTACGTGCATGGTTTGGTGATAACTGCTAAAATCCTGTAAGTCCAAGGTACTGCAGACTGCCCCCACCAAAATGATGGAGATCACACTCTACTAACCTGGTTCACAAGGGGATAACCTCTCTGCTTACCCAAATAAGCAAGATGATCCGCAATCTGAGAGGAGGCTTTCGTGTAAACCATCGAAGGATAAACCTTCTGGTAATAACACTAGGCTCCCTTCTAATCCTAGGTTAGAAGTGGCCCGGGTACAGAGCTGATGAGTAGTGTGCAAAGATATAGTGTTAGTGCACAATGTGTGGAGAGAAATATACAAACCTCATCTTACATTTACCAAAAACTATCCAATTATAAGGAAATACAAGAAATATGCAACAGTAATAAGCTATCTACGAATGCAAAAAATAAACGAATAACATATCAAAAACAAAGCTAATAAGCAAAAAAGAAACAACAAACTAAAAGTAAATTTAGGGGTAAAGAAAATACGCAATGCCATATTAAGTTCGCACAACTAAATTTTTGGGCTTGACTCTCTAACTGTCCCCAGCGGAGTCGCCAAACTGTCACAACGTACCCGAAAGTCGCTATGACGCGGATGGCGAAATAAAAAGAGATTTAAGTTTTCGAAATAAAAACTCTAGAGTCGCCACCAATTGTATTAAGAAAATAGAGAACAATTGGAAAATCCTTTTTTATTTATTAAATAATAAAAAAATATCGGTCTACGAACCAGAGAGGGTTCGGGAGTTTGTTTATGCGTGGGGAAGGTGTTAGGCACCTCACAGCATCCGTCTAAAGACGATTACCCTAAATTAGTTGTGCGAATAGAATATGGCCAAAAATGTATATTTTATTTATCCCAGAATAATAAATTGATTACAAGAATATCTGACAAAAATATTAACCCAAAATTTAAACGTGCAATGCATGAATTATCTACCGAGACCTAAATCTTTTCACCCCTTCATCGCATGAAGCGACTGTCCAAGGTGGCGCTACCTTCACCTAGATCGGATAGAGAAAAGCATCCTATATAGGACTGACTCGCCCTATCCTCTCATGATAAGTGAAGGGGCATGCAGATACTACGCGACACAGGTATATTTTTACATACAATGCAAATGCATGACTTTAAATATTACAAAACTTGTCTCAAAATCTAAGTATTGAGAAATTTTAAATTACATCTAAAAATAAATAAATAAAAAAGATAAATAAAACAACGTTCTTGCTCCACGCTTGCATCTGGATATATTTTGGTTAGGCCTTCTAATTTGCTTGTACTCATAATTATCATGAATTATATTTGAGGATGCCCATATATATAAAACACAAAGTAGGCAAGACCAATTGAAGCCTTCTAGTGTCAAGAATCAAAGTGGATAGCCCTTCAACTTTCAAAAATCCATACAAACCCTTAGGTTCAAGCTTCAATTTCTCCTAATAGGTGCTGTCTTGCCTTATCTAAGTTGATGAAAAAGTGTGAAGGAGGTGAATAATGATCAAAATCAACTATAAGAAGTTAGAAAAATAGAATGAGGTCTTAAGAATTAAAGATTTAATGGAGAATGTGAAAAAGAGATCAAGAGGGAGATGAGAGGAGGAGAGGAAATAATCAAAGAATGGAATGTGTTTTTTTTTTCTTCTTTCAATTGGCTAGGGTTCTCCTCTTGTAAAGGGAGCACAACAAAAAATGGGTCTTAGGTTTGGGTGCTCCACTTGGATCAAGATATTGGGGCTAAAAAAACAATGGGCTAACACTAATAAGTAATTATGCTTGGACAAGTTATTTTAATGAGATTAAGACTATTGGGCTTAGGGTTTCTTAAACATAAAAGGCTAAACAAAAAATAAAACACTAAATTAGAAATTTAGAATTTATATTCCTCTTTTTTTTTTAATCTTTAAAAATATTTAAAAATTATGAAAAGATCCGGACAAAATACGGTGTCTACAGTCGTTGGACATTAATCACATAGCAAATTTCAAACCAATCACGCTACATCGATATAATGGATTTCTAGGTGTCACACTACTTTATTATAGTGTTTTCCTTGATGTCATACTACTTTGCAGAGTAGCGGGATCACCTCGTAAATGAAAGTGTTTCCAACTTTTCAGGGGGAATAACTGCTAAACTTGATGGAGTGTCTTGCTATTCCAAAGTAGCTGGGCTCTACCAAATCTGCTACTTACAATGTTGAGTGTCTCTATTTGTCCGCATGCCCATGATTAATTTAATCAAAATTGTCCCATTTCGGTAATAAGTTTCCAAACTACCTAATTTTCATAAATACTTTATCAAACTGTATTTTTTAAGTCAATTTGCTTGCACATTTCATTGATTATGAATGTAAATTGTATAAAAGGATTTTAAATTTTTTTCAAATTCCCAAGGGTGCAACAATTGGTGAAATTATTGAACAATGTTTATTAAGTTAGGGGACTGAGAGGGTTTTCACTATTACTATTGATAATGCAAGCTCAAATGATGTGGTTGTTCAAGTTTTGAAGTCTAAAGTACTTGATTGGAATGAGAGTGTAACAAAGGGGAATTTATGCCTGTTAGATGTTGTGCCCACATATTAAATCTTCTCGTTAATGATGGCTTGAAGGATATGCATGCATTAAGAAATTAGACAATGTGTTGAAAATGCCAAAATACAAGACAATAGGTTGGTGCAACTGCAAATGGATGTAGCTACAAGATGGAACTCCACTTACCTTATGTTGATTCTAGAGAACCTCCAAATCATCAAGATTGAGTGATTATATATATGCTAGTAAATATATTGAATGATTCTAGGGTCCTCCAAATCATCAAGATAGGAAAAATGCACAGGTGTTTCTTAAATTTTTAAAGATATTTTATAATGTCACAAGAGATATTTCTAGCTCTTTATATGTGACTTCATCTAAATATTTTCATCAATTTTGTTTGATCCTTAAAACTTTGAAAACTTGGTGTGAAGACAAAGATGATGAACTCCTTAATGGCATGGCTAAAAAATTGAAGATAAAACATGATAAGCATTGAGGTGATATGAAGAGATCAACATGCTAATTGATGAGTTGCCGAGGCTAATCAAATTAATCAATTTATATCCGGTTCACCAAAGCTACTTGCAGCGTAAGGTAACACCAAGTTGAACCATAGGACCACTCTAATTAAGAAATCAAATTAGGGAGTTTAACTAACAGGGGGTTTGATTTTTGCAGAATTAATCAACAGAAAGTAATTGAAAGTGGTAAACCGAATTAAGGAAAGCAACCAATCTAGGGAATTAACTAATCTTGATTTTAATCTATCCTTGATTACATAGAATTAATTCAATCATTAACCTAATTCTCGGCCTTAGATCAAATCAAGAAGCCTCAAGGTGATCTATGGATTTACTACTGGATAAGCATCCAGAATTCGATTAATTAAGATTCAACAAATTAAGCATCCACTAATTCAAAATTAACCTAAGTCCAGAATCCAACCAAGCTTAAACAATCCATCAAAAAGCTTTGAAACATTGTTTAATCTTTACAATCCTCTTTTAACATATGAAATTAAGCAATTATCACATGAACAATTGACCAACCGAAATTTAAGCAACTCAATCAAAATTAAATCAAAAGGAAATAAAGAAACTTGATTAACAATTGAATGCAAGAACAATTAAAGTAGAATATCATAATTAATAATTAGAACAGCCAAAGCCTGAATTGATTTATATGATTAGCCCTACATGAATATGAGGGAATGATCCATTACAGAAAAGACAAAGAAAACTACTAGAGAGAAAAGAGGCAAAGGAAAACTGCAAAGAATGGGAATGAATGACCTACGGATGCCTCTTTTCTTATTTAAAACTATCTAAATTACTTATACATTGAGATTAACCCTAGTTTAGAATTAATCTCCTAGGCCTTAGCTTTAATTGGGCACTTGTTTTGCATTACTTGAGCCTAGGATGAGAAAGTTAGGCCCATTTTACTCTTAATAGCTCTCTGGACTCATCAGTTGAATTCAAGGGAAAATAACACCATCCACATGTCACATTTTGGAGAAGTGGTCTTCATAAGAGTTTAATATTTATGTCTCAAATTTCCAATGGAACCGGTTGTGGGTCCATATAATACCCACAGCCTAAGTTATGACCCAAACACTTCATACGGGTCAGGATCCAATGACAGCATCTCTGCTCTAACTTCCAAGTTAAATATGACCTACTGGAAACCCGAATTAGCTTTGGAGCTCTAAATCAAAGTTGTAGATAATTATCTTAGCTTTCCTAAAAGGTAAGATTCAAGATTATCAGATGTTTAGAACTCAAGTTATACCCGAAATACAGAGACAATGTAAAATTCCCAGTAATGCTGAAAAATACAATTAAGCCCAATTGGAAACCAACTAATAAAAAGTGGCCCAAGCCCAACCAATACAACCCAAAAGAGGTTTAAGAGACTAAAAATGAGGGTTATTTTGGCTTATGGTTTTTCATCCCATCTCACCTACTAGCACAACAATCCCTTATTCAGTTCTTCTTCTTCTTCATTCTCTTCTTCTCTTTTCCTCCACTCTCTCTCCACGACAATCGATTTCAGGTAAATATTTGTACTAGCTTGTTTTGATATTGTGTGCTTTCTTTCCTTTTGCTTCTTGTTTCGTTACTGAGAATCAAGAATTTGAAAGAAAATGGAATAAATAGGAGAACGAAAGAAGGACATTTGTTCTCTCCATTCTCTTCTTATTTCCTTTTGCTTCTCTCCATTTTTTCCTTTTGCTTCTTGTTTTGATATACGATTTTCATGAGTAAATTGAGGGCTTGTGTAGAATGAATGGAGGACATTTGTTTAGATTAATCTCTTTTCCTTTGTTAAGTTATTGTTTACGTTGGAAATCTAATCTAATATGGTTGTTGCTTTAATTTGGGAATAGGTAGATCTCATCTTAAGGCACGTGATCTTTGGCTAACAAAGTGTAATTCTCTTGGGGTTGCACCTAAACTTACTGTCCAAAGGAAATCAAACCTTGTAAGGAGAAAACACAATTCATCAATTTGTGCAGAGTACCGGTATGCTAGTTTTTGGATCACCTTATTTATGTCATTTCTTTTTGCTTCTTATTTGAACTGTGCATTTGGTTTTTTGAATGACTCATCTTTTGATTTTTATTTTTGACCCATCGTCTCTTGGTTGTGTTTTTTTTTTTTTTATCAACCCTTCACTAGTTATTATTATTATTATTAAATAATAGGTAGTTGTGGTTGTACTTTGTTCCCACTGGTTGGTTCCTCTTGACTTTTCTTTTCTTTTCATTGACAAAGGATAATTATTACTAATGGAAGTCATGAAAAAGAAAATCTTTGGCATCAACTTCCATCAATAATCTCATTGCATCACCTGCTAACTTTATTATATGTTTAATTAATCAACTCTTGTGCCTCCAAGGGTTCAGGATATGTTGGAAGCTTGACCTTTAGTTGAGCGGCCTTAATTTTTCCATTCCTAACAAAGGACAGTTTAGAGAGAATTCAAAATTTGATCTCCAAAGTTATTCCCATGTAAGGATAAGGGTGGCAGCAATTAAAATTTAAAATTTAAAGGGATTGGAGTTTTAGGTTATAAGATGGATTAAGGTTAGGAAATTAGGTTGATTGAGAGTTATTTGTAGGTGGTAAGGGTTGTTTGAGGGAGTGTTTATTGTGGTTGGTTCTCACAAAACTCAACCAAATTGGACCTGTTGTATGAGCAAAACAAAAATTGTACCAAATAACCAGTTTGGTTTGGAGAGTGAGAGACTGAGAGTGTGATGGCAGATTTTTTGCATGGTTTGATTGAGTTTAGTATGTTTTGAATGGTTTGGAACTCCCTTGGAGGTAACCCTTATTATGTTGCCTTAAGATATTGAGATCAGAGTCATGTGCATGCTCTGAGTCAGAGAAGTTGGTGAGCTGAGAATGGGTCTAACATGGCATCACTCTTGAGTGTGATCATTACCATGCTCAGCTAACTAGCCATGACCATTGGGCTATAAATGGCCTCAAGCACAAGATACACTCACTCTCTTTGTCTACTATTGCTCTTTAACACTACTACTTTACCTTTGCCTTTCGTTTCTATTCCCTCTTTCACCCATCTGCTATAGCTATACTCATAACCAGAGCATTCTTAGCCCACAGGCCTCAAGCACAAGATACCCCTGTTAAGTGTTAACCCTTAAATCTCTTTTGTCTTGACACCTTCACACATTATTCATAAGATACTCTAATTTTCTTTACCATTAGATAGGTATAACTACATTTTTTTTTTAGTTGAGATGAAAGAGTATAAGAATTCAAATCTAAAACCTTAATCTTAAAAGATTTTTCGATCAGTTGCACTGTATATGCTTGTATAATATTGAATTGTGCAAGAGATTTACGAAGCCATCTCTCCTTGAGTTTCTTTCTGTCTCATCTACTATAACATAGAATTTCCTATTTCTACTTTATTGTTCCGTTTTTATCTTTAGTGCTTTGACCATTTTTCTTTATTTTTTTGTTATTTAAACTTGCCTCTATATATATATTCTTTTTGCTGGAAAATTTCTAATGTTACTTTATATTCATGTATTCTTGATTTATTTTTTTTAATGTTTGGCCATGTTCATGTATTTTGGATTACTTGCCAAATAATCCTAAGGATTCACTATTATTATCATTTTTTCTTTCTGATTATGGACTCACTAAATTAAGTTGGTTGATCCCTTACTTTGGACCAATTTACTATTTATCCCTCCCTGGCCTAAGCTTCTAGTATCCACAATTTATGGGCTGTTTGTTTTGGTATCTATCAAATGGGCCAGTTAGAAAAAAAAAAGAAGAAGATGAAAATGGATGGACTATTTAGCTATTAACCAAAAGGATTTGACCTAATATCCATTGTACCCTTCTTTTATGATTCTTTCTTTCTTACCCAAACATTGTTTTCATTTTTTTTAAAAGCTTAAGTTTAGAACTCCATCTTTTTAGTTATGATTTTATCTTTGTTCATTATAATTAAATGAAAAGGATACTACTTGCTGTCACTCAGTATTTGTATTTTGTTATTATTTCTGTCATGGCTCCTTTTTATATTTTGTGATGTTGAAGGATAATATAAGGCATTTATCAGTGTTAGGAGTTATTATTTGAATATAGCTACTTTTAGTTTCTATTTTTTTTTAAAAAAAAATGTAGTAAGTGTCTTCTATTTGCTGCTATAATTTGTATTATTTTGGTTAAATGTCTAACCAACAGTTTGGTACTGTCCTTTTTCTCTTGTGAAATAAATCATACATTTCTAGGTTCATTCTAGATCTTGTATTTGATCATAGGTTTTCTAAAATAAGGCTTTTATGGTAGGATGGTATTATTAACAAGTTTTGCCAGTTGATTGATCCTGAAGGCGTTAGACAGTTTTTGTTTGGATTTATCATTTCTTATTCCTTTACAATTTTAATGTTTAAAACATTGATATCTACCCTTTGGGTCTCTATCTCACATATATTGTTTTGATGTTTTAGCAATCTTTATCACTCATAACTTTTGACTTTCAGCAATTATAAATTTTGTGGTTAGAGCCACACTCCATTTTTTGAGTGCACAATTTGAGTGTTGTTGTAGTTATTTTACCCATTTCACAATATGGAAGAACAACAAGATAACTCTTTATCAAGAGAGACTAGTAGTGGTCATTCTCCAATTGTGGACTCTCTTGCCAATTCTGAAAATCAACATTTTCATGAGAATTCTCCTTTAATTGAAATAGGAGAAGATTCTCAACCTTCCAATGATGGAGATGGTGGCGGCACTAACAATTNCCATTTCACAATATGGAAGAACAACAAGATAACTCTTTATCAAGAGAGACTAGTAGTGGTCATTCTCCAATTGTGGACTCTCTTGCCAATTCTGAAAATCAACATTTTCATGAGAATTCTCCTTTAATTGAAATAGGAGAAGATTCTCAACCTTCCAATGATGGAGATGGTGGTGGCACTAACAATTACAAGAAAAGGAAATAAGTTTCAGTTGCTTGAAACCACTTCCATAAAAAAAAAAAAATTAATGGAGAAGACAAGACCATATGCAACTATTGTGGAGCAAAACTAGTGGTCAAGCCTACAGATGGGACAAATCATCTTCGTAAGCATTATGATAGATGTCCAATGAGGCCTTATAAAGATATAAGGCAACATATTTTGGTACGAGAGCAAAAAAACTTTGATAGAAAATATTTCTTGAGCAATTTATCATTTTGATTCTGAGAAATCAATGAAGGATCTTGCAAACATGATAATTGTTCATGAGTATCCACTTTCAATAGTGGAACATTGGGGGTTTAGAAAATACTCTGAAAGTCTTCAAGCATTGTTCAAGGTTCCTTCAAGAAACACAGTGAAGATTGATATTTTAAAAATATATGAAAATGAAAAGTTGAAGAATATGAAGGTGTTAGAGAAAAACAAAAGCATGATTGCAATAACTTCAGACTTATTGACAACTAACAATCAAAAGAAAGGATTCATGGCCATAACAGGACATTTCATTGATGATAATTAGAATATGCAAGGCTGAATTTTGAGGTATTTAAATTCTTACTGATTCTTTAGTGCTTTTTTTTTTTTTGAGTAGATTGTTTATATATCAATATGATTAATATTTGCTTTTTAGGTTTGCTTATGTACCTTATCCACAGACTTTTGAAACACTTTTTAAAATTTTAATGGATTGCATAATGAATTAGAACATTGATGGAAAGTTGTCTACTTTTACTTTGGATAATTGTAGCACTAATGATTCTCTTATTAGTATGCTATTGGATAAGTTGGATTTGCATTTCTTTATGTTGGATGACCAATTGTTTCATATGAGATGTTGTGCATATATCCTTAATTTGATTGTTCAAGATGTGTTAAATGTCACTGGGGAAGTGATGAGCTGCCAAGGCTAATCAAATTAAATCAATTTATATTCGGTTTACCAAAGCTACTTGTAACATAAGGTAACACCGAGTCGAACTATTGGACCACTTTAATTAGGGAATTAAATTAGGGAGTTTAATTAACAGAGGGTTTGATTTGCAGAAGTAATCAACAAAAAGTAATCAACAAAAAAGTAAATGAAAGTAATTGACAGAAAGTAATGGACAAAAAATAATCGACAGAAAGTAATGAACAAAAAGTAATGGACAAAAAGTAATTGACAAAAAGTAATCAAAATTTAACAAAGCAATCAATCCAAGGAATATATTGTCAGGGGATTTTAAATCACAGAATATATTGTCAAATATTAAATTACAGAATTAAACAGAGATTAAATCTATTGATAAAAACGTAACCTAGCTAAACATCCATAAAAAACTAGTTTGATTCATCTTAGATTGAACATGATTAATCGAGTCTTAATGCAGCACTGCTAATTGAATTTAGTCACAATCGAAATCTCTAATTATGACTAAGTGTTCCTACTGAATTATCATTCAGAATCTGATTTAACTACATGCATCACTAATCTTTGTAATCACACAGAATTAGTAATGAGTTGTTTAATCTAAAACCGAACTTCAATTAGCAAACCTTCAATGGATTCATGCAACAGAATTAAAGATCAATCATCTAAATTCTATTTCACACCTTAACATTCATAAGAACAATAGAAATCTCCATAATCCATATAAGAATCAAGACAAGGCAAAAATCTAAAGAAGAACACAATTGCATTAAACTTAATTCAATTAAGTACATAATCTCAAAATCAAACTGAATTCCATGAGGAGTCTAGCTTGGTTACAAAGGTTCTACTCTTCCATGGTTATCAAATCCAAGCTCCAATGAAAGAAAGCTATAAATCAATGAGTCTCCACAATGAACAAAAGAGACAAAGAAAAATGTCTAAAAATTGTCTAGCCTAGAATGCTGAAAATGTATGCCTCCTTAACCTAGTTATAACCCTCAGAATTAAATGTACACCCAGATTACCCTTAGGTCAGATTTAAACTCCTGGGCTTCAGCTTTAATTAGGCCCCGATTTGAGCCTAATTGGGCTTGGAATGAGGGAGTTAGACCCATTTAAGTCTAAACAGCTCTCTGGACCCATCAGTTGACTTCGATAAGAAAAAGCATCATTAAAACGCCATAATTTAGAGAACCAGTCTTCATGAGAGTTAAATATCTATATCTTAACTTTCCAATGGTACTAATGTCAGGTCCATAAGACACCTACAGCCCAAGTTATGGCTCAATATCTTTACTTGGGTTAGGATCCAGTGAAAGCATCTATGGGCTGACTTCCAAGCTAAACATGACCCACTGGACACCCGAATTAGCTTTTGAGCTCTGAAACAAAGTTGTAGATAATTCTCTCAACTTTTCTACAAGGTAAGATTCACAATTTTTAGATGTCTATAACTCAAGTTATGCTTAAAATACAGAGACTGTGTAAAATTTTCAATAATGCTGAAAAACATAATTAAGCCAAATTGAAAACCAACAAATGAAATGCAGCCCAAGCCCAATCAAATAAGCTCAAAAGAGATTTAAGAGACTAAATATGAAGGTTATTTACTGTATGAAAATTGTGATTATCAAATCCCCTCACACTTATCATTTGCTCGTCTCAAGCAAACTAGAAGTCAAACTAGAGAACAAGGAAAATAGCTAAGAGACATTTTCAAACAACAACTTTCAAGAATGTAAAATTTAAGTGAGCAAGAAGAACAATAAAACTTAAAAGAATCAAATACATTCATAAATTTATTCTTTACACTTTCAACCAACAAGCATGGTGATTTCAATAGAATTGAATAGACTAAGAATGAAAGAGCCTCATAAGATACACTCTCAATTTCTCAAGTGTTTTACTCAAAAACAACTCATGACAAATTGTACTACCATAAGTTTGCTTATTGTCTAATCTTCACTACTTCAAACACATGCATGCACAAATCAGAAGGATTTTATTTAAAGATGTAATGGGGCCAAAGAGAATGAATGAATGAAATAGATAATATAGATATGGTAAATTAAAACCAAAGAAAGCATGAGAATATAGTGAATGATGAGTCAAAACAAACACTAAGCTTAAAAATTAACCCAAAAGTTGTATGCAATTTTTTTTTTCTTTACACATTCCTTCCTTTTGAGAAGGCAAACACAATACTTTTATTTTCTTTTTACATTTTTTTTAACAAAATTTCTTTATTTTCTTTTCTTTGCTTTTTCAATTCACATAGTCAATTGTCATGCTTTTCAAATTGCACAAATTTCCCCCCACACTTGAAACTTTGTCCATCTCGAATAACTAAGAACTCATCAAATACCAATACTTTCATACTCCCTAAAGTTGGTAAAAACATGATTTTACACTAAAAACTTACAATGAATTAAATGAAAGAATGAGAACAATTAGGCTTAAGGGGAAAAATCAAAGAAAAAATGTTATGTAGACTATTTGGCTAGCTAGCTAGAACTAAGAAAATGTGGCCTTCATCACATTTATATATGCATATGATAATGTAGTCTAAAAAAGAATCAAAGCAAGTTTTAGAGTGTCAAATATCATAAAAGTAATGCACACAAGAAAGAAATCGAGAATGACAATAGGCTCAAAAACTCACTAGGTATGCACTATCAAGCTCAATCCATCAAATCAATTTCTATCACCAAATTAGTGAACTAAAAGATGCAAGAAATTTATCCAATCATGCTAGGAACCTCAAAATTACAATTACTTCAAGCTCACAAACTTTACAATTCTCAAAGTGCTATTGAAAATACAAGAAGAAAGATAGAATAACATGCAGAATGACAAATAAAACAACAAAATAGAATTGAAAACAAAAATAGAAAATAGCAAACAGAAATAAAAAACAAGGACAGAAAATAGAAACAGAAATTGAAAACGGATAACAGAAATGAACTCCCTTCAAGCTTGTATCATCTTCATCGGTTAGCAACTAAGTTCCTTCCTTTTTATTTGTAACAATCAAAGCAAGATACCCAGGTCAAAGACTATTCTCACGACACCCTTAAAAGACAAAACAAAGTTTAAAATCTTGTGAATAACACAAAAGCATAAAAACATATAATGACATAAAAGAAATAATGAAACAAACAATGTAGAACTAGAAGCAATTAAATTTAGCCATTGATTTAAAAATTCAGCAAAGTAAGCAATTAAAATGTCACGTAGGAGAATGTACAATAAGTAATCTACAATCTTACCTAAAGCATGAGAAACATGAAAAACTTTGTTAGGTATAGTCAATCATTTATGGTTCCCATACATGAGCCTAAAAGTAAGCAAACAAGTAGGTGTAACAAATTTAAACACATAATAACCATGCACAAGTCCATTTTCACAAAATACATTAGTATCATGCAACATGTTGTTCATGTTGATGCAAGGCTTAAGAAGTAACTTAGATTCTTGCAAAGAATTAGTAAACACCAATATCTCTTGCTTTCCATTCAAAGAATAGCTTGGCCGATGGTTGGCTTGGACAGCCCATGTATTACCCACACTTGCTCCACCAACATCAAAATATTCACTTGCAACTAAGGTTCTAACATGACCTATATACCTAGTGCTCTAGCATGTGAAGAAGTAATGAGCATGAAATCACCTGACCCATCAATATTAGTGCCTAAATTAGCACATGCATACACCATAACTATAAGTTTAAGGTCATGTTGGAACAATTTTTCAGCAAACTCACAATTAAAATAAGATTGTGTCAAAGAAAGAAAGAATACAGAATTGACTATAAGACCTTGTTAGGTTCACTTTGGGTTATCCTTTGAGAGTCTTCTTCAAAACTTGTACACCCAAATTCACCAAAATCCCCAGAATCATTATCTTTCAAGAATGCAAAAATCTCAGCACAAATAGCACAACTCATATCACCATCATAATCAATACATGAATGACACTTGACAGAATCCTCTAAACCCACAAAATCAGGAAAATCAACACAACTTCTCATACACATCCCCAACTAGATAATCTATCACATCAATATGGAAAATATAATGCTCTTCTATGGGATGCTTAATAGCATCAAAAATATTAAACTACACAAAAGAATCTCCAAACTTCATGGATAGAGTTCCCGTATACACATCGATCTTGGTCTGTGCTGTCTTGAGGAATGACCTTCCTAGAATAAGTGAAGTCTTGTTGTTTTGTGACTTCCCCTCTATCTCTAGAAAGTAGAAATTCATAGGAAAAATTAATTCATCAACCCTTACTAACACATCTTCAATCAGTCCAACTGGATATGCACTACTCTTGTTAGCCAATTGAATCACAACTCCTGTGACACTCAAAGGTCCAAGTCCTAAAGAACTAAAAACATATATAGGTATTACATTTATGGAAGCACCTAAATCTAGCATGACATGCTCAAATCTGTAGTTTCCTATGATGCATGGAATTGTGAAAATTCCTGAATCTTTGCATTTCTGAAGCATCATGCTGATTCTCTCATTACCCTTTAGCCGCCTACTCTGGATGCATAATTCCTTAAGGAACTTAGCGTATTTCAGAATTTGCTTGATGACATTCAGCAATGGAATGTTGACTTCTACTTTCCTAAAAGTTTCAAGAAGTTCTCTATCCTTCTTAGCCTCATCTGTCTTTTTGGATTGAGTGACTCTCTATGGAAAGGGAAGAGCTACTGCAAGCTGTTTGCTCTCGGATTCAAGGGTCACTGAATCATGAATTGTTGTCTTTGCCGACTATGCTAAAACATTTATTCATCTCTTTTGATAAATTTCAATATCCCTATGTGGAGCAACTCTATTTGGTGTCTTACTAAGTCATTTATAGCTATAATACCTATATAATATGGAGAGAAAAATTGAAACAATATATCTCAAACTTATATAAAAAAAAATTAAAAATGAAACAAAGAAGGTTGATATAAAATTTACCCATGTTTTTTTTTTTCTTGTGAATGAGCTAAACAATGCAACAGTTAATAACTCTTTGTCTAGCAACTAATGAGTATTCCATACTTTACATCATAAAAATATGATTGCTCATTGGATTATTTTCCTTCATATCTATATATGGCTGCTTTGATTTGTTCAATCATAGAATCCCATAAATCATAAATCAAATGCAATGTAGGCTTATTAGTATCCCAAAGTCAGAGCACTTCATATATAGGCTTTGTAAAAGAAATGATATAATCGACCTTATCCCACCAAACTTCAACCAAGATAATTTTTCTTACAAAGTTGGCATTTCCAACATCATCCTCTTTATAAGTAATCCATTCATCACTAATGACCATGTTTTGGAAAGTATGCCTTATGAGTTTTTGACATTTGAGCACCACTATGGTTGAAACAAATCTTGTTTTAACAATAGCCACAAATTTCAAAGGCACAAATACAATAAATATAGATAACCTGATTGAATGGTTCGTGATTATGTTCTTAACAAATAAAACATTTTCAATAACTTGAGTGATCCAACGACATTGAGTGCAAGATTTAATGTATGCACCACACATGAGGTCCAAAACATTGAAGGATATTCAACTTCAATGATTAAACTAGCAACCATACAATTTGGGGCATTGTCAATGATGATTTACACCATATTGTTTGGGTCAACCTCCTGAATTATAGATCTCATCAAATTAGCAATATAGTTTTTATTTTTATATTTTGTAGAACCATCAATAACTTTCAAAAACATAGGACCACCATAAAAAAAATAACCATTAAATTAATTAGTAGCCTCCTTTGAATATCAGTAAATCTATCACTCATTATACTAAATCCCTTCCCCTCCCAAGTCTCTTTAATTTGTTGAAGTAATCTCTCAACATTTGCCCTCTCTATTTGCAACAAAGTAGTTTTTAATGCATTATAATTGGAAGGCACAAAACTTGAAATAAGGTTATTTGCACATTTTGAAATGCATTTATGTAAGGAGGATTGTGTGCAAGATATCTTAGCAATTTCAGCCCTAACTTGTTCCCTAATTCCTTGCTTAAAAGCTTTTTCAAGAGGGATCATAAATTTTCTTTTTATTTCCCTCAATTGATTCCTGCACTACAAGACTAGGACTAAGAGGTAATAGAACTTCTTTGGTTATTTGTTTGAAGGAAGATTTAAAATATTTTTTAGTTGCATTAGGTGCCTAGTTGTGAATAATTTTTTGACATTCCTATGGCACATGGGAGATAGAGATACTAGGGGTGTTCGCGGGTTGGTTCGAGCAGGTTAAGGGCTGAAATAGAAACCAAACTGTACTTCATCTTGTGGTTTGGTTCGATTCAAGTTTAAGTGAAATAAGAACTGAAACCGAATCAAACATGATCGGTTCGGGTGGGTTTGTGAGTTGAACCGTATGGAACTTGCTGGACCATATAGAGACCAATTAACAAACAGAAACATAAACAAAATGGTGATACTCGAATCAGAAACATGACAATTTGATCATCATCAATCAAAAAATAGAATTAAGTCAATTAACAATTTGATCATCATCAAACTTCAAACATAATAAAATTGACAAATTGAGTACTTTAAGTCTTTAATCATCATCAAACATAACGAAATCCTCAAATAAAAACTACCAACAAAGTACAAAGTAATCTAATTAATATTCAACATCAACATGATTCAATTGATTGAAAGTAATTTTGGATACATAGTTAAGCAATTTTTCTGAGTTAATCTTGAAAAATTTGCCACAACGATTGCAAGTAAAATATAGCTCATGATCATCTTCATTTGCAGCATCCTTGGTGAAATTCTTCAAAAAATCCAGTTTAGGCCTTTTGTTCACTTTCAACTAAACAGCAAGAAACATAACATACATTTAGAGACAATGAGTCTTAAAGCAAAAAATAGAACAAATATTTAGACAAGTAAAAAAAAAATCTAGAGCATCAAAAGATAGACATTTTCTAATTAAGTGTCAAACAATCTATTTTATCTTCGTCGCCACTTTAGTTTCAGTTACATTTGACAATTCTAGTTCAATAATAGACAGAAAACAACACAAAAAATTTCATAAGCCAACTAGTTTATTTAAACTTAAATTTTAGAAGTTAAAATTTTCAATCATAAATTTATAAGAAAGAAATTAACCTGATTCCATAGACTGAATTTCATCCAATTGGTTGCAAAGATCAATAATTTTTTTGGGTGATTTCAACCAATATTGGCAACAAACCAAAGCCTCGACAGTAGTAAGTGCAAGTAAGCTACGAAATGAGTCAAGAATTTGACCCCTAGTGCTAAAAGCAGAGTCAGATGGCACTGTAGACACCGGTATGGCCAATATATTCTTTGCCATGTGAGACAACACATAATACCTCAACCTCTTCCCCTTCCACCACTTCAAAATTTCAAACTCATCATAATCATCCTTTACCTCATTTTCCAAGTATCTTTCTAATTCATTCTTCTTCACTTCAATATGTTTTCTTTTCACCGTTAATTTGAACTCTAATGACCATCTTTCATCATCATCTACCTCATTTTGTGAAGAAAGCTCTGATAGAGAACTAGAATCACCCGCATCAAGAGACATAAAATACTGGAGCTTGTAACTGTCAAACAGTCTTTGAAAGACATTTTTCAATTTTACATACACTAGTTCCTCCATCATCTTGCCATACATCCCATTAAAGCAGAAATCCAAATATGCTAACTTATACCAAGGATCAAGGATAACAACCACAAATAAAAGGTAATTTGTATTGTCACTACTAGAATCTCAATATTTATCAAACTTGGCTTTTATGCTTATTGTCATACTATGCAAAACCTCATCATCAGTAGACATCAATTTCATTAAAGTTCTTGCAATGCAACACAATTTTTGAAAAAATTCATTTGAAGTGACATTCAAAGAACCAAAAAATGAAAGAGTTGTATCATAAAAAATCTTATGAAACTTAGTAAAAACCCAAGCCCTCACCCAATTTTCTACATTAGGAGGCCCCCCTCGGCATTAAAATAACACATCTACTGCACATCATCATCTTCAAGGCATGCCAAAACATTTTCAAACTTTTCAGCTGCATCCAACATTAAATATGTGTTATTCCACCTAGTAGGCACTTCCATGCAAATGTCTTATTTAGTAGTTATCTTTGCTTCATTTACCATTCTTTTAAACAAAGACAGGGATGATCTCACATATTTACAAGCAGCTCTAATTCTTTTTATACAACCATCTATTTCTTTTAGTCCATCATTGACAATTAAATTTAATATATGTGTACAACACCTTAATTGTATATATTGCCCATTTAACAATGTTTCATTTCACTCATTAACCCTCTTTACCAAATAAGAAAGAGCAGTATTGTTTGAGCTAGCATTATCAACAATGACTGTGCCAATATATGTAATCCCCCAATCTTTGATGCATCTTTCCAACTGCTTCCCTATTGTGTCACCCCTATGATCATCAACAGGACTAAAAGACATAATCTTTTTATTTAATTCCCAATCATCATCTAGGTAGTGAGCTGTCACACACATGTAATTCAAAATTCTGAATAGAGGTCCAAGTATTAGTGGTAAGACAAACCCACTAATTTCTAGTTGCTAAGGTGTTCTTCAACTTATCTGTCTCAGTAAAATACCTCGACATACAATTTCTTGCTATTATGATGTAAGAAGGAATCTAAAATTGAGGTTGAGCAACTTGCATAAAGCCCCTAAATCCTTCATTTTCAACAAACTTGAAGGACAACTCATCTATGATAATCATTCTACATAGAGCACTGCTACGTTCCTCTTGTTTGAACTCTAAAATCCTTACAGGATGGTTTCCATAACTTTCCCCCTCTAGTTTTCTAACTGCTCTAAGCGTTTTCTGCTTCTTATCCTTCACCCTATGTGGATTTTTTATATAGCAATCTAAATGATTTTTCATACTAGATGTTTTATGGTTCTTGCTACTGCATGCATATGACTTACTACAATAATTACAGGCAACCATCTTCCCATCCTTATCCTTAGTAAAATGGGACCACACAACAGATACAAGTCTAATGGCTTTTCTTTTCAAGCTTACCTCAGTAGCATCCCCAGCTACAACATGCTCAGGTTCAGCCTCCAACTTAGGTGCTTCAACTTCTAATAAAGCCTCTATATCTTCTTTAGTAACAGTGCTGATTGGAGGAATTAGAGCACTCCTTATTTGACTTTGAGTGTCAGCAGTCACCATAAAACCCCTAGCAAAAATTTCAATGAATAAAACCATGACTAAAAAAATAACATAAGGCATAATGTAAATGAAAAATAAAACAAAGACATAATGTATTGGACTTGGACAAAGTCATAACATAAGGCATTCAAGTAAAAATTCATTTAAGCAGAATTTGTGATTAATGCACATATTTTAAAGGCAATCACATTTAATGAAAAAAAAAAAACAAAAATTATATACATACCCACTGTAAATATTTACACAGTAGAGAACAGAAGAAATGAATTATTAGTGCTCCTATACTCCTTTACAAAACTTATGCATTGACATTATGCTCTTAGACTCCTCTATTTTATGCCTATGCCACCAAACCATTAACTTAATACCACTCATTTCACCAAAGTCTTGATTACCCATATTAAACATGTTGACAACATGCTTCTATTAAACTAAGAAGTCTCTATGATCTCACTAGTGCCTTAGATGAAAGTTGAATACACAGAGAAGTTGTTTACCAAGACCATGATAATATGATGACATCTTCTAATGCACAAGACACCAAATAAAAAATTAACAGGTTAATAACTCTCTTAACTTTTGGGTATCTTAGGCAGAGATCTTCCATGGTTGTTTTCCAGGTAAGTAAAAGAAGAATAAATAGCATATTTAACACTAAGCTATTATTGCATCATGATCAACCCAACAATTTAACTCATTACAGAGACTATTAGTAGTTATCAAAAAATTTCACAAAATCTATTCCAAATAAACTTTTGTGGTTCGTTTTTTTTTTAAACAAAATACCAATACTAAGGTACAATATGAAACTCAAAAATTACAGAGATGTTGTGCTTATTTTAAGGATATGAAAAAATTCAGTGTCACAAAATTACAAGGAAGCAAACAATAAAGAAAGTATGCCAATAAATATTCAGCTACGGAGACATGAATAAACTAGAGCCTAAAATGTCATACAACACAGAAAAATAACCAAAAAATCCAGTGCTATGCAATTCATAAATGTGAAACTGAACATGCAGTATTTAATACCAAGCAAAATGCATAAGGATACAGGACACGTGAAACAAGACCAAACCAAAAAAGATCTTTGAGTAGTGCAATGAAATTAAAGAGTTAGACTAGCCTTCAACATGATGCAACATAGATAGCTTTTGAGGATTATATATACAATTCTCACACACATAGAGACTCAAAATCTAATACATATGATGATATTACAACCCCAATAAAGTTCCTACACTCAAGTACATTTATAAAACTAAACAAGCCACTTCAAATCAAAGCCAAGATCTGCAAATAAAAGCCAGAAAGCTTATTACAAACCAGAAGTTAAAGTATAAAGAACCATTTATCCCATTTGTGAAATATCCCAAGAAGGCAGCAAGCATATTATGGAAAAATAACCAAACAGTCCCTAGTATTTGAGTAAGCATCCACCAAAACTATGCATAAGATTGGAATATTAAATTTAATCAAGCTACCTAGTAACTAGTACACAAATTAATCCAAGGAATGCAAGGAATCTTGACCAAATTGTCTTAAAGGGCAACATTTGAACTCAAGGGTACAACAAGAAGCAACAAAAAATAAATTATCAAGTATCATATATGAAAAAATTCAGTGTCACAATTACATGGAAGCAAACAATAAAGAAAGTGGGCCAGTAAATATTCAACTATGAAGACATGGATAAACTAGAGACTGAAATATCATATAGCACAGAAAAATAACCAGAAAATCCAGTGCTATGCAATTCATAAATGTGAAACTGAAAAATGAAGTATTTAATACCTAGCGAAGTGCACATGGATGCAAGACACGTGAAACAAGACCAAACCAGAAAAGATCTTTGAGCAGTGCAATGAAATTAAAGAGTTAGACCAGCCTTCAAAAAGAGCCAAAGTATAACCGTCACCAACCTGATGCAACAGAGATAGCTTTGGAGGATGCTGATAAGACAATATTTTTATATTATTTTTTTTCCTTATATTTAGTCTTTGGTGTGTATTTCTGCTGATGGTTAACTTGAGAAATTCGGTTATTAAATTAATCTGAACTTAGTGATATAGAGCGGTTGTCTAGAATCTTAATTCTAAGATTAATTGAATCCTGAATGGTATTCAATAGAAATTCTAAGTGTTACTATTAAGGGTTCCAAGTAATATTCAACCAAGGGTTAAATCATATTTAGATTATCTTTAGTGAACAAGGATGGATTAATTAGGTTTGGTTGCTGATGAACAATATTTTTATATATTAATTAATCCTCATTTTTAACCTCCTAATCCTATTTTGGGCCTATTTGATTGGGCTTGGGTCATATTTCATTAATTAGGTTCAATTGGGCTTAAGTGTGTTTTTTAGTATTATTAGGGTTTTGACACTAGTATGTATTTCGGGTATATCTTTAGTTCTTTATGTCTAAAAATTATGATTCTTGTCTTGTAGGAAATTTAAGAGGATTATCTACAACTTTCATTCAAACCTCCAAGGCCAATTTAGATTTTCAGTGGGTCAAATTTAACCCGGAAGTCAGAGTAGAGTTGCTGCCACTGGATCCTGACCCTCATGCAGTGTTTGGATCATAAATTGTACTGTACATGTCGTATGGACTTGAAACTGATCCCATTGGAAAGCTAAAGTGCAGGGCTTCAATTTTTATGAAGGCCGCTTCAAAAAATTATGAAGTTAAGATGGTCTTATTGCCTGTCGAAAATGGCTGATTAGTCCAGAGACCTATATGGACATAGATGGACTTAAATGGGCTTAACTTCCTCAATTCAAGCCCAATTAGGCCCAAACCGGAGCCCATTTGAAGCTGAGGTCCAAAGGTTTAAACTAGGTTAGGGGTAAATTAGGTGTGCATAAAAATTAGGAAGTTATAATTAGAGAAATGAGGCAGACGAGTTATCAATTCTAGACTAGGCAGCTTTTGTTTTCTCTCTTGAAAATTTTGGAGCTCTTTGATTTATGACTGCACTTCTCCATTGGAGCTTGGATTTCATGACCATGGAGGATTAGAATCCTTGTAACCAAGTTAGACTCCTGATTAAATTCGGTTTTGATTTTGAGATTATGTTCTTAATTGGATTAAACTTAATGTAATTTCTTCTTCTTTGAATTTCTGCCTTGCTTTAATCTTTGTATGAATTCATAGAGATCTTTGTGATTTATATGGATACTGAAGTGAGAAATAGAATTTAGATTGATCAATCTTTAATCTGTGGTTAGAATTCGAAGAAGCTATGTTATGCTAATTGATGTTCGGTTTTTAGATTAATCACTAATTGCTTAGTCTTTGTGATTACAAGATTAGTGATTGTATGTGGTTAATCGAATCCTGAATGATAACTCAGTTGGAAGAATTGATCATAATTAGATATTTCAGTTGTGATTAAACTCAATTAGTAGTGTTGCATTAAGACTTAATCACTCATGTTAATCTAGGATGAATCAAACCGGTTTTTGATGGATGTCTAGCTAGGTTACGCCTTTAATCAATTGCATTAATCTTTGTTTAATTCTACAATTTACTATTATGATCCTGTTTCAAAAATCTCCTATTCTTAAACTTGAAATTATTAATTACACATTGCATTCCTTGTGAGAGACTTCCCAGATCATGCCCTTTATTGCATTCTAATTAGGGGATTCGGTTTAATTTAATTGGTTAAGCGACATTTCCAATCAGTTGCCTGCTTGAGTTGATTACATTCTCTTACCTAGATCAATTTCTGTTTTACTGTATTCTGATTTCCTTTCCTATTGCATTCAACACAAACCCCCTATTCTGTTCACGTTTAAAGTCCTAATAGATTACTTGTTCTGGTGAATCCTTGGGAGACGACATTTGTTGCATCCTATACTACAAACTTGTTGCAATTGGTCTTTATAATTTTGTACAGTTTGACACCCATCAGATGCCATAGAGCATGTCCACAAAAATAAAAAATAAAAACATGCAATTAAAAAACTAGAAATTTATCTAAAATTAAGCAAAATGCAATTCAACCAATTATCAACTTAATTCGTGGGGCATTAGGTGCTCAACTTAAACAGCTTTCAAACTGATACCCAACAAACTGGAAGGTTACACCCTTTAGACATAAATCAACAACACCAGTCGTGCAATTGAAAATTCCTTCTTTTCCTTTAAACAAAGGAACAAGGACTCACATGAATTAGATAACATATAGCAAGGAGGGACCGAAAATTGAACCCTTCCTACTCTCTTTCTATTATTCCTATAAGACTCAACAAAATCCCTAAAATTACCAAAATCCCTAAAATTAAAAATCCTCAAAACTCTAATTGGCTTACCCAATGGAATGAAGTGAACAATGAAGTTAATTAACATTCAAGTGACAATTAGCCTTCAGAATCAAAAGTTTTGAGTTTATGAACTCCTTACCTTATGAGTTGATCACCAACAGCCACCTATACCGAGAGAGGAAGAAAGGAACAGCCACCTACAAGTCTTACACTAAGAGAGGAACAACCACCAACAGCAAAGAGAGAAGAGGGTGATGGAGAAATCAGAGAAGATGGTTACCGAGAGAGAAGAGGTGATGTGAGAGAGACATTGATAGAGGTTTTGCCCGATAGAATGGTGAGGAGAAATGGAGACCAGAAGTATAATTAATCAGGTTAAGGCTACATAAAACAACATCCTGCAGGTTCTACAGGTTGGTTCGGTTCTGGTGTGGGTTAGAAAATTGAAACTGGGGGCCAAACCACATTTATGCAGTTTTACTGTTTAAAACCCGAACCAAACTACATCCATTGGGTCGAGCAACCCGTCAGCTTTAGGTTGGTTCGGGAATGGTGGTTTATGAGGGTTGACCCGCTCGATGAACACCCTTAGGAGATACAACGTTGCCGTGCAAAATTTTAGTTCATGTAAAATGTATACAAAGTCTTATGTGATGGTGGCTTTAGAATTCTTTGGATGCCACTTGTTACTACATGTAGATAGTTGTTTGGCATTCCTATTGCACAAGAGATGTGCACTAATGCCAAGTTAATATTTGAGTTGCATGTGTTAATGTACAAAATGTTCCTTCTAGAATTTGTTTATTTTAGCGTTCATTTTTATGTGAAGTTGGATTTGGAATATTTGGGTTGGCACTAGGTACTAAGTGTGGACAATTAGTAGGAATCCCTATTGTACAATTATGGTATAATGATGCTGGGAGGTATGTAAATTTATAAAATGTTCATTTAATGAGATTTTGTGCACAAGTCATTTGCTATTTTTTTTGTAAAGGTGGATTCGGTGTGTGTTGGTTGGCACTTGATGTTGCGCGAAGAGAGTTTCTTGGCATCTATTGCACAAATTAGGTTCAATGGTAACAATTGAATCTTTTGATTACATTTGTAAAGGGAAAAAAAAAATCCTTTCAACAAAATGCATGCATTTTATTGGTTGCTTTTATGTAAAGAGAGATTTTGAATATTTTGGTTGGCTCTAAAGTAAAATTGCCAGCAAATCTTGAATGAGTGTGTGATCACAAAAAATGGTGTGTACTTTTCAACATTGGTTCTCACTTTTGCACCCTAATCCAAAATAACTTCCTTAACCCATTTAATTTTTAAAAGATGGGTACTTTTGGAGGAATGCAAGATTATAAAAGTGATATGTCAGTTTTATACCATTTATCTCTTATTAATCTAGCTTGACTTTTGTTCATTCTTGAGTGTCTTAGGGAAAATTTTCACAAATCATGATTCTTTTCATAGGTTTGTATTTTGGGAGACCTTGGAAGCCGTTTCGGTCCAATTCAGTGCGAGAAAGAGGCTAAATTCGTGCACTTTGGAATTGGAGGCAGAGACTTGGGCGCTGTAGCCCCCAATCAGAAGGCTGCAGCGTTGCAATTGAGCTAAAAATGGAGCTTGGACAAAGAGCTGGGCACCGCAGCGCCTTGGAAGGTAAAAATGCACTGATTGGCAGAGGCTAGGGTGCCGCAATGCCCTATCAAGAGGCTACAACGCCCTTCAGGCAGAGACTTGGAGGCTGCAATGCCCAAGCCCAAGGTTGTAGCCCTCCAATGTCAACTTGGGATTTGACTTTTAAGAGTCCAAATTTCACTAGGATTCATAGTTTGTTTTTATCCTTTTTTCTCTTAAACTTCCTAAGAGATATAAATAGGACTTTTAGGAACTAAATTAAGGTTCTGCACGTTTTTACACAAGAGGCAAGAAAAGAAGAGAGATCAAGCTTGAAGATTGGTGTTTTCGTCATTGAATCGTCGTCTACAAGAGTTTATTTCTTCATATTTCTTGTGACTTATGTTTAATTTGTGTGTGAAGATGTTTTCTCTATTCGTTATGAACTAATTCCACCATCTAGGATGAAGATGTAGCCTAGCTTAGGACGGATTGTAAATTCTACAGATTTAATCAAAAGACCTTCTAATTAGTTATCTTCTTCATCTCCATGCTTATTGCTTCTTTTTGACTGGCCATCATATTAGATGAATTGATAATTACAATGATACCTAAAGGTTAGTTGTAATTGAAGGTCATAGGGATTAAGAACATAGATTCCTTAAGGGATAGGGATATACCTTTATGGTTTATGTAGCTATTAAAGATAACCATAAAATTAATTAAATTTTTAGATTATTTGCAATTCACATAGGAATATAGTGGGTTCATAATTTGAGAATACGTTTGTTTGACCTTGGAAAAGGCTAATGGATAATTTAGAGTTCTTGGCTAACATTTAAGAAGATTATCTTTGGTTAATGAAATAGAAGTAACAATTCGGACTAGCTATGGTGAAATTGAAACCCTAGATATTCTTTTTCCATATTTTTACTCTTTTTATAGTGATTGTTATTCATTTACTATTTTGCATTTGATTATCGCTATAATTCAACTTATCAACCGTCTAGATAAAATTGGAATACACCCAATTTTGGTACGTAGTAGCCACAGTCTCTGTGGGATGATACTTTAACTCACATCTCTATTACTTGATTATGATATGTATACTTGCATACAATTTTTACATAACAAGTTTTTGGCACCGTTGCCGGAGACTGTGCATCTATTAATACCACTATTAAGGTATTCTAATCTTAGTCTAGATTTTACTTTTCTGTGATCAAGTGGTGTTTGTGTTTTTCAAGAAATTCTTTCTATTGTATGAGAAGTGCAGGGTGATCTAATTTGATTCATTTGGACTCTAAAATCGAGAAGACATGCAAGAGAAACCGAAGGGAAAGAAGAAATGCTCCTAGGCCAGCTCAGATCACTATGGAAAATGCCGGTGAAAATGGATCACCACCACCAGTGGTTGCCCGAAGACCCTTAAAGCATTATGGAGTTTCAACTGGACCTATCCAAATCTCAGGGATCAGTAGGCCATCCATCTCAGCTAACTCCTTTGCGATCAAGCCAAGTGTTATTAAGATGATGCAAGCCAATCAATTTGGTGGCTTTGCAACCGAAGATGCAAATGTGCACTTGGCGGGATTTCTGGAAATTTATGATACCTTCAAATTCAATGGTGTCACTGATGACAGCCTTAGACTGTGCCTATTTCCTTTCTCACTGAAGGATGAGGCACGAAGTTGGCTATACTTCCTTGCACCAGGATCTATTAGCACTTGGGATGAAATGACTGCGCAATTCTTGACATGATTCTTCCGCCCCAGCAAGAACTGTTAGAATGCGAAATGAGATCAACACTTTTGCTCAACATGAAATAGAAGGTTTACATGAGGCATGGGAGCGTTTTAAATGCTTGATGAGAAAGTGCCCACATCATGACTTACAAGAGTGGATGCAAATTCAAACCTTGCAACGATGGTCGTCTAAACCACCATTCTCTTTAACATCCCACTGAGATGAGCCCACGGAACTCGATTGCGGCTTTATTGTAAGCTCTTGCGGCTTCCTCTGCAGTATTGAAGGTACCCAACCATACCCGGATTGCCCGTCTCGGGTCTTGGATCTCCGCGGCCCATTTCCCCTATGGCCTCTGTCTCACTCCCCTCTACTTCATCTTGTTCCTCTTCTGTTGCTTGTTCCCACCATTGTTCTTCTTCTCATCCGGGAAAAAGTTGCAGCCCAAGCACCCATCGAGTTTATAATCTACATCATATGCCATAATGGCAACTTAACGTGTCATGCAAGCAGTTAATGGTTACATGTCAGCAATTTCGTTACCTATTAACAGACATGACTAATGAAGGACCATTTTGTTATGGATGTCCAATTTTTTAAAGACCATTTTGTAGTTATGTATCTTTCAATGACGATATTTTTAAAACTCAAATCTTTCGAGGACTCAAATGTAGGTTTACTCTTATTTTATCTATCTTATTTGTTGAGTGAATCATCTTCTACCCTTTCTGTTAAGTTAGTTGTTCTTTTTTTTTTTTTATATATATATATATATATATATTTTTTCGTGTTAATTTCATTCTAAGCATTTTCTTCGTGTGTCCTTTAATTTTCTTGTCCTTCCATCATTGTTGGGTTGTTCATTGTTTTTATTTGTCTAAGAGTTCACGTCCTAGGTTAAATTGCCTATAGGTGGCTGTTTGGATTGCAATAGCAAACCCTAGTTGTTAGTAGAGTCCTAGTTGAATTTTAATTACAAAAAAAAAAAAGAGAAAGATCCAGCAAAACAAATGAATAAAAAAAAAAGGAAACAAAAAAAAAGGGATTAGCAAAGAGTGTTCTTGTGACAAAAAGAAAAAAAAAAAGGACTATTTGGACTAATTTACTTGAAAAGGGCATAACTTTCAGCTCGGTTGGAGTTACGGAACCCGTGACCAGCGTTTCGAAGCTCATTCAGAGGCCTACGATTTAGTAACCAGGTATACTTGGTTGAGGCCATTTTCAGGCCCAAAATCCTTCAAAAACATCTGTTTTGAGATGTTTTTGTAATTTGCTGAATTTGTTTTTTCCTTTTTTCGATCCTTTGCTGTTTTTTCTTATTTTCTTTGGTATGTTTCTTAATAAAGTCCAACTCAAACCCTTGTTCATTGTTTCATTCGAGTCTTGGAGTCTTGTTTGGCTTTCTTGTCATTTTTTGGTCAATCACCTATTCTTCTTGATAAGTTCTTGGCAGGTTCTTATTTAAGGGCTTCTAAGGGAAGTTGAGTGGAAAAAGGCAAGAGTGGTGAGAACATTATCGAAAAAATCCAATTAAGTGTAAACACGAGTGAAACACGTGAGGTGAGTGTGTGCAACATGAATCTGGAAGAATCATTCACCAAAGGTCAAATGGATGCATATATGAAAGCCATTCAGGACCAAATTACAAGATCATAGATGGGAACCGAGGAGAGATTAGAGAGGCTAGAGACCCTAGTTTCCCCGATACAGAAACCTAAAACATCTAGATCCCTTTGGTATTTTGAGGAGGAGGAAGCAAACTATTCTGAGGGTGAAACTGAAACTAGAAGAGAGAGGAGGGCCACCCCTAATTGTGATAATAACTTGGGGAGTATAAAAATGAGAATTCCTACCTTTCAAGGTAAAAGTGGTCTTGAACTTTACCTAGAATGAGAAAGGAATGTGGAACATGTTTTTGAATGCCATGATTACTCTGAAGAGAAGAAAGTGAAGCTGACAGTTATTGAATTCACTGACTATGCTAGTATTTGGTGGGGCTAGCTAGTGATTAACCGGCGTAGAGATGGAGAGAGACCTATTCGGTCATGGGCTAATATGAGGGCTGTGATGAGGAAACGATTTGTACCTAGACATTACTATAGAGATTGTTTCAAGAAACTGCAAGATTTGAAACAGGGATCTATGAGTGTGGCTGAGTATAATAGTGCGATGAAGATAGCCATGATGAAGGCTAATATTGATGAGAACCATGAGGCAACCATGACACGATTTATTAGTGGCTTGAGGTGAGAGATCGCTGAAGTGGTGGAGATGAGTCACTATGTAGAGATGGAGGACTTGGTACATAAAGCCGAACATGTAGAAAGGTAGTTGAAGGCTAGAGCAGCTTCTAGATTCGGTTTAGCTTCTAAAACTTCAAACTGGAAACCGAACTGGAAAGATACCCCTAGAATAGCTTTAAAGCTGAGATAAGAGACAAGACCAAGGCCTACGGGTTCTACTCCTATTCCTCAGGGTAAAATCGAGTATAACTCTTCTTCTAAGTCACGTGACATCAAGTGCTACAGGTGTCAAAGGCGAGGGCATATATCTTCTAAATGTCCAAATAGAAGGAAAGTTGTTTTGCTTGCTATATTGGAGAGTATGATAGTGAGGAGGAACCTATTGTTACACCCAGTTGTGAAGACATGTCACCTTTAGAAGATGCTAGTGATGTGGAGGGTATTGACGACTCTCTTCCATATTAGTATTTGATGGTGTCTAGGCGTGTGCTCAACATGCAACCGAGGACATATAACATCGAAGAGCACTGAGAGCATATCTTTCAAAATCGATGCTTGGTGGGAGATAAGGTATGTAGCATTATTATTGACAGTGGATCTTGTACTAATGTTGTTAGTACTTTGGTAGTAGAGAAGTTGAGTTTACCTACTATTCCACACCCCACGCCTTATAGGCTAAGGTGGTTGAATGATAGAGGAGATCTATGGGTAAACAAGTAGGTTCAGATTGCATTTGCTTTTACCACTTTTACAGATGAAGTGCTATGTGATGTGGTGCCTATGTATGCTTGTCACATCTTGTTAAGGCGACCATGGTAGTTTAATAGGTGAGTGAAGTATGACGGATACAACAACACTTACACCGTCTACAAGAATAACAAGACCACTTTGTTGAAACCCTTAAAATCTACTCTTGCATATGCAGATCAAGCAAAGATTACAAAATAATGTAAAGAGAGAGAAAAGAAAGAAGTGAAAGAAAAAGAGGCTAACAGAAAATAAACTGAGAGAGAAAGAGAAAAAATTAAGGCCGAGAGTAAGAGAAAACAGAAAATGAGTGCTTTTGCACAAAAGAGTGAGGTGAAGAGTGTTTTGTTGTCTAGGCCAAACCTTCTTGTACTTATGTACAAGGATATTTATTTTACTAACTCTCTTATCCCTTCTTTGCCTAGTTGGTTGTTTCTTTGATGTAAGAATTTGCTGATATTTTTCCTGAAGAGATACCACATGGTTTGCCTCCCTTGAGGGGCATAGAGCACCAGATTGACTTTGTTCCCAGATCTACTATCCCTAATAAACCACCCTACCAAGCTAATCCTGAAGAGACAAAGAAAATTCAAAAGCAAATGGATGAGCTAGTACAAAAGGGATTCGTGAAGGAAAGTATAAGCCCATGTTCAGTTCCAGTTATCTTGGTGCCAAAGAAAGATGAGACATAGCACATGTGTGGATTGTCGAGCCATCAACCAAATCATGGTTAAGTATAAACATCCTATCCCTAGATTAGATGACATGCTTGATGAGTTGTATGGTTCGAGTATCTTTTCTAAGATAGATTTAAAGAATGGATACTACCAAAATTCATATAAAAGAAGGAGATGAGTGGAAAACTGCCTTTAAAATAAAAATATGGTTTATATGAGTGATTGGTAATGCTTTTCGATTTAACTAATGCACCTAGCACTTTCATGAGAGTAATGAACCATGTTTTGCGTGCTTTTATTGGAAAATTTATGGTGGTTTATTTTGATGATATCTTAGTTTATAGCAAAACCCTAGATGATCATGTGTCACATTTGCATGTTGTCTTTATTGCTTTGAGAGAGCATAAATTGTATGTTAATTTCAAGAAGTGTGCATTTTGTTCCGATTCTATTATATTTCTTGGGTTTGTTGTAAGTTCTAAGGGTATTAGCATGGATGAGGAGAAGGTTAAGGCAATTTGAGATTGGACTACACCTAAGAATGCGAATGAGGTAAAGAATTTCAGCACCATAGTCGTACCCCTAAATGAACTAGTTAAGAAAATGTGAGCTTTAAGTGAGGAGAGAAACAAGAGAGGGCATTTACCACTTTAAAGGAAGCTTTAACTAGTGCTCCTTTTTTATGTTTGCCTAACTTTGACAGAGCTTTTGAGATTGAATGTGATGCTTCAAGTATTGGAATAGGGGCTATTTTGATGCAAGATTCCAAGCCTATTGCATATTTTAGTGAGAAGCTTAATGGGCAGCATTGAATTATCCCACTTATGACAAAGAGCTTTATGCTCTAGTGAGGACTCTCCAAATGTGGTAGCACTATCTATGGCCTCAGAAATTCATCATTCATTCGGATCATGAGAGCTTGAAGTATCTAAAATCCCAAGGTAAGTTAAATAAGAGACATGCCAAATGGTTAGAGTTCATTGAGATGTTCCCTTATGTTATTAAGTATAAAGCTGGGAAGGAGAATGTCATTGTTGATGCCATGTCTAGAAGGTATTCTTTAATTACTTCTTTACATGCTAAGCTATTAGGTTTTGAGCTTATAAGGGACTTATATGAGTCTGATTCTGATTTCAGTCAGCTATGGGTTGCTTGTGCTAAGTATGCTAGTGGTGATTATTATAGGCATGATGGGTACTAGTTTAAGAAAGATAAATTATGTGTGCCTGTATGTTCTATATGTGATTTGCTTATTAGAGAGATGCATGGTGGTGGCCTAATGGGGCACTTTGGTGTTAAAAAGACTTTGGATATTTTGCATGAACATTTTTATTGGCCTCAAATGAAACATGATGTGCTTTCTGTTTGTGAAAAGTGTATTATTTGTAAACAGGCCAAGTCCAAAGTTATGCCACATGGACTTTATACACCATTGCCTATACTTAGTCAGCCTTGGATTAATATTTCTATGGATTTTGTGCTAGGGCTACCGAGGTCACAAAGTGGGAAAGATAGTATCTTTGTGGTTGTTGATAGGTTTAGCAAGATGGCTCACTTTATTGCTTGTGCTAAAACTAATGATGCAACACACATTGTTGACTTGTTCTTTAAAGAAATAGTGCGCTTACATGGTTTACCTAGGACAATAGTGAGTGATAGAGATGTGAAGTTCCTAAGTCACTTTTGGTGAACCCTATGGGGTCAGTTAGGGACTGATGAATAAACTTTTTATACAGTAATTAACCCTCATATTTAGTCTTTTAAACCTCTTTTGGGCTGAATTGAGTGGGCTTGGGCCACATTTCATGACTTTGGATCCAATTGTGCCTAATTGTATTTTTCAACAATACTAGGTATTTTATGCTGTCTCTGTGTTTCATGCATAACTTGAGTTCTGGACATCTAATAATTTTGAATCTTACCTTGTAGGAAATCTAAGAGAAAGCTCTACAACTTTGATTCAGAGCCCCAAGTCTAATTCAGATGTCTAGCTGGTCATATGCAGCCTGGAAGCCAGAGAAGAGATGCTGTCGCAGGATCCTGACCCACATGCAGTGTTTGGACCATAACTTGAGCTTTAGGTGTCATATGGACTTGAACCTAGTCCCATTGGAAATCTAAGACGTAGAGCTTCAATTGTTGTAAAGACTGGTTCACCAAATTGTATCTTTTAGATAGTCTTATTTCCTGTTGAAGTTGGCTTATGGTTCCAGAGACCAGTTGGCACTTAAATGGGCTTAACTTCTTCATTACAAGTCCAATTTAGCCCAAACCAAAGCCCAATGAAAGCTAAGGCCCATGGGAATAAGTGTGACCTAAAGGCAATTTAGGTGTGCATGTATTTTTGGAGGTTTATATGCTCAGAAAGAGGCAGCCGAAATTTATTAGGATATTTTGTAAGATATTTTGTAGACAACTTTTCTACTTTTCTTAGTCTCTAAGTTTTCTCTCTAAGTTCTTTGTAAACTTGGTTCCTCTTGTTCATGGAGGGCTGAATACTCAAATCAATCCAGGTTTTGGCTGTTCTGATTATTAATTCTAAGATTATGCTTTGATTGTTATTCATTTAGTGGTTAATTTACTTATTTCCTTCCTTTGAAATATTCTGTTTGAATTGCTTAAATTTGAATTTGGATTTTCATGTGTTGATTACTTAATTGCATGTGATAAAAGAGGAAACTAAAGGTTAATCAATGTTTCTAAGCTTTTGGATGGATTGTTTACCCTTGGTTGGATTTTGGACTTAGGTTAAACTGGATTTGAATGAGTGCTTAATTCATTTTGTCTTAGTTGATCTGAATTCTGGTTGCTTAACCAGTGGATATTCATAGAGCATTGAGAGGCTTCTTGATGTATTCTAAGGCCAAGAACTAGGTTAATAATTGAATGGATTCTTTGAAATCAAGGATGGATTAAAATCAAAATCAGTTAGACTTGGATTGGTTGTTTTCCTTAAGGTTTACCACTTTTAATTAATTTCTGTTAATCACTTCAACAAAACAAACCCCCTTGTTTATATGTTCCGAAATCTGATTCACTAATTAGAGTAATCATTTGGTTCGACTTGGTGTTGTCTTATGCTACAAATAGCTTTGGTAAACCGACTTTAATTTCACTAATTTGAGGAGCCTCAGCAGCTCATCAGGGACTAAGCTTCTATTTTCTATGGTTGCACATCCTCAGACGAATGGGCAAACTGAGGTTGTTTATAGAACACTTGCTACTATATTGCGTGCTATTATGCAAAAGAATCTTAAGCGTTAGGAACAATCTTTGCTACATATTGAGTTTGCTTATAATTGCACTGTACACTCTACTACTTCTTATTCCCCTTTTGAGATTGTTTATGGATTTAATCATTTGACTCCCTTGGATATTTTACCTTTGCTTACTAATGAGTTTGGTAATCTTGATGGTAAGCAAAAGAAATATTTTGTTAGAGACTTGCATTCCAAGGTTTGGGATAATATTGAGAAGAAGAATGAGCAGTATGCTAGGCAAGCCAACAAGGGCTGAACTAAGGTTGTATTTGAACTATGTAATTGGGTTTGGGTACATCTTAGGAAGGGACAATTTCCTACCCAAAGGAAATCAAAGTTGCACCCTCGAGGAGATAGACCATTTGAAGTCCTTGAGCGGATTAATGACAATGCCTACAAAATTAATCTTCCTGGTGAGTATGGTGATGTTAGTGCTACTTTTAATGTTGCTGACTTAACTTTGTTTGATGTAGGTAATGATTCAGATTCAAGGACGAAGCCTTCCGATGAGGAAGGAAATGATGCGAATCAGCTTGCTACACGCGCTAACCCTAGGAGTGTTCATAATCCATTGCTTGGAATTGGAGGCCCGATGACTAGAAGCAGAGCTAAGAGTGTGAAAGAAGCACTGCTGAGCCTAGTCCAAGAGGTGCGCATGGGCCAGCTTGGAGCCCAAGTTTTGAGGTTGATTTGGAGGAAACTTGAAGATCAAGTTTGGGCATTAACTCATGCATTAATAATCCCAATTTGCATAGTCTAGAGATAAATCATGGGCCTTATCTTGTTAGGACCGAAAATTATGCTTATTAGTTTTAATTTGGGCCTTCATGTTTATGGGCCAAAACGTGTATTAGGGTTTATTAGCATTCCTTGTTCAATTAGGTTTATTTGTAGCCTCCTAGCCGAATTGCCTATATAAGGAATTCGTGTATGTCCTTGCAAACACAGTTTTTGAGATTAATAATATTGAATTCTTGAGTTTCTCTGGAATGAGAGCTTCCCTATTGTTCTTAGGCAAAGAACTCAAACTTGAACTTATCAAGGATCCGTCCTTGTTAAGGGTTCACCTAGTTGAAATAACCAAGGTCATCCCACAATTTGGTATCCAAACATTCCATTTTTATCCTTCGGGTAACGCAAACGCATCAAATACATTGAGGTATTCATGGATGACTTTTCTGTAGATCTACTTTTGATACATGTCTCAGTCACTTGGCTTCTGTATTGAAAAGATGTGAGGAAACCAATTTGGTTCTTAACTGGGAGAAGTGTCATTTTATGGTGCAATAGAGAATTGTGCTTGGACACAAGGTGTCAGCTTAGGGAATTGAGGTGGATAGGGTGAAAATTGCTACCATTGAAAAATTGCCCCCACCTACCTCAATAAAAAGGTGTGAGAAGTTTCTTAGGATACATCAGTTTCTATAGAAGATTCATTAAGGATTTCTCCAAGATCACTAAGCCCCTGTGCAACCTCCTCTTGAAGGATGTCTCATTTGGGTTCAATGAGGAGTGTCTTCAAGTATTTGAAAAACTGAAAAAAGGTCTTGACCTCGGCACCCATCATTATTGTGTCGGATTGATCATTGCCTTTCGAGCTTATGTGCGATGCCAATGATTATGCAATTGGGGCAGTTTTGGGTCAAAGATGGGATAAGTTGTTGCATACCATCTATTATGCTAGCTGCACACTTGATCTCGCTCACATGAATTGTGCTACTACTGAGAAAGAGCTCCTAGCAGTTGTCTTCGCCTTTGACAAATTTAGATGATATTTGCTAATTTTAGCTATTAGTTTCATGCTTTGTGTAAGCATTCTCACCCACAATTGAGTAAATTTGCTTTAAACATGGTACTTAATCCCTGTATTTGTGTTATTAGGTGTTTCTCTTGTTGGTCAAGCAAAAGGAAGGATTTTAGGGAATTTTTGGAGCAAAGTGCAGAGAAAGCAGTGAAGTCTAAAGTTCAGACAAGGGACACGGCCATGTGTGTGCTAGTGTCAAGCCTCATGCTGAAGCCTACTGAAGAACACGGCCATGACTGTGAAGAACGCGTATGTGTTGGATGTCGTGTTAGTCAGCCAGAGACCACCTTGAAGTGAACACGCCTATAAGCCAGAGAAGCACAAACCATGTTGTGATGAACACAGCCTAAAGCAAAAAAGACACAACCATGTCTGAGGCTGTGTTTGTAGTCCAGAAAGTCAAATTAAGTGACACGCCCAGTCCCATAAGTTAACACGGCCCGTGTCTAGGCCGTGTTCGAGCTATTGAAGGCTAAACCCCTAAATTCTGAATAGTATATATATGAACTTGAAAGGGGTTTGTAAAGGAGATCTTGGACATCAAAGGCAAGGACAACAATCAGACTTTGAAGGCTTATAGTGGTAACAAGACTGAACCTTTGAAGGAATTCATGAGAATGAGTTTTTTCTGATTTTGTACTTTCTTCTATGTATTCTTTTAGTATAGTTTTTATCATGATCTAAATTGTAAAGGTCTAGATAGGATAAACCCCATAATTATATTTGTACTCTTCTCCCTTTAACTTAATAAGAATTTATCTTTCCCTTCTTAGAATTGTCTATGATTATTATTTGTGTTGAATTAATAAAACATGCCATTAATTTAAAACCATATTTCAATTTAGGAATTGAGAAATTGTAAATTGAACAAGATCACTTATAGGCAATAAGGTTTGCATGGAATCCTAGAGATAGGATCACATAAGCCTTCTGGTTAGGGTTAACATAATATAAGGAATTCACAGAATGTAAACTAATGTATTCTTAGGGATATTGATTAGGAAGAGATTGCAATCAATCAACCTAGGAATAGTTATCATATTGCTTGAGAAAGAATAAGGCATAATTCAGGAATTTCCATTAGTCTAAGTAAAGAATTGGTGATTATTAAGTTAAAGATGAAAGTGCAAGGTTAGATTCTAGGGGGATTCTTATCTAGGTATGTCTATCTAAATCAATAAACCTATTGAATTCATTGTCATTTTTTCTCGTCTTGCTTATATTAGTTTAAATTAAGTAGTTTATTAATTTAGCCAAAATTTTGAGATTAGATAATAGAAAAAAGGATCAATACTAATAGCTATAGTCCTCGTGGGAACGATATCCATACTTAGTTAAGCTATTCTACAAAACAATAGGTATACTTGCCTAGAGTAATTGTAGCATTGATTTAATTGGATACTTTACAAACATCAAGTTTTTGGTGCCGTTGTCGGGGACTATAATATTAGGAACATTTAATTTCTATTACTCTAATCATTTTATTTTCTTTAGATAAATTTTTTTTAGTGTTGAACCTTTTTCTTATCTTTGTTTGTGGTTAATCTTTGTAGGAGCTAGTCATACTGGTGTATGACACGAAGTAGTAACCAAAACCTTTTGGAGCTAAATTCAGAGATTGAACGCACAGTGGTAAGGAAATTAAGGAAGAAGGCTATCCCACTACAAGCTCAAACATCCGAGCTTATTTTCAAACAAGAATCTACCATGGCTGAGCAAGCAAAATAACGGAACATGGGGGATTATACAAGGCCATCGCTTGTTAGAACTGAGTCCAGCATAACTAGACATACGATGAGTGCCAACAATTTTGAGATCAAGCCAAACATCATCCAAAAGGGGCAGCAGCTTGTGCAATTCGATGGATTACCAGATGAAGACCCTCATGCTCACATCACAAATTTCTTGGAAACTTGTGATACCTTTAAAATCAATGGAGCTAGTGAGGATGCAATTAGACTGAGGCTTTTCCCTTTCGCATTGAAGGATAAAGCAAAATCATGGTTGAAGACATTATCTCCTGGTTCTATCAAGACATGGGATGACCTCACTGAGAGATTTCTAAGCTGGTACTTCCCTCCAGCAAGAACAGCAAAGCTTAGAAATTACATCTTCTCCTTCTAGCAACTAGATGGTGAAACACTTTATGAAGCATGAGAGAGATGGAAGGAATTACTAAGAAAATGCCCACATCATAGGCTGGATTTGGGGGTTCAAATGCAAACTTTTCACAGTGGTCTCAGCTTTGGGACTAAGCAGTTTATTGATGCTTCCTCTAGAGGAACCATAAGCTTTAAAACTCCTAAAGAACTGCAGAAGCTGATTGAGAACATCGCTATGAACAAATATCAGTGGGGGAACCAGAGAATGAAGGTCAGATTAGGAGGAGTGCATAATGTGGACACTGTCACTTCTTTAGAGGCAAAAATTAAGGCCCTGACTAAGAAGATTGATGATCTGAGCAGACCTACTCCACCAACACTAGTTATGAGCTGTGACATCTGTCAGGGAGGACATTCTAATCATGAACCCAGCATCCACCATGGGACCAACAGTAGAGCAAGCAGATTACTTAGGAAATGAAATGCCCAATAATCCTTACTCTAACATGTATAATCTTGGGTGGAGGAATCACCTGAATTTTGCTTGGAGTAATCAAGGGCAACAAAGGCAAGGTCTTCCACCCAAATTTCAACAACCTCCTAACCTACCACAGAAGCTGACCATTGAAGATCAACTTTCCAAGTTCATTTCAGCATCAGAAGGCCGATTCAAAAGCACCAAAACAACTTTGAGGAATTAGGAGGCTTCCATCCATAACCTTGAGACTCAAAATTGGTTAGCTTGCCAAGCTGATTTTTGAAAGGCCACAAGGGACTCTACCTAGCTACACCTAAGCCAAATCCTAAGGAGCAAGCCAAGGCTATCACATTGAGGAGTGGCAAGGAGTTGAAAGAAGTCGTGAGAGAGCAAACTGGTGATAAAGGTGCTACTGTAACTGAGAAAACAGAGGACACTGTGTTGGAAAAGACAGAAGAGCCAAAGAAGAGAGTGATGAAGGGATACTAGTGATGAACACACTTTTTATATAATAGTTATCCCTCATACTTAGTCTTTTAAACCTCTTTTGGGCTGAATTGCATAGACTTAGACCTCATTTCATGACTTTGGATCCATTTATGCTTAATTGCAATTTCCAGCAATACTGGGCATTATATGCTGTCTATGTGTTTCAGGCATATCTTGAGTTTTGGATGTCTAAAAATTCCGATTCATACGTTGTTGGAACGCTGAGAGAATTGTCTACAACTTTCTTTCAGGGCTCCAAAGCTAATTCGGACGTTCAGAAGGTCATATGCAGCCTGGAAGCCAGAGAAGACATGCTGTCGCAGGATCCTGACCTACATGCAGTATTTGGGTCATAACTTGAGTTGTGGATGTCATATGGACCTGAAACTGGTACCATTGGAAAGCTAACAGACAGAGCTTCAATTGATATGAAGACCGGTTCACCATATTTTATGTGGAAGATGGTCTTATTTGCTGTGCAAGTTAGCTGACGGTTCCAGACACCTTTTGCCACTTAAATGGGCCTAACTTCCTCATGACAAGTCCAAATGGGCCCAAACCAAAGCCCAATTGAAGCTAAGGCCCATGGGAACAAGTGTGCCCTAAGGGCAATTTGGGTGTGCATGTAAATTTGGAGGTCTATATCAGCAAGAGGGGGCAGCCGAAATTCAGAATCAAGTCATTAGATATTTTTAGACAGCTTTTCCTCTTTCCTTAGTCTCTAAGTTTTCTCTTAGATATTTTGTAAGAACTCAGCTCTTCTTGTTCATGGAGGGCTAAATCATCATATCAATCCAGGTTTTGCTATTCTGATTATTGATTTTGAGATTATGTGTTGTTGTTCTTCATTTTAGTTGTTAATCAAGTTCTTTCAATCCTCTGAAATATTCTGTTTGAATTGCTTAATTCGGATTGGATTATTCATGTGTTCATATTCTGTTTGCATGTGATAAAAGAGGATTGTATGGTTAATTAATGGTTCTAAGCTTGGACGGATTAATTACCTTGGCTGGATTCAGGACTTAGGTTAAACTGGACTTGAATGTTTGCTTAATTCATTTAGTCCCTTGTTGAACCGAATTCTGGTTGCTTAACCAGTAGACATCCATAGAACATTGAGAGGCTTCTTGAGATGTTTTAAAGGCCAAGAACATGGTTAACAATTAAATGGATCATTGGAAATCAAGGATGGATCAAAATCAGAATTAGTTAAGACTTGGATTGGTTGCTTTCTCTAAAACTCTACCACTGATAATTAATTTTCGTTAATCACATAAACAAACACAACCCCCCCTATTTATATGCTTTTCCATATGATTCACTAAATAGAACAATCCTTAGGTTCGACTTAGGGCTACCCCTTGTTGCAAAAAGCTAGGTAACCGACCTAAAACATTAACTAATTTGAGGAGCCTCGGCAGCTCATCAAATTTTGGTGCCGTTGCCGGGGATTTTTCTATCTTTGAATCAGTAGTATTAGTAGTAAAACTGACTTTTAACTTTCCCCTAATTCGCCCCCCTTGTGTTTGAGTTTTTGTTCTTTTTAGGGTTTTGGCCACTTTTTCCATACTTTTTGGCCAAGTATCCATTCTGTTTGAGGCCAGTGGCCATTGTTTTTCTTGATTTGAAGTTTGTTTAGATGTTTTATAGTGTCATTGAGTGAATTCTGGCCATTTGGACCATTTCCCCTTTGTTTTTCTTTCGGTTTGGCTTGATTTAGTGATTTCTGGTTTTACTGTTCAAAACGAAATTTTTAGCTCCGATTGATCTGAAAATTTTTGAGTTGAAGGAAAAGGACCTAACTCACAACAGTCACTGCCTTTGGCTGTGAGGTCCACTTTTTTAAGCCAAATTCCACTGTTTTGACCACTTTTCCATTTTTTTAAAATTTTTTATTTGATTTTTGAGTTCAATTTTCATCCACCTTTCGTCCTGTGGTGGTAGAAAAATTTTAAAAAATGTTTAGATACCTTTTCTAGTCCTATTTTGGTGTCTTTTTAACTTTATTTTGTGTTTTTGGTGTGTTTCGGTTTTGGCTAGATTTTGTCAGTTTTGTGTGTTTTTCTGTGTTTTTGTGCTTTGTGGTGTGTTTAGGCATTTAGCCACTTGTTTGTATGGTGTATGACTAGGTCTTCTCCATTTGTATTGCTTGAAGTAGACCCTGAAATAGAGAGAACCTTGCATACACTTAATAGAGCACATAGGGCTGTTGATAATTTAGATCCTACCATGGCTGAAGCTAGAACTCCTATTGTTATTCCTATTGTTGATCCTGTTGTTGATGAAGGTAATAGAGCTGATAATGCTAATAGAGCTGGAAATAATAATAACAATAACATGCAGCCTAGAGATAGAACTCTTAAGGAATTGGCCACCCCTGATGTTGCTTACCAACCTTTAGGGATCCAATATCCTGAAATTGATACTGCTTTTGAATTAAAGTCTGGATTGATACACTTGCTGCCAAAGTTTCATGGTCTTGCAGGTGAAGATCCTCACAAGCATTTGAAGGAATTTCATGTGGTTTGTTCCACCATGAGGCCACAAGGAATTTCTGAAGAGCAGATCAAGTTAAGAGCATTCCCTTTCTCTCTGGCTGATGCAGCTAAAGACTGGCTCTTTTACTTGTCACAAGGTTCGGTCAGGAATTGGAATGACATGAAGAAGCTGTTTCTGGCCAAGTTCTTCCCTGCATCCAGAACTGCTGCCATTCGCAAAGACATATGTGGCATAAGGCAACTGCCAGGGGAGACATTGCATGAGTATTGGGAGAGGTTTACCAAGCTATGTTCAAGCTGCCTCCATCACCAAATAAGTGATCAGCTGTTGATACAATATTTCTATGAAGGCTTGTCACCTTCTAATAGAAGTAACATTGATTCTGCTAGTGGAGGAGCATTAATGGATAAAACACCTGCTGCTGCCAGAGATTTAATTTCCAATATGGCAGAGAATTCCCAGCAGTTTGGTGTTCGGATGATTCATTCCACCAGGGGAGTCAATGAAGTTGGTGTATCATTTGCTGACCAACAAAGAATGGAACACAGACTTGATGAATTGACCTCCTTGGTCAGGCAATTGGCAGTGGGGTGACAAGTATCCACCCCTCAACCTGCAAGTGTGTGTGGCATTTGTGCTTGTCCATCACATCCTACAGACGCATGCCCTACACTGCAAGATGGTGATTCTGGATTTCAGGATCCCTCTGTAGCTGCAGCAGGTGTTTTTCCTGGTCAATCCCCATACCAATCGCAGCAGCATCCTAGATATGATCCGTATTCCAACACTTACAACCCTGGTTGGAGGGATCATCCAAATTTCAGATATGGCAATGCTGCAGCACCACAACAACAGTCCTCCCAACAACAGCCACAGCAACAGCAGCAGTATAGGCAACCTTGGCAACAACAGAGCCAATTTTAGCCAGCCAAGTAGGGCCAGTTTCAACAAAACAGGTCACCATTCCAGCAGCAGCCTATGCAGCCAGCCAACCCGTCAACATCCAAACCTGAGCCTTCATTGGAAGATTTGGTGAAGCAGATGGCCACCAGCAATATCCAGTTCCAGCAGAGGGCAGAGTCCACCATGCAGAATCTGGAAACACAGATTGGACAATTGGCATCATCAGTTAGCCAGTTGCAGTCCAAGGGTTCTGGCAAACTCCCTTCACAGACAATTCCCAATCCAAATGGGAGTAATGTGAGTGCTATCACATTGAGGTCTGGCAAATCCTTGCAAGAGCCAGCCGAGCCTCAACCTGCCAGTGAGTCCCAACCAACAGAGCAAGCAGTTCCTGCGCCAATCAGCCTTGCACCTGCAAGCAAGCTGCATGCAGTAGCTCTTCCCTTTCCACAGAGAGCTACTCTGTCCAAGAAGCAAGATGAGGCAGAGAAGGATAGGGAGCTTCTGGAGACATTCAGGAAGGTGGAAGTTAACATTCCCTTGCTGGATGCTATCAAGCAAATTCCTAGATATGCCAAATTTCTTAAGGAATTGTGCACCCAGAGGAGGAGGCTGAAGGGCAATGAGCGGATTAGCATGAGTCAGAATGTCTCAGCCCTTATTCAACCTATGCCTCAGAAGTGCAAGGATCCAGGGACTTTCACAATCCCCTGTGTTATAGGCAATTCCAAGTTCGAGCATGCCATGCTAGATCTAGGCGCTTCGATCAATGTCATGCCTATGTCTGTTTTCAGTTCCCTCGGGCTTGGACCCTTGAATGCCACAGGAGTTGTGATACAGCTAGCCAACAGGAGCAGTGCTTATCCAGCTGGGTTGATTGAAGACGTGTTGGTCAGAGTTGATGAGCTGATCTTTCCAACAGATTTCTACATTCTGGAGATGGAAGGACAGTCACAATCCAGCAAGGCTCCACTCATTCTGGGCAGACCATTCCTCAAGACTGCGCGGACCAAGATTGATGTGTATGCAGGAACTCTATCCATGGAGTTTGGCGAATCTGTTGTGCAGTTCAACATTTTTAATGCTATGAAGCATCCCATGGATGAGCATGCTGTCTTTCACATTGATGTGATTGATGATTTGGTTGAGGATGTTTACCGTCATATGTGTGCTGACTTACCTGATTTGGCTGGTTTTGATGATTCTATTCAGTGCCAATCTTGTACTGATTGTGACGGTGATTCTGGCTGTGCTATTTGTGCTGAGATCTCCACCTTTTTACGTGATGATAACTCTGGTTCCCCAGAGCTGGCAGCAGCTGCTGTTCAGGAGGAGATTCAGTCTGCAAAGATTGACATGCAGCCTCCCAGATTTCTGCCCTCTGCAGTGCAGCCACCCAAGCTAGAGCTGAAGCCTCTGCCTAAGCATCTGAAGTATGCGTATTTGGCCTCTGCAGAGCAGCTTCCAGTAATTGTGGCCAACAATTTACTTCCTGAGCAAGAGGAAAGATTGCTGTGCATTCTGCGAGAGCATAAGCGAGCCATTGGCTGGACGTTAGCAGATATTCCTGGCATTAGTCCATCTACATGCATGCATCGCATATTACTTGAAGATGGCGCTAAACCAGTGCGGCAGCCCCAGAGGCGATTAAACCCTCTCATCCTGGATGTAGTAAAGAAGGAGGTGACCAAGCTTCTGCAAGCTGGCATCATTTATCCTATATCTGACAGCACTTGGGTGAGCCCAGTGCAGGTCGTTCCGAAGAAATCCGGGGTGACAGTGGTGGCCAACCAGAACAACGAGTTGCTGCCTACCCGAGTGCAGAACAGCTGGCGGGTCTGCATCGATTACAGGAGGCTGAATCAAGCCACCAGGAAGGATCATTACCCCCTGCCGTTCATCGATCAAATGCTGGAGCGGTTAGCTGGGAAATCACATTACTGCTTTCTGGATGGCTACACTGGGTACTTCCAGATTCATATAGCACCGGAGGATCAAGAGAAGACCACTTTTACCTGTCCCTTCGGCACATTTGCTTACCGGCGGATGCCTTTCTGCCTTTGCAATGCCCCTGGTACCTTCCAGAGGTGCATGGTAAGTATATTCTCTGATTTTTTAGAGGAGTGCATGGAGGTGTTTATGGATGATTTTACTGTTTATGGTTCTTCTTTTGATGACTGTCTGAGTAGTTTAGCTAGAGTACTACATCGCTGCATTGAGACTAACCTTGTCTTAAATTTTGAAAAGTGTCATTTCATGGTAGAGCAAGGTATAGTTTTAGGCCATGTAGTATCTAGAAAAGGGGTTGAGGTGGATCCTGCTAAAATAGATGTCATAACTGCTTTATCTTACCCCACATGCGTGCGGGAAGTGCGATCATTTCTGGGACATGCAGGTTTCTACCGGCGCTTTATCAGAGACTTCAGCAAGATAGCCATTCCGCTGTCTAGCCTTCTGCAGAAAGATGTGGAGTTTCTGTTTGACCAAAAGTGCAAGGAAGCTTTCAACCGCCTGAAGCTAGCTCTCACCAGTACCCCTGTCATTCAGCCACCTGATTGGACACTCCCATTCGAGCTGATGTGCGACGCTTCGAACTATGCCTTGGGAGCGGTCTTGGCGCAGCGAGTGGCCAAAGTTCCTCATGTGGTTTACTATGCTTCGAGAACTCTGGATGCTGCTCAAGCGAATTACACCACCACTGAAAAAGAACTTTTATCTATTGTTTTTGCATTAGATAAGTTCAGGTCTTATTTGATAGATTCGAAGGTTGTGGTGTTTTCAGATCATACAGCTTTGAGGTATCTCTTGAAGAAACCGGATGCCAAGCCACGACTGATTAGGTGGATGTTGCTGCTTCAAGAGTTTGATGTGGAGATCCGCGACAAGAGTGGAGCAGAGAACCTGGTTGCTGACCACCTCAGCCGCATAGAGCGAGATCCTGATCCACTGCCCATTCAGGATTCCTTTCCTGACGAGCAGCTGTTAGGGCTGCATGGTGAGTTTCCATGGTATGCAGACCTTGTCAATTATTTAGCTGCCCATGCTTTGCCTTCACACCTCACACGTGCCCAAATAGACAAGTTAAAGAGTGAGGCGAAATATTATGTGTGGGATGATCCCTATCTCTGGAAATTTTGCAGTGATCAAATTATTAGGAGATGTGTGCCTGATAATGAGTTTCAGTCTGTTCTTAGCTTTTGCCATACTTTTGCATGTGGTGGACATTTTGGTCCTCAACGTACGGCTAGGAAGGTCTTAGACTCTGGATTGTATTGGGTCACTTTATTTAGGGATGCACATATATTTTGTAAATCTTGTGAACAATGTCAGAGAACCGGGAACATTTCCCATAGGCATGAGATGCCCCAGCAGCCTTTGTTATTCTGTGAGATTTTTGATGTCTGGGGTATTGACTTTATGGGTCCTTTTCCTGTTTCTTTTGGTTTTGTTTACATCTTACTTGCTGTGGACTATGTGTCTAAGTGGGTGGAGGCGAAAGCCACCCGTACTGATGATTCTAAAGTTGTTGTGGATTTTGTTAGATCAAACATTTTCTGCAGATTTGGCATTCCTAGGGCCATCATCAGTGATCAGGGTTCGCATTTCTGCAACCGGACCATGGCGGCTTTAATGAAGAAATATGGCGTCATGCATAAGGTTTCCACTCCTTACCACCCTCAGACCAATGGGCAAGCTGAAGTCTCCAACAGGGAAATCAAGCGTATCTTGGAGAAGACTGTCCAACCTAGTCGGAAGGACTGGAGTTTGCGACTTGAGGATGCTCTGTGGGCATACCGGACTGCTTTCAAGACACCTATTGGGATGTCTCCCTACCGGATCGTTTTTGGCAAAGCCTGCCACCTTCCAGTGGAGCTTGAGCACAAGGCCTATTGGGCGGTCAAGCAGTGCAACCTTGATCTGAGTCAAGCCGGGTCCCAGAGAAAGCTTCACCTCCAAGAGCTTGAGGAGCTTCGTTTGGATGCCTATGAGAGCTCCCGCCTTTACAAGGAAAAGACCAAGCGGTTCCATGATAACATGGTGCTGAGGAAGGAGTTCTCTGCTGGCCAGAAAGTTCTCCTGTATAACTCTCGCTTAAAGCTCATGCCTGGCAAGCTCCGTTCTCGATGGCTTGGCCCGTTTATTGTCACCAAGGTTTTCCCTTATGGTGCAGTGGAGATAGCGAGTGAGTCCACCAGCAAGGCTTTCAAGGTGAACGGGCATCGCCTCAAGCCATTTTATGAGGGCGCTCAGGAGGACATAGTGGAGGAGGTCCACTTGCACGATGCCATCTACCTCCCCTGATAAGGATGTTTCTTCTCTCTCTTTTACTTTACTTGTCCTTATGTGACTGCTTGTTATTACTTGTCATCTGTTGATACTTTTTGAAGTTTTTACATTGAGGACAATGTAAAATTTAAGTGTGGGGGAGGGATTTCTGTATATAGTTTAGTTGCTTTATTGTTTTCTGTTTAGTTGATTAGGTGTTTTCTGTGTAGTTGATTAGGTTAGTTGATTAGTTTAGTTGATTACTTTACTATTTCTGTAAATTTGTTGTTTTCTGTTTTAATTTTTTCTGTTTGTTGTTCTTGCTGTTTTTTCTGTTTTTGTTGTCATTTTTCTGTTTTAATTACCCTCCAATGATGTTATAGAATTTGTAAAGTTGTAAGTTTAAAGTAATTACATTTCAAGGTTCATAGCATGATTGAATAACTTGTTTTCCATCCTTAATTTCACATGCTTGGTTTTAGATGTTGGATTGATGATTAAGTTTGATAGATACATGCCTTGTGAGTTTTGAGCCTTTTGATGAATGGATTTGGCATTTGTGCCATTCTTTTTCCTTCTTGTGTGATTTCACTCATGGAATTTGTTAACTCTAGAACTTGCTTGATTCTTTTTGAGGCTACATTTTCATTTGCATACATGAACATGATTGAGGCATTCTTTCTTGATTTAGCCACTTTGCCAAATAGCCAACCTTGTATTATTTCCCTTTGATTACCCCTATTGAGCCTATTTGCCTATCTTTGATATTAGCTCATTATATGCCTATGTACAAAATACCATGTTGTTACCTTACCTTAGGGAATGGGAGAGCATTGGTTCATTGTCTTAGAGGAGCTCTTATGCTTGTGGGTAATTAATAGTACAAGTGTGGAGGTTGTGAATCCTAATGTGCAAAGTATTATGTGAAAGAAAGAAAGAAAGAAAAAAAAAACCAATTGGTTCTGAAAAAAAAAAAAAAAAAAAAAAAAGTTGTGAAAAAGGAAAAGAAAAGGAAAAGGAATATGTGCACAAAAGGAGAATATGCTTTACACACTTGGAATTTAATGCTTGTCATTTGAGTTCCTCTCCAATGTTCTTTTATTCTCTTTGAGTTTTTGCCTTGTGATATCCATCTTGATTCATTCTTTTACCTTTACCTTGGCCTTATTACAACCTTAAATAAAGTCCTCTTGATTTGTGTGTGCATTTGTTTGAGTAGTGGAGAAATAGAAGATAAGCAAGCTTATGGTAGTGCATCTCTTCATGAGTTTGATTGAGTGGAGTACCTAATTTCTAAACACTTGAGGGATTGAGAGTGTATCTTGTGAGGATCTATCATTCTTAACTTATGCTTTCCAATTGAAGTTACCTTGTTTGTTGATTTTGGATGAGAAGAAATTTTATTTCATGAATGCTGTGAGTTCCTTGAATCTTTAATTGCTTATCTTACTTGTGGTATGAACTTCTGCATTTCTTAAATATCATTGGGAGGTGATCCTTTAGTTTTTAAATTTGTTTTTGTTTCCTTGTTCTTGCTTTTCTTAGTTTTGGAATTTTAGTTTGCCCGAGACGTGCAAAAGCTAAGTGTGGGGGAATTTGATGAACACACTTTTTATACAATAGTTATTCCTCATACTTAGTCTTTTAAACCTCTTTTGGGCTGAATTGCATAGACTTAGACCTCATTTCATGACTTTGGATCCATTTGTGCCTAATTGCAATTTCCAGCAATACTGAACATTATATGCTGTCTCTGTGTTTCGTGCATATCTTGAGTTCTAAATGTCTAAAAATTCTGAGTCATACCTTGTAGGAAAGCTGAGAGAATTGTCTACAACTTTCTTTCAGGGCTCCAAAGCTAATTCAGACGTTCAGAAGGTCATATGCAGCCTGGAAGCCAGAGAAGACATGCTGTCGCAGGATCCTGACCTACATGCAGTATTTGGGTCATAACTTGAGTTGTAAATGTCATATGGACCTGAAACTAGTACCATTGGAAAGCTAACAGACAAAGCTTCAATTGATATGAAGACCGGTTTACCATATTTTATGTTGAAGATGGTCTTATTTGCAGTGAAAGTTAGCTGATGGTTCCAGACACCTATTGCCACTTAAATGGGCCTAACTTCCTCATGACAAGTCCAAATGGGCTCAAACCAAAGCCCAATTGAAGCTATGGCCCATGGGAACAAGTGTGCCCTAAGGGCAATTTGGGTGTGCATGTAATTTTGGAGGTCTATATCAGCAAGAGGGGGCAGCCGAAATTCAGAATCAAGTCATTAGATATTTTTAGACAGATTTTGAGCTTTCCTTAGTCTCTAAGTTTTCTCTTAGATATTTTTGTAAGAACTTGGCTTCTCTTGTTCATGGAGGGCCAATTCATCATATCAATCCAGGTTTTGGCTGTTCTGATTATTGGTTTTGAGATTATGTGTTGTTGTTATTCATTTTAGTTATTAATCAAGTTCTTTCAATCCTCTGAAATATTCTGTTTGAATTGCTTAATTCGGATTTGGATTATTTATGTGTTCATATTCTGTTTGCATGTGATAAAAGAGGATTGTATGGTTAATTAATGGTTCTAAGCTTGGACGGATTAATTACCTTGGCTGGATTCAGGACTTAGGTTAAACTGGACTTGAATGTTTGCTTAATCTATTTAGTCCCCTGTTGAACGGAATTCTGGTTGCTTAACCAGTAGACATCCATAGAACATTGAGAGGCTTCTTGATATGTTTTAAAGGCCAAGAACATGGTTAATAATTANTTCTCTCCTATAGCTCTTAGATTATCACATAAATTTTTGATTTTCTGAATATAATCCTAAATTCCAAGATTACCTTTACAAGTTGTCTGTAGTTTAAGCTTCAATTCCATGATCTTAGCTCTTGATGAGCAAGCAAAACTATCTGCCAAGGAATTCTACATTTCAACTGCAGTGCTGTAAGGCATGATTTGAGCCAAAATTTGCTCAGTTAAAAAAGCATAAATCCAACTCATAACCAATCAATTCTGCCTCTGCCAAAGAGTGTACTCATGATTCAATTTTAAAATTCCAACAACAGCTTCAGGATCTTGAACAAACTTCTCTGGACAAGACCTAGAACCATCAAGAACAGCTTCATAACCATTTGCAATGACAATATTCAGAAGCTGATTTCGCCATATAAGGTAGTTACTGCGATCAAATTTAATAGTCAAAGATTGGCCAAACATCGGAAGTGCAGGATTCCTAGTTTCGTGTAATGAAGACACAAAAGATGAATTGCATTCTGCCATTAAAACCGCTCTGATACCATGTAAGAATTAGCAGAAAACAGAATATGAACTTTGAACTGATATAGCAGAAATGGAAGAAGCATAAACCAGAAAGAAAACCAGAAGAGAAAGAAATGAGAACTATGAACAGAAACTCAGCATAAGCAAATGAAAGAAGAGAGAAAATGGAATACTCGAGTTGTGATCTAAATCCATATCATAAGGAATGAATTCATTGATTAATCATTTTCAATTACAGGAATATATAGCCAACTGGAAGGCTTGCTTCATAAGCTTTTTACATAACTGCATAACTATTTTCAGTTGGCGACTAACTTAAACTAACCAACTTGACAGCTGGCTTTTACAAATAAACTAAACACGTCATCATTGATGACATGGCACTGGACTTCACCCTCCATCATTTGAGGCTTTGTGTTTAACAAATAATTCATAAAAAAGAAATTAAGATCATACTATTCTACTCCATTTTAAAATTATAGATCAAAGTGTTATTCAATTTTTTTTTTTAAGTAACAAGGGAGAGCACTTCTATGGGGAAGTTGCAAAAGAAGTTTTGAAAGGATTAGATCCTTAAATCCTCTAACCTTAAGTTCACCGCATGTCTAATAACATGAGAGGACTACAATCATTCAAGTTAAAGCCCATAGTCAATAACCATACTTTTTGACTCAATGTGAGACTAACAAGAAACTAAATAACCTAATATAAGTTGAAATGATAAATTCTTTACTAAAGTTTATAATCTAAAGTCATATAAAAAATAGAAAAAAAAGTAAAACCAGAATTGTAAAACTCAATTTTGGTTTTTTTTTTTTTTTATGATCCCAAAGAAGATAATTGGGCTAAATGGGACACTCTGCCTTTGTGCAAGACTGAAGCTGGTTATCCAAGATTCTTTCCTTAACGTCTCACTATACCCATCCACCTATAGGCCGAGTACATCTGTCACTGATTCATTGGATTCAGTTGATGATTTGCCAAGGTTCGATAACATTTTTTTAGTTATATTTGAGTAATGTTACATTTAAAAACTATACACAAATTACTCATGTGACAATGTGACAAAATATATATTTGAAGTGAAAAAAATTTCAAGTGGTGTGGGACCACTGAAGCATAGACTAGACTGAAATATTAGTATTAAAATTGTTGAATGTTTATTTTAAGAAAATTAAATAGTTTTCCATCAATGATTTTTTCTCATTTGAGTTATTCTTTTACAAATTTAATTTTGTACTTTTTTTTTAATAAGTATTTAATGCTTGATTGTCATTGCATTGATTGGGCTCAATTGCGATTTCCTCGTACAAAGATTTCATTTATGTTTGCCAAAAGTAAGAATCACATTAGCAAAAAACGTGAGAATCACATTGGCTTTATAGCCAACGTAATTCTTATGCAGTGGGACATATTTATAGAAAGGGCAAGTGTTGATTGTTCTTCTAAACAAAATAAAAAGAAATAAGTGTCTTATTTTTAATAAATAAAAATCCTATTTTTTTTTTGGAAAAAGACAAAATTCGGCAAAATTAACTTAGATATACCTTTTTTTTTTTGTGATTTGCCAAAATTTGGCAATTAATACCTAACAAATTAGCTCAGACAAAAATAAAGTACCTAACAAATTAGTTAAGATAATTAATTTTTAAATTTTAAATCGCACAACTTATATAAACGCACTTAAATTTGGTGATTTTTCTCCACTAATAATCTTTTTAATTTTCAAATATTTGGCCAAATCTTTTCTATTTAAAAAAGGAATAAAAACAGAGGCAAGTAAACGGGGGATTGTATCTAGCCTTTTCCTTTTCTCCACTAATTATCTTTTTAATTTTTAAATATTTGGTCAAATCTTTTCTATTTAAAAAAGGAATAAAAACAGAGGAGGCAAGTAAACAGGGGATTGTATCTGGCCTTTTCCTTTTCTCCACTAATAATCTTTTTAATTTTTAAATATTTGGCCAAATATTTTCTATTTAAAAAAGGAATAAAAACAGAGGAGGCAGGTAAAACGTGATTCATTCCTTTTATAATTTATTCCTCTATTCTTTTCTTTTGATGGATCAAAATCAGAATTAGTTAAGACTTGGATTGGTTGCTTTGTCTAAAACTCTACCACTGATAATTAATTTTCGTTAATCACATAAACAAACACAACCCCCCTGTTTATATGCTTCTCCATATGATTCACTAAATAGAACAATCCTTAAGTTCGACTTAGGGCTACCCCTTGCTGCAAAAAGCTAGGTAACCGACCTAAAACATTAACTAATTTGAGGAGCCTCGACAGCTCATCAACTAGCCACCCATACCTTACCCGAACAAGCTTGAAAAATATAGAAAGGGGGAACAATTTGGTAAATTTTTAGAGCTTTTTAAACAGTTGCATATTAATATTCCTTTTGTTGAAGCTCTTTCACAGATGCCAAAATATGCAAAGTTCTTGAAGGACCTCCTTTTTAACAAGAAGAAGCTCGAACAGATGTCAATGATGACCCTGAATAAGGAGTGCTCCATCATAGTCCAGAACAAGCTGCCACAAAAAATAAAGGATCTATGGAGTTTTACAATCCCTTGCAATATTGGTAGTTTATTTGTTGATAGGGAATCAGCAGATTTAGGTGCTAGTATAAATTTGATGCCTTATAGTATGTTTCAAAAACTGAGACTTGGTGAACCAGCACCCACTAGGATGAACATTCAATTAGCGGATAGGTCTATCACATATCCTAAGGGGATAATAGAAGATGTCCTAGTAAAAGTTGATAAGTTTATTTTTCCGGTAGATTTTGTGATCATGGATATGGATAAAGATATTGAGGTACCATTGCTTTTAGGTCGACCATTCCTTGCTACAACTAGAGCCATCATTGATGTTCATGATTGCAAGCTGACTTTAAGATTGGAAGACGAGCAAGTGATCTTTAAAATTTCTGAGGCCATGAAACACAAGATGAGTATTGATGATACATGCTTTTATGTATATGTGATTGACTCATGTGTGTCTTGTTCTGTGCAGGAAATCCTCACAAGAGATGCATTGAAGACGTGTATCATGCAGGGAGATGAGGAGACTAACCACATAGAGATTAGGGAGCATGTGGTATATATGCAAGCCCATGAGCCATTAATCAGGGATGCACATCTTGAGAAGATTGAGGATAAAAGAACCAGAGTTAGACCGTCTATTGAGAATCCACTGGAGCTAGAGCTGCAAAGACTTCCAAAACACTTGGAATATGCTTTCTTGGCAAAAAATTCCAAGCTGCCTATTATTATTGCAACGGACCTGACAAAGGATCAAAGAGGGAAACTTCTAGATGTGCTTAACATGCACAAAAAGGCCATAGCATGGAAGATCTCTGATATGAGAGGAATTAGTCCCTCATTCTGCACCTACAAGATTTCATTAGAAGAGAATTGCAAGCTAATGGTACAACCACAGTGACGTTTGAATCCGAACATGAAAGATGTGGTGAAAAAGGAGGTAATTACACTATAACAATTTTGCAATATCCCAACGAAATTTTTCCGTTGGAATTTCGAGTTCCAATGGAATTTCAGTTGTTAGAAAAAGTGCCATTGGAATTTGAAATTCCAAAGGTATTTTATCGTTGGAATTCCTTTTTTAAAAAAATTCCAACGAAAATTACCTTTAGAATTTTTTTAAAAAAAATTATAATTTTTTTGACTTTTTTTTTTTTAAATTCCAACGGTAATTTCCGTTGGAAGTTTCATGAAAAAAAATTTATTTTCTGTGAGAATTACCATTGGAATTTTTTTTAAAAAAAAAAGTTATAATATTTTTTTAATTTTGTTTTAATAAAATTTCAACAAAAAATACCGTTGAAATTTTTTAAAAACCTTAATCATAGCATTATGTTTATTCCACCAAATCAACAAAACATATTCAAAATTGTGCAAAATAGTCAAGCATCTCAAATATATATAGATCAAGTCTAAAAAAATATGCAATATTCAATATAAGTAAGGAAATATAAAACAAAGTAAGAGATACAAATTAAGTCCCAAAAATCTGAAGAATCATCTCCCAAGTTCTTATCATTGTCGTCATCTTCATCAATAATTGAAGGTCGTAACAACGTAGTAGGTGCAACCTCTGACTCTTTAAGTCGATAATGCATACCTCTGGTGAATTGCTCAAAATATCCTTTCAGTGTAGCCAATTCACTCTCAAGTTGGGAGACTCGTAGATTGGACTATTTTTGGGACTGCAGTTGAGATCGTTGAGTGTTCAACTCCGCCTCAAGTTGTGCAACCTGGTTCATTGATACCTCAAGTTGTGCAACCCGGTCATATTGAGTACATTGATGTTCCTCCAATTAGGTCTCAAGAATTGCAATATGTTGTTGCATCTGAGTAAGGTCATCAGTGTTAGGCTCAGTGGTGGCAGACTAAGACCCAGACCCGATGAAGAATAGAATGCTATTTCGGATCCAAATCCATAAGCTCTACCTCTCTTATTTTTTCCCTCAGTCGCCTGGAAAAAGAGGGCAGAGTCATCAACAGATGATCTTGAGGCTGCAACATCCTCCTTTAACTTCTCAAAAGAACTCTGCATATAATTTCCAAAAGAACACAAAGCAAAAGTAATTAGTGAGAATACATTAATTATGCTACAAGTATGTTATAATTAGAGATACTCACATAAGTCATTGCTGCCCTGGGTGTTGACCACTGGTTTGTCTCATCATTATGGTTCAACTTATGAAAAAGCTCTGGGATGGTAGCCTCTCTCCCTAGCTCCCGTGTCTGAAACATATAATAAATTTATGTTAGTTATCAGTGATAAATTAAGACATACTTATAAAAACTTATTATCAGTAAATAAAACTTACATATCGCCTTTTATGCTCTGACACAGAAATGGAGCCACCTCGGTTCAGACATAATCCTCCCTCACTAGCTAATCAATTCTTCTTGTTTCGCTCTGACTTATCCTTGAACTAAGGGTCAGTCCTCCACTTAACCCATACTGCGTCAAGGACGTCCTTGGACAACCATTTTCCCTTCGACTTGCAAGCACGAGAAGAGGCTAAGTTTGCTCGGACCGTGTCAGCACACTTAGCCCCCCCAGATCTGCCTAATAACATCATCATGTTGCGGATCCCACCTATAATATTTCTAAACCAATAAAAGTGAGAAATTAGTTAGACTACTAGTTGAACACAATTGACAAACATAATGTGTAAAGTAAATAATTTAATTTAATTGTATTGCCTGAAATTTGACCCACTACAAATCTCTCACTTCCTGGGGAATGTCTTTCCAGCCCGTCCACGGTTGTTCATATTTGGCCTTCATGACAGAAGAAATGACAGCAACCGTGGCAGTGGATGGTATAAACCTATACAACAGAAATTAGAATATTTATTATATATATAACATGTATGAAATAGTACTAAAATTTACAACAATAAAATATAAAAATTTAGACATCATATTCCTTCCCATTTGGTCGAACCAATATCCTACTACTATCAGTCGATCCACATGCCACCGCAGTGGACGCAGCAGCAAAAGAACCTTGAGTCGATGGATGCAGGGGTGGATTCAATGGGAGTAGGAGACGGTGTATGATTGATTTGCAAGTCAGGAGGTGCAGAATAAGTCTATAATGAAGCAGGAACTCTCCCTCTGCCTTGGGTGCCGAAACCACGAGCATGTGTGCCTATCCTTGATATCTGTGAATAAAAAAAACATCAGTACACCTATAAGTGAGACATTAAGTAATAAATACATCCACAAAATAATATAAAGGCATAACTCAACCATAAATTAACCTTAACAATCAATCACTTTCAACTAAGTAATCATTAAGGACTTCTTCCTCAATTTCAGGCTCCTCGCTATTATATGATTCTTCGTCTTCTACACCATGCTCTCCCACCTCCTCATCAGCTTCAACATGTGCATTAATTGTAATGTCCCTTAAATCTTCGTCCATATCATTAACATCTCTTAAATTATCTGCAATTTGGTCGTGAGAAGAGACTTCAATGAAGTGCAAAGTTGTATCATCTTGAAATGAAGTAGCCCGTAATTCAATTGTGCGCCTTGATTTCGTCTTAATCACCACAAACTAGTCTCTCTTTTTAGGATTTGTGTATGGAAAATGTGTAAAATATACTTGCTCTGCTTGTTGAGCAAATATAAATGTATCCTTAACATTGTATCTCCTATTTGATTTAACCTCAATAATCTCATACTTTGGACAAATTCTTGTACCTATGGACGAAGGATCAAACCATTTACAATTGGAAAGTGTCAATCGCTTAATAGGAATTCCAGGATACTCTATCTCAATCATCTCTTCTACAATTCCATGATATAAAATATCTGTTCCACGAAGACCTCCAGAATTATTCGACTTTTGATTATGTGCCTAAATAGATGTGTGAAAAGAATAACTGTTGACAAAATAAATTGGAAATGTTGGCACTACTCTTAAAGGCTCCTAAGCTAAATTGTATAGAAATTGATATGCGATGTTATTATCAAGATTGTGCACCTATTAACCATTAATGAAGAATGTGTTATATTAACAGACTTGTTATAATAGATAATAATCATAACTTCATTATGTAATTGTACAAAGCACTTACATAGTTTTTAAACTAAAGCACAAAGTTTGATTCAATTTGTTTATCAACTTCAATGGAGCCAAGATTAGGGATAGTTGATGTCAATGACTCAACATAAATGTTGCAATCATCATCATATGTATTAAATACTAAGGTATAGAAACTTGCAAAATCTTGAATAACACATGAAAAACATTACTTACTTCAGGAATGGTTCAACTTCGGGACAATTTAAAAGAACATATAGAGATACTGTGACTACTTCATTCTCATTTAGATAACGAGTTCTACCGGCCCCCTCACGTCAGCCAGGATAGTTAAAAATAGATAGTGGACGATGCACAGACGACTCTCCACCATCATCATTTCGATGCACTATTCTATTTTTAGAATGGACATGAGACTCAAAGTAATATGAACAAAATGTAGAAGTCTCCTCAAGTATGTAAGCTTCGCAGATAGAACCCTCCACATGAGCTTTATTTTTCACTTTTTTCTTAAGATGGTGTAAAAACTTATGAAAAATCAAAATATTGTCGAGTTATTATAATGAATATAAATGACAAGGCACTCAAATGTAATTAATTTTCAAATAATAAATTTAGACCTCTCAAATTGATACATCCATCGATATTGCACAGGTCCACCACCTCGTGCTTCATACACTAAGTGTATTGGTAAGTGTTCCATGACGACAAAGAAGCCATGAGGGAATATCTTCTCCAATTTACACAAGATAATAGAAATATTTTTATCCATCATATCAAGTCTATTTTCTTCTAGTGTCGAACAATATAAGTCTCAAAAGAAATAACTCAATTCAGTTAAAGATTCTTAGATAGGAGTAGGCAAACAACTAAATGCAATTGGAAACAATCTCTCTATGAAGACATGACAATCATGACTCTTCATATGCTGCAAAGTACAATTTCTCATATCAACATATCTCCCCAAGTTAGATGCATATCTATCTAGAAGCCTCAGGTCCTGTACCCACTCACATATTGCTCTTTTCTGATCCATATTCAAAGTGTATTGCGCTTTTGGTTTGATATATTTTTCATTGCCTCTGTCTTTCAACTCTAAGGAATTTCGTCTACAATACAAATTGAGATTCATTCTTTCCTTTACATTATCCTTGGTTTTACCTTTAACATTCATTATTGTGTTGTAAATAGTTTTGAAGACATTACTCTCTGTATGCATGACATTCACATTATGCAGGTTTAACAAATCACACCAATACGGCAAATCCCAAAAGATACTTCGTTTAGTCCAATTATGACTCTCCCCATAACCAGGTAAATGATACATTCCTCCAGTATCAGTTATCTTAGGAAATTGATAAATTTGTTCAAATAATTCAACTCCTGAGAATCACAGAGGCGGATGATCCAATTCAATGAAACCTTTTAAGAAGTTCTTCTTATTCTTACGAAAGGAATAATCCATGGGCAAGAACTGCCGATGACAATCAAAGTAACAAACATTTCAACCATTTTTAGCATAAAATGCTTTCGAACCTTGCATACAAATTGCACAACCTAAACGACATGTTGTTTGCCAACCCGACAACATCCCATAAACAAGGAAGTCATTGATTGTCCACATCAAAGCAGCCTTCAAACAAAAAATTTGTCTCTTAGAAATGTCATACGTTTGCACACCATCATCTCATAACAGTTTCAGATCATCAATCAAAGGCTGTAGGTATATATCTATCTTGCTTTTTGGATTATGTGGCTCATGAATTATTATTATTATTAGAAACATGTATTCTCTCTTCATACACATTCTAGGAGGAAGATTGTACGAAGTCAAGATTATAGGCCAACAAGAGTATATACTAGAGTTCATATTGAAAGGACTGAAACCATTGGAACACATACTTAATCTCACATTTCTTAGTTTTGATGCAAACTCCGGGTGAGTTATATTCAAATGTTTCCAGGTTTCCCCATCTGAATGGTGTGACAACACTCCTTCCTTACATCAATTTTCATGATGTCATCTCATGTATTTTGCAGTTGCATTAGAAGCAAACAATCTTTGTAATTGGGGAATTATCGGTAAATACCACATCTGCTTTTTGAGAGTCTCTTTTTTTCAACTATTTCTACTTCCTCTATCCTCAAAATGGGTTTCACCACAAAATCTACATTCTTTATTTGCTTCACCATCACCATAATACAACATACATCCAGATGGACAACAGTCTATTTTCTTATAACCACATTCAAGTTGAGACACTAATTTCTTAGTCTAATAAAAATTATTAGGCATTCAATGACCCACAGATAATACCTCATTTATCAATGTAATTATCTCATCAGTACATGCATGAGACATATTGTAATCAGACTTAATGCTCAACAGTCTAACTGCAATTGATAATACAGAGTGACTCTCACATCCATCCTACAAAGGAGACTGTGCAGCACATAGAATCTCGTAAAACTTTGCAGATTTAGAATTTGGTTCCTCTGGTTCAGGGTCAGAATAGAAACTAGAGCCCCTAACATCAATAACCATTTGCTCATATGGATTCAAATCATCAAAAACTACATCAACTTTGTACCCTCTTCTGAGAATTGGTGGTTCAATCTCTCCATGATTATGCTAATAATAATAATGTGGCTGAAAACCTTTCTTATATAAATGTTTAGCAACTTCATCCGGCTCATGAAATCTTAAACACTTACATTTTAAGCATGGAGACCTAAATGTTCCTTCCCGTTTAAACACCTCCAATTCTTTTGCAGCTGAAATAAATTTGTCAACACCCCATATGAATGCATCTGATAACCTATTCCCTTGAGGATTTTTCCTATTGTACATCCAACGACGATGCTCAGGTATCTCCATCTATTCAAATGCTGAAATAAGATTGGATTAATTTTTTTTTTTTTTTTTTTTTTTTNTATTGATCTCAACTTAAAGCTGAATGGGTATGGCTTCTATCTCATTCTTTGAGAGTGCTTCACACTAAAAGAAGCTTATACAAGTAACTAGTTTAATAAAATTTCAACAGCACCTCCCCATGGTTCTCTAAGTACACGAAATACATTGCATAAGCAGCATAAATATGCACTCAGAGAAACACAAAGAGATGATGTAAAATTTTAATAGACAAGTTACAAAATAAACTTGCATATCTAATTTAGTGAATGTACTTCTCTAAGAATAGTCCCAAAATTGGGGACTATCTAAGAGTTAACTCTACTCAGTTAACGCTTAGACGAGTTTCTAAGTTCAATAAGCTATCCTATCTAAGAGTGTATCTTGGCAAATTTACTAAAATAAGCAATTGGTAATAAAATATTTTAGAATTTAGGTTAGTTTTGAAACTATTTATTAAAATGGGTCACTTTTTTCGCCTAGTACACACTACAGCGTTTTCTGTAAATAAAAAAAAGGCCAAAACTTTAAAGCTCTAGACAATATTTTTCTTGAGAAAGTAATAAAACGCAGATTTAAATCTGCGTTTTCGCAGATTCAAAAGATTTTTATGGGTCTTACTCATACCCTTCTCTTTCCCCCAGCTCTTTCTTTCTCCTTCTCTCTCCTCCCCTCAACCCCTATGCATCATACCATTTTCCTTCTTTCCTTTTCTCTTGCTTTCTTGTTGCTCTTCCTCTGGGGTTAGAAGGTTATTTGCTTTTGTGTTTTCTCTATGAGAGGGGGATGAGAGGAGAAAAACAATTTTGTATTGAAAAAATATTCACTAAGATATATTTCTTTATTAGATTTAATTTATTATTACAGGGCAAGCAAATGAAAAATATAAAAATAGACTAGAAAAAAATAATAATAAATGAATAAAATAAAGAAATATATCCTAGTGAATATTTTTTCAATACAAAACTTTTCTTCTCCTCTCATCCCCCTCTCATAAAGAAAACACAAAAGCAAATAATCTTCCAACCCCAGTAAAAGAGCAACAAGAAAGCAAGAGAAAAGGAAAAAAAGAAAAGGGTACGACGCATAGGGGTTGAGGGGAGGAGAGAGAAGGAGACAAAGAGGGAGCTGGGGGAAAGAGAAGGGTATGAGTGGGACCCATAAAATTTTTACCTAAGTACTGCTTGCTGCACTGTACAATAATCATATATAAACAATACATGATAACTATATATTTAAATAAACAAAAGTTCTATTCCAAGACAATCAATTGCATTATAAGAGAACACATATGATAGCGGCTCACCAAAAATAACAATCCACAATATCGAGAATAAGCAATTGGTAACATTAAGCATGAATATGAAGGAAAAATAAAATTCAACATATGACTATAAAATTTCTGCTAACATTTGCTTTCTGTCCACAAATGTTGCAACAAAGGTTTGCTTTCTATCCACAAATTTCTGCACCTCTACTGCATTAAAAAACTATGAATACCAATAAGTTTTTAAACCTTTTTAATTGTATTATAAATTCATAATGATATAGGATTTAAATATCTTAATCATGATTATGGATATCCCTAATAACAGCTACATACTTTCTGTATAACTTGAATAAACCAGTCAAAATGTGCACATGTAAGAATCCATTCAGCCTACAAATCCATTCAACTATTAGAAAGCAAATCACGCAAACAAACATTTCCTAGCATTGAGGTTTAACTCTTTATTATGTATATTTCGTTGGCAGGAGGAAAATACTCCTGTTAAAAAAAGCAAATCAGCAATGGAGATGCACCTATTAGTCTACTCAATAAAAAAAATCAAAATAGCTGGAGATGGAATTAAGGTAAGTCAGTGCTTTGTCCACCTAACGAGTAAAAGTTATTTTTGTTCCTTTGTTCCTTCCAATTCTACTCCAAAAGTAACACTTGGTTTCACATTGCAAATAAATAACAGCTACATACTTTATGTTTCTTGTCTATGTTTTTCTCCCTAAGTGGTTTCCATTTATTATACTATAAATGTTATTATGAAGAAAGCATTCTAGGAAACCTAGGGAATCAACAAAAAAAATTATCACATGTAAAAAGTCAACCACTTGTCTAGCTAGTCTACTGGGAACAATGCACATCCAATTTGAAGGAAGTGAAAGTACAACTTCTTGTATAAATTAACATGCATATCTAATTGCCTATCACTCATCTCTATATATTCAAAATACAATAAAGAAACATCACTATACCCCTTAAAAAAACAAGAAAATTGTTTCATATATAAAACTGATGAACACACTTTTTATATAATAGTTATCCCTCATACTTAGTCTTTTAAACCTCTTTTGGGCTGAATTGCATAGACTTAGACCTCCATTTCATGACTTAGGATCCATTTATGCTTAATTGCAATTTCCAGCAATACTGGGCATTATATGCTGTCTCTGTGTTTCGTGCATATCTTTAGTTCTGGATGTCTAAAAATTCCGAGTCATACCTTCTTGGAAAGCTGAGAGAATTTTCTACAACTTTCTTTCAGGGCTCCAAAGCTAATTCGGACGTTCAGAAGGTCATATGCAGCCGGGAATCCAGAGAAGACATGCTGTCGCAGGATCCTGACCTACATGCAGTATTTGGGTCATAACTTGAGTTGTAGATGTCATATAGACCTTAAACTGGTACCATTGGAAAGCTAACAGACAGAGCTTCAATTGCTATGAAGACCGGTTCACCATATTTTATGTTGAAGATGGTCTTATTTTCTGTGAAAGTTAGCTGATGGTTCCAGACACCTTTTGCCACTTAAATGGGCCTAACTTCCTCATCACAAGTCCAAATGGGCCCAAACCAAAGCCCAATTGAAGCTAAGGCCCATGGGAACAAGTGTTCCCTAAGGGCAATTTGGGTGTGCATGCAATTTTGGAGGTCTATATCAGAAGAAGGAGGCAGCCGAAATTCATAATCAACTGATTAGATATTTTAGACAGATTTTGAGCTTGCCTTAGTCTCTGAGTTTTCTTTTAGATATTTTGTAAGAACTCAGCTCCTCTTGTTCATGGAGGGCTAATCCATCATATCAATCCAGGTTTTGCTATTCTGATTATTGGTTTTGAGATTATGAGTTGTTGTTCTTCATTTTAGTTGTTAATCAAAGTTCTTTCAATCCTCTGAAATATTCTGTTTGAATTGCTTAATTCGGATTGGATTATTCATGTGTTCATATCATGTTTGCATGTGATAAAAGAGGTTGTATGGTTAATTAATGGTTCTAAGCTTGGACAGATTAATTACCTTGGCTGGATTCAGGACTTAGGTTAAAACTGGACTTGAATGTTTGCTTAATTCATTTAGTCCCTTGTTGAACCGAATTCTGGTTGCTTAACCAGTAGACATCCATAGAACATTGAGAGGCTTCTTGAGATGTTTTAAAGGCCAAGAACATGGTTAACAATTAAATGGATCCTTGGAAATCAAGGATGGATCAAAATCAGAACTAGTTAAGACTTGGATTGGTTGCTTTCTCTTAAAACTCTACCACTGATAATTAATTTTCGTTAATCACATAAACCAACAAAACCCCCTCTGTTTACATGCTTCTTAATATGATTCACTAAATAAAACAATCCTTAGGTTCGACTTAGGGCTGCCCTTTGCTGCAAATAGCTTAGGTAACCGACCTTAAACTTAATTAATTTGAGGAGCCTCGGCAGCTCATCAAAAACCTAGAACAATACCATGTTTTATCCAGTTTTCAACTTTGTAAACCAAAAGTCCAAAGACATCTCTTCAGAGAGGTTTATTTTTTTAAGATAGAAAATAATGGTTTGCATATTTTCCATATCTGATCCTAATGAACATTTAAGCATACCTTACCCTTTCCATGGACAATAAGATCAGCAATATTGGGTCCTTTTTGTCACACAAAACTAGAGTTTTATTTTGGCCATACTACATGGAAAAACTCAAAAAAAAAAAAAAATGGCTGAAAGCTACTGTTTCTCTTTGCAGCCACCCTCTTAAAAATTACAGATCTGTCATGTTCTTGCAGATAAAATATCAATTTTAGTATGTAACAATGTTCACATTTCATTAAAAGATTATATCAAAGCCACTGCTGAATCCTTTACAAACTTCTCAGCTTTCAAAAGGACACTCTTCATGTATAGCCAAATAATCATTATTTTGCCGATTGAAAGCTCATTTCTGGTAAAGATATTCAGATTCCACTTACAAAAGTATCTTTCAATAGAATTTCATTATTATTGTACCCGTGCCTATCTCTCCCCATGCCATCCACATTTTGACTACATTAAAGCAGTTACTTTTGTTGGATGTAAGCAACTCTTATTTGCAAATAATATGATATGATTTACCTCACTAGAAAAAAAAAAAAAAAACTAGCATTGCAAACCAAAGACTCAAATCCCTAAATTTCCCGTGTCATTATTAAAACATAGTTCCATAGCTTTGTCCATTTGATTCCACAGTAATTTGCAAGATAAATATTAATCACTATAAACTTTGGGTTTCAAAGTTATCTGTACCTATTTTATTTGGACATATCAGATTACAAAACATACAAGTATACAACACAATTATGAGTCTGAAAACAGTAAAAGAGTAAAACATCATGATCATTGATCAGTAAATTGCATAATTTTTGGGTCACATATAACAGGACATGTACTCAATCCAAGTTCATAGGTCACATTGTGTTGACATTTCCTGTCTCTTCTCGCTAACTAGCAAGCACTAATGAGAAATGATTTATTGTCTAACCAACTAGTTAACTACATCAGACCATGTAGACACCATTGCAACAAGAATAAACCATACAACTATTGTGCATTTGCTACCATGTTGGCTATTAACTCCCTTACAACTGCAGGAGTCTTATCTACCAAGGCACCTCCAGAAGCAACATCTATCATGCTCCGATCCATAGGAAGAAGTCCTTCATAGAAATATTAGATAAGCAACTGGTCACTGATTTGATGATGAGGACAGCTTGCACAAAGTTTCTTGAATCTCTCTCAGTACTCATGCAATGTTTCTCCATTGGTTTGCCTTATGCCACATATATCTTTCCTTATGGCAGTAGCTCTTGAAGTAGGGAAGAACTTTTCTAGGAAAAACCTCTTCATGTCATTCCAACATGTGATGGCAGCTGGCTGCAAGTAGTATAGTCAATCATTTACTGCTCCATCTAATGAGAAAGGGAATGTTCTCATCTTGATATGCTCCTCCATGATTCCTTGCGGTTTCATGGTGGAACAGACTATGTGAAATTCCTTTTAGTTCTTGTGAGGGTCCTCACCTGGAAGTCCATGAAACTTGGATAGCAAGTGTATTAATCCAAATTTTAACTCAAAGTTAGTATTCAAATTGAGGTATTGAATACACAAAGGCTGAAAATTGACATCAGGGGCGGCCAATTCTTTAAGAGTCCTAGCATGCATATTATCAGCCATGGTGGACTCTATACTATTAGTGGCTTTATGTGCTCTAGTAAGTGTGTTCAAGGTTCTCTCAATTTCAAGATCAACTTTAAGTAAATCAAAGCAAGAAGACCTAGATTGAAAAAGACAACAAGTATAGGAAAAGACGAAAAATCCTAGATTGGAAACTATTTTTTTTTTCTTTTTGCAAAACAACTTAATTGTAATAATTCTAATTAACATAGCTAAGTAATTAAAAATCCCAGAATTACCAAAACTTCAAAACATAATAGAATAACACTAAAATTCGGTAAGAAAAATCTTTAAAAAATTGAAAAAGAGGCCAAAATGGTGGAATTTGGCCAAAAACTGGGCTACCTCAATGCGAGCAGTGACTTTTACTCCTAACAATGTCTTTCCTTTGTCCACTAAATTTCAGCTCAATCCAAGTTAGCAAGAATTTTACCGAAATTTGAAGACTGTACATAAAGGAAAAGGAAAGTAAAATAGGAAGGAAAAAAAAAAAGGAGGAAAACAAGGGAAGAACAAAAAGGAAAAAGGTCAATGAGTCCTAATAATATTAATATGTTTGATGAAATCCCCGGCAACGGCGCCAAAATTTTGATGGGTGCCAAACCGCGCAAAATTACAATAACCGATTGCAAAAAATTTGTAATATAGTGTGCAACCAGGTCGTCTCCCAAGGATTCACCAGAACACTTCAATCTAACTAGGGCTTAACGTAAACAAGATGGGGGTTGAGTTTGAATGCAATATGTAAGGGAAATCAAAATGCAAAAACAAAACAAAATTAAATCAAAATATGAGAATGCAATCAATCCAAGTAGGCAACCGAAGCTAATTAATCCATCCTTGCTCCCCAAAGATAATCTGAATTTAATTTAACCCTTGGTTGAATGTTACTTGGAACCCCTAACAATAACACTTAGAATTCATACTAAATAACCATTCAGGATTCACTTAATCTAAGATTTAAGACCCTAGGCAACCGCACTATATCAATAACGTTATATTAATTTAAAAAACCAAATTCTCAAGGCAACCATACATCAAATACCTTCAATATATGATTAATAATTTGATTACTGCGATGAGCACAATCAACCGACTGAATTCATCCAAATCATGCAATTAAATTACCATTCAATCACATAATCGACAAGAAAATGAAAGTCAAATTGAATTAAATCAAACCAAACTGTGAAGCACATGAACTCTGGATTAACAAATATTGGCTCCTCTTAAATTGATTACAGTAGAAATTAGCCCTCCATGGAAAGCATGAATACAGAAAATGTCAAGGTAAAATTACAGGAGGAGGAAGAGAGACATTTTTCTCAACCTCTGAAAATATATATGTGTCTGTCTAGAATAGGTTTCCTTCTCCCAAAGGTCCTAATTACAAAATAACACTTAATTTCTTAAACCCTAATTGTAAAAATGTGACAAAGCCCAATGTGTGCTAGGCCAGTAAGCGGGACAAGTCAATACTGGATGGGTGCAGAAATTCTGGACTGCTTCCATACAAAATTCAGCTATCCAAACGTGAGAATCATATTCTGAGCTCTTCATATAAAATTTATCATTTTCTCTCAGCTTTCCTACAAAGCTGAAATCACATTAATTGGACAATTGCAGCTCACGATATAGCAAAAAAGGTAAATAGTGCCAGAAATCACCAATTATGCAAATAAAATCCTACAAGCACAAACGTCCAAATTTATAAAATATATCTATAAGCTATCAAAATCAGTAAAATACACACCAAAAGACTAAGTATAATAGAAATAAATAATATAAAATAATGTATTATCACAGAGGAGACATGCAAAAAATCCAAAAATTGAACATATCAAAGACACACATCCTATGGTTCTATTGAGATAGACAGTGCTAAATTTCAAGCTCTGTAGCTCCGAAAATAAATAAAACACTGAGTGCTACTAGCGAGAAACTGACAACAACGAAAATGGGTACATAAGTGCTCCTTTCATGCCAAAACAAAGACCATTCCAATTTAAAACATCCCTACTAGCAAATAACACAATTCTAAATAGCTCTCAATGCATGAGAGATAAGCCTAGAAAAATCCTAAAATAATGCAGAATCAATAAAAGGAATGAGTCCAGAAATAGTCCTAGGACGATGAGCAAATGTCCTTGAACCAAGTCCAAGGCAGCATGTAAAACAATACCATAACAATCCCCTTTCTCATATCATAAATTGGGTACAATCAAATTCAAACTAAACTCTTACTTATTCCAGACAGTCCAGAAATTTGCATCACATAACAATCATGAAATAAATGAAAACAACTTGTGCATGATCATATCATTTACCACAATAAGCCCGTATGAGAATCATCAACTTAAGAAAAAGAAATAAAATCCACCAATACCATAATATAATCAGCCACTCAAATCCAGTAAAGTGAGGGCATTGTGATCTACGAAAAGATAGAGTACACATTAAATAAACAACTTAACCAATTAGAAAACAAAAGCACGTCATCGAACCCTACACTCAAAGGCTCAACAACAAGCCAATATCTCTTCCAACAATAAAATCTGGCTTAGAACATTGTAATTAACATGCACAAAATTGTCAAACTTGTTCAACTCATGCATAATGAAATGAATAACACAGTCTTCGAATTTTGCAATATGTCATGAGATAAACCAAAGAGCTCCAATAATGTGCAATAAAATTAGAATGAAATAGGAAAAAAATTGAACTACTTTCAAAATTGTAAACCAGAAATCAGCATGTACAATATCCACTTCTATAATCATTTAAGAACTAAACCAAAAGTCACTATTGTGCCATACTTCTTAACAGAGCAAAAAAAATTAAGAAAGGTAATCAAACTTTGGCTCATACTTAAAATGCTCCCTACAAATATTCAACCAGGAAAATATCAAGAAAAAGAAAAGAAAACAAACACATGGCTATAAGAACCAATGATCCTGCAATTTAACTTTGCTAGGCCAACAGCACACTTGCTCAAACAATCAAACCGAAACCAACCTCCAACGCATATTTAGGCAAGAACAAACATGAATATGGAGAAAATAAAATCCAAACCTCTACAAATCAAGAACGAAAAGCACATTTAAACTAACTCAGCTATTAACGCCCTAATCAGGCACAATATTCAACCAATCCAACATTAAGGTTTACATCCATGGACCCGAAATGAGACAACAAAGGGTGAGCATACTACCATCAAATCAGAATTGAGAACCCTAAGCAAAATAATACGAGAATCTTCACCATCTGTAAGAACCAAAATATTTAGCATCAAAAGAGGAAGATTAACCCAAACTTATTAGATTAGCATTGTAGAGAAACGAATCCTTACCAGTCAATGGAAGCTTGCAATGGAAGTGAAGAAGACTAAGCTCTTTCTCGGTGATCCTCTCTAGTTTTCACCATTTTTCCTTTGCATCCTCGTCTTCCTTTTTTTCTGGTTCGATGCTCTTTCTCCTTGCTCAATTGTTCTCTCACTCTTTCTCTACCTCTGAAATTCTCTCTATTTCTTTTCACCAAATTCTCCTCCCCCACTCCTAGTCGGTTTCTCCTCTTTCTTTTTTCTGCTCTCATGCACACATGCACTTTCCCTTTAGATATTTTTCTTTTTCTTCACTTTCCCATCTTGCCCCCCTTTAATCTCCACTACCCATCTCTAATTTTTTTTCTTTTAATTGGTCTTTTCTCTTTTTTTGTTTTACTTATTTGTTAAATAAGGATAACGTATAGAATTAGACCAATGGGGAAAGGAGAAAATCTATTCCTTGCTCTCCTATTGGTGCTCTTAGATCTAGTGACACAAAAACCTGTTTACCACAAAAAAAATTCTCTTATTTATTTATTTATTATTTGCAAAAATTTAAATGCTAATGGGTGGACCAAATGGGCTAGATAAAATAAGTGGGCTAGATTAACAATGGATTAGGCCTAGGATTTGCTTTATTACAATGGCCCAAATATAAAAAAGCAAAAATAAAAAATTAAGTAAAACCCCTTTTTAGTCCCTGAAAGATAGGTTCGGTGACACTTTGGTCCCTGAAAGATTTTTACCGACACTTTGGTCCCTGAAAGATCAATCCGTTAGCCATTTTAGTCTGCCGCTTATCCTCTGTTAGTGGGTATTCACAGAAAACACCACGTGGCACGTTAAGTGCCTATGTGGCCGTCAAATGCTGAGCTGGCAATCTGACTAGGCATGGAAGTTGGTTGGTGGCATGGAAGTAACAAATACGACGCCGTTTTGGAGGCCTCCCATTCTTAACATAGACGGCGTCGTTCTGGTTTGGGAGGAGAAGAACTCCATCGTGCCAAGAACAGAGGAAATTCGAAATCCCTCATGGAAGGCTGAAACCAGATTTACCTCAAGCACCGAAATCCCCCCAAAATCACCCAGCCATTTATGCATTACTCGGTGGGTGCCTTAAGATATTTTCCTAGATTGGAACACGAACCCTAAGCCCCAAATTGGAACATCGTGCCTGAAGCATCCCTTTTCCTGCAGATTTCCCCAATTTTTCAAACATGAACCCTAACCCCCAAATGGGTGTTTCCAGAACCCTCTGTCGCTAAATCCCTTAACCCCCAAATTGGAACCCATGATGTTGTGATATTTATCGTAGTCCCTTCGTTCACAGTGGGAGAGAAAGGCGTGAATGGTGTGAAATTGCATAGGGTCCTTCGTCGTCCGCGAGGTGAGGTTTCCCTTTTCTGTGTCAGGTGCTTGAGGAATTTAATAAGTGTGTGATAGCGTTGTTGTTTATAGCTTATGTTGTGGTCCAGGGCTGGATAGTGGTTCCCAAAGTCGAAAGTATTTTATTGGTCTGTCTTTGTTATGGTGGTCCAGCTGTTGTTCCTTTTGGAAAGTAGTGGACATGGGTTTCTTTGTCATGGTTGTTGTGGTGGGACAGGGGTTGTCGACCTTGTGATTTTCTGTGATATTTTGTTGGGTTGCATGATTTCTGTGATATTGGTCTGTCTTTGTTATGTGATTTTCTAATATGGTAACATGTAGTTTAAGTTCATTAGCAAAAAAAAAAAGAGTGTGCTTGTTTGGCAGGACAAGGTTCCCCGTAAAACTCATCAATCTAAGTTGTTCATTTTCTCTATGATCCTTATCTGAAACTACATTACTTTTGAATTTTAGATTTAGATATAATTCAAATTGGGGGATCTTTTGTGACTATAATTAAAGTTGGTAAGCTTGATCTGAGTCTTTAGCACAACTCAATTAGCATATACTAAACGTGACACTCCTTTAACCTTTTTTTTAATCGATAAAAGTATGATGAGATCAAATATTTTCCAATATTAAATAATATATGAACTGTACCTGGAATATTAACTTATCATATTTCAATCCTTCTTTTTGTTACCCTCACTTTGGATCTATTATCTCTCTTAGAGGAAAAAGATATCTCACATTTTTTAGACATGATTTTGTTGTCTGTCCCATTTGATCTTAAATGCAATTAGCTATCATATATAGGAAGTAATGAGGGCCATGCACTTAATTGCTATTCCATAAGCCATTAGGGCAGTTGGGAATCTCATTCTTTAGTTGAACTCACTTAACGACATACAGTGATGACACAGCTACTACAACTCCAATTTTCATTCATGAGGCACTTATTATTTTCTGCAACAAATCTCTCGTGCCCTGTATTGCCACACATTTACATAAAATAATGTTATAACAGCCAATACTAATTGAATTAACATGATCCTTCAACATATGATGATAGCAGTTGACTTGTGTTGCTGTGTGGCACTTACTTTTTGGTGCTTATTACTGTAGAAGATGTAAATGATAGGGGAATGCGTAATAATGGCCACTATGAACTGCTATTGTTGGTATGTGAAACAATTCTAGTCAACAGTTTGAAGGAATATTTTGCTTGTACCTAGAGAGAAAAGCACCACGCCATCCTCTATAATTTTCTGAAACTGAGTTTGAGATTGTTTAAGTAGCTTCCACTTATTACACTAAGAGCAAGTATTAACATAAAATTTTAAACTTACAAATATGATTTAATGGATGAAAAAAAAATTTCTTTGCTATATTTTTTTATTCACCCAAGTTTAATATATATGGTCATGTTCTAGTGAGTTGTCCAGTTTGCAATTTGTTTTTGACACTAATGGCCTTTGACCTCTATTGAATACATTGATTGTCTGTCTATTACAGTTTGGTGAAATCCATTTGTTACCCTGTCCAGTGTCTAGGAATAGAATAGTTAATCTTAATAAGACGAAAGCAAGAGGAACTTAATGTATTTATTCCTGTAGGGCTTGATAATATGTTTGAGCTGTCTAAGAATTTCATGTTAAGTTATGTGATATTTTGTGAATGTGTGTTAGAAAGAACTGATGTTGGTTCTTCTATTTATGACATTGGTTATTCTTTAACTTAGGGGTTGATCTCATGAGTGGTGATGCAACTTTAGTATCTCTGTTAATGCAAAGATTGACATGTTGATGGGTCCATGATGCTGGAAAGATCACAGGGGGCTGGTTGAACTCACTGAATCTGCTTACTCCTAAAATTTGCCCGGTAAGTGCAATGAATTATGCAACCAACTTAGCAAAGATAAAATTGGTGTGGTTAGTTTCTCATTTTCAGAATATGTTCATTATTTTGTTTTGTTGAGTGTTTTGTTGTTTATTATTGACTTAATAATACAGATTCAGTTATGTTGCTTGGTATATTCTGTTATGTAGTTGTTATGTACTTGATTTGTTGCTTGGAATATTATTGTATCATATGATTTTTTGTCTTGGTGTCATTTGAATGTCTGTATTTTGTTTGTAGGGGGTGGAGCGTCCTTATAGCTTGGTTATCTATAGCCCTGGGTGTATAAATTTTGATCAGATAACTTTCACGAGTATATAGGTTTAGGGGTTGAAATGTAAAAAACTTATGACCACTATCTCACCAAAGTAACCAATATTCTCAATTGACAGCAAATAATTTCTATATAATTTTATCTTATACAATAGCACATAGTTACTGAACTTTTGAGCTTTAAATATGGTTGGACAAGTTTTATATATTTGTCAAAGAGTTCTAGAAAGTTACTCTTTAGCCCCTGGGTGTGTGTTATCTGAACTTGGGTTTATTTAATATTTGCTTGTTTTCTTTGAATGTTTGTTGGGCCTGACAATTATCAGTGACAGTGTGACTTTGTATATAAACTGATTGGCTATTTTTTTTCTTGCAATAACTTGTGTTCTTTCCTGCTGACGTAGCAGATCAATGTCACAATATACCATTGGGATATAAGTTGGAAAAGTGCACCTCTTGTTCCAGTGACTGTTTCAGTTGAAAGTGAAGGTCAAACTAGTGCAGTGTGGTATACATTGGATAGCCCATCAGGACAGGTAATACCTGCTTTTAGAAGCATTTTTTTTTTGTTAATAGAACTTCTTACACCTTACAAATAACAAATGGGCATGCCTTAATCCAACAGCTTTAGTAATATTATTGACATAGAAACCCATTTTCTTAAAGATTTTAGTGATAACATATTTATTGGTTAAGTGATTTGTTGTTTATTATTGCTTTAGTTTTATTATTGACTTAATCCAACAGCTTCAGTTTTATTGCTTGGAACACTGTGTTGAATACTCTGTTATGTACTTGATTTGTTGCTCGCTAAATTATTGCACCATGTGTTGGCTGTTTGTCATCACCACTTTTTATTGTTTGCAGCTTGAAGAATGGACCGTTATGTAACCCTCATCATGCACCATGGTGGGAAGTTTGTGAGTGAACCGACGCTTGCATATGTGGACGGGGAGGAAGATGCATAGGACTGGGTTGATATTGACAAGGTTGCTATTCCAACTGTGACACAGCTATTTTGTGAGCATGGGTACGTTGCTTATGAAAACTGTTACTGGTTGGTGCCTGGTCTAAGCCTAGAGGATGGGCTAAGGCCCCTAAAGGGTGACATGGATGTTATAGAACTGTATGGTGCACATTTGGGAGTTGATGAGATTGAGTTCTACTTTGAGCACCCAGTCATTGAAGATCCTGAGTTGGTGGAGCCTATCCTTAGTCTGCCATACCATACAGAAGCCAACGATGAGTATGAAGGTATTGAGAATGAGAACAGAGAGGGTGACACACAAGGGCAGAATGTGTGTCACGAGTTAGTGAATGTGGACAACGACGGTGATGAGCATATCCAACACACTGATGATGACCAGGAATATCTCTCTTACCTAAGAAGGGATGCGAGGCAGGAAGAGCTATACAACAAAGGTGATGAAGTACATGTGCAACATCCTAGCGATGAATACATAAATGTTGACCATGATGAGGACAGTAGAGGAGAACAAGAAGATCCCAATGACAGTGGCTCAAGTGAATCAGGTTCTAGTGATTCAAGTGGCTCAGAAGATGAAGATGGCTGCCATGATGCAGAAAGTAGCCCAAGAAGTCCACCACCAATCCTTGGGAGCACATATGTGGAATACACGCAAGCAGCCACAGAGTATCAAAATAAGATGTCCGTTCCTAGGGGGAAACAAGTGCTAATCCTAGTGAGACAAGAAGAAGAGGTGGTGAGCAGAAAAAGAACTACCCATCAGAGACATATATAAATCCATTTGAGGGGCAGGGGTATGAGACAGAGGATGTGCACACCCCGGACAGCTCTGGACCAGAGGATGGTGGCTGTGAAAGAGGTGAAGTGTTCCCACAATATAATCCACAAGCACAATTCTAGGCTGTCCACCTAGAGCTTGGGATGGAATTTCCATCCATAAGTGCATTCAAGGCAGCAGTCAAAGACTACACCATTCATCTAGGCAGGCCTGTAAGTTGGGTAAAAAATGATAAGGAGAAGGCTCGAGCTGTATGCATAAATGGCTGCGAATGGGAGATTTTCTGCTCCTTCAGTAATGCAACACACAGCTTCCAAGTCAAGACCTTCATGAACACACACACCTGTAGCAGGAAGATATCAAACAAGCAAGCTAATTTTAAGTGGGTGGCACAAAAGCTTGTAGAAGAAGTTAGAGGATTTCCGTCCATGGAGGGTATTGATGCTTTGAGGTTGGTTAAACGAAAATACAATGTCAATGTAAATGAGAGGACAATCTTCAGGGCATTGAAAAATGCAATAAAAGTGGTTGAAGGAACAGAGAGAGAAAAATATGCAGCGCTGTGGGACTATTGTGGTGAGCTAAAAAGAGTAGACCCCAAAGGAACTGTGCAGCTCGCTGTGGACAGGCCACATGGTGCTTTGACACCAAACTTTTCCAGACTATACATTTGTCTAGACGCTTGCAAAGCAGGATTCATGGCTGCCTGCCTCTGATTGGACTCGATGGGTGCTTCCTGAAAGGGTACTATGGTGGGATCTTATTGGCTGCAGTTGCTCAAGATGGAAACAACTTTTTCTACCCGATTGCGTATGCTGTTGTCGATCTTGAGACCAAGGACACCTGGAGATGGTTTCTGACAAGATTGATTGAAGACATAGGAGATCCTAGAGAACACGGCTGGAATTTCATTTCTGATCAGCAGAAGGTAAACTCTTACTACTACTTGTGATGTTACACTCCATTATAAGTTGTAATGCTTCAGGGGCTAACACATTTTTCCTGTTTTCCTATAAAGGGTTTGGAACCTGCACTGGCCAAACTATGTCCGACAACTCCTCATAGGTCATGTGTGATGCACATTTGGAAGAATTTCTGTAAGACCTGGAAGAGCAAGGAACTTAGAGCTCAGGTGTTTTTAGAAGCAAAGTCAACTATGATAGGGGAATTTGACAGGCATATGGCTCATATCAGAGCGATTGACCAACATGCCTATAACTGGTTATTGAAGAATGCTCCAGCTAGATGGGTCAGAGGATCATTTAGCACCTATAGCAAGAATCAAGCCATCACCAGTAACATGTGCGAGCAATTCAACAAGGAAATACGGACATTCAGATGTAAGCCAATCCTGACTATGCCAGAAGAAATACGGTGTTATATTATGAGGAAGAGGTCAGATATGCTTCTGAAGGTTCGAAAGTACAAGAGTTAGCATGTACCAATGGCGATCTCGTTTCTTGATACCGAGAAGAGGAGAAGCTCGGATTGGTGCCCTCTATGGGCTGGAGATCCTGCTGGGCACAAGTATGAGGTTAGTCGGGGGCCAACTGACAAAGTGGTTGTCGATTTGTCAGCTAGGACCTACTCCTGTAGGGTTTGGGATTTGACTGGTATACCCTGTAGACATGCATGTACTGCATTCGCCTCAAATAATGAAGACCCAGACACAAGTGTTAATGCTTGGTACCTAACCAGCATTTGGTTAAAGGCTTACGAGCCTTTTATAGAACCATTGGCAGGGCAAGATTATTGCAGAGGACATACCGCGGCGATATTAATCCTCCTCCTTTCAAGAGACCAGCTGGTAGGCCAAAAAAGAATCGAAGTAAGGTGAATGATGTTCCACATGATTTTAGCCGGATGAAGAGAAAATACGAGGCCATTAAATGCTACAAATGTGGTAGCACCGGACACAACACGAGGACTTGCAAGGGAGTGGAACCACGGAAGTGCCGAAAGAAGACCAAGGGGCCAATCGACCAGCCTGCTACCGAGGAACAGACCCCAGTGACCCAACCTGTTGATTCACAAGCCCCACCCCTCGACCCAGATTCTCAAGCTGAAGGACTGCACCCCAAGAAGAAGACAGCCCGGGAGAAGAAAAAGGTACAGCAAATATGGTTATTTCATTTACTTCCCTAACAAGATTAGTTGTATATAATATTGTTTTATATTAAAAAAAACTTCCACTTAACTTGTGTCTATTCATAGGGATCAAGACAACATAGCAACACCACAGGCAATGAGGAGACTGTAACTACAAATACCATCCAAGCAGCAACCACCGCTACTAGACAGAGATTCACAGCATACCTTTCAACTGAACGCTCCAGGAAAGGGAAAGAGAAATTGTTGGCAGATGTGTGACTGTTGCTACAAACTGTGTTGCTTGACTTTTTTGTGCGTATGAAATTAGATTCACATGTTGTTGTCAAAGGAAATTAACCTATTTTGTAGAAATGGATGTAAAATAACCAAATATCTGTTTTAGGGACCGTTATTTCACTTACTGACATATGTTGGCAGCTCATTGGCCCTCGCCTAATTATATGACAATGCAACTTATTTGCTGATGTTGCCCAGTGGCATTCTTGTTGAAATGTTCATATAGACATTACTTTAGTAGCTGCACCACAATGTCTTGAAACAGTATTCTGGATTTTACTATCTGTACAGGAGTTGATATTGAAATGTAAGCCCATGGTAAATGCTAATGGGTAGGCTTATATTTCCCTTCCACTGCCTTCATATTGATGTTTATTCTTGTTATATTTTTACTGGCTTGAAGGAGTTGGTTAGGTGTCAAGCAACCAACTCAAAAACAAATATAGAATATTTTGATCAGATTATTTGATTATTTGATCAGAAAAATTAATGTTCTTTACTAGTTTGGGAAGACTGTTTGGTGGTTTAATTATTTTGATCAGATTCTTATATTGGAAAATGCACAGGTCATGAGGAATTTTTTTGAAATTCTTGGTTGATATGTTGTTTTCATATAATCCAATGGGCATGCCTTATTTTGCTGGTTGAAATCTTAGTCTCTAATGTAATTTTCCAAGTCAACTCTTTCCACAAAAAAAAAAAAAACACAATCCTTAGTTCCTCATTTAGATAACAAATTGTGTATTTTTTGCAACAATACGATAAAGCGATTGATGCACAACCTGTCTGAAATATACAAATTGGTAAGCAACATCTACATTCTAGAAAGTTTATCAACTCAGTAGGAAATACATTACAACTGATGTTAAGCTTTATTTTACAAATAACACAATCCACACAAAAACAACCAACAAACCACATGTTATTTTTAGTTTCCTATTTTCACTTTCAAGACGCTTAATTGTGTTCTGCATCTTCAACACCTTTTTCTCATTTGTTGTGTAGGACTTAGGGGTTCTTGTAACCTCCCTTTCAAAGTTCTCGACCCATTGAAAGAATCCACAACATAAGTCTTGATTCTGCATGTAAAGATGTTGACCATGAGTTAAAATAAGAAATTCGCTACTAGAAACGACAAGCCTTTTAAATTGAGTAAATATGTAATCCAGTATAATTTTCCCCTCAAACCTTGTAACGTAGACAACGCCAAAATGGGCGATTTGGGTTCTGTTTCGTCTTCGAAATCAGCATTATCACCCTTTGATTACAGCCGCATAGATAAGGCCTAGTATGGTCAGATATAGCATATGTACCACTTTTTATGCTTGACCCACTAGAGCTACCTTCATGGATATGCTATCCATGGATTACCGGCGTGAATGCCTCATCATCAACCATCACATAACGTCGTTTAGGGACTCCTTCGTCCTCAACGATCATTTCATCAAAACCTTTGACAACCAACCAAAATAAACAAAACCTGTTAAACATATATGCTTCACCTATTATTTCAATGCAAAATGTAAAAATTCCTATCGGCATATATTGCATGCCTAATTTAATTTTATATGGTATATATAATTAAAAATGTCTAAGAAATCCAGTGAAGCAATAGAGAATCTCATATTTCACTTTTTATGCATTAACTAATTATTACTTAGCAACCACTACACCGTGGTTGTTCAACAAATAAATTGTAATTTTTCACTCAATTCTTATATTTCACCTCATGTTATTTTGCTAAAACATAGTAATAGATAATTTAAAACCAACAGAGTTCATCACGTAGAACCTATAACAAATGTATAATTCAAAGTTGTTAAAGTGGAGGCAGTATTTTAGTGGGAAGAGAGACGGTATAAAGAAAGTCCTCATCATGTTCTCATTCTGTACATGAATTCAAAAACAGAAAGCAACTTAGAACTAAAAAATAGTATATTCAGCTCAATCAAAACATAGGGAATAACTCATCCAACTACAAAAAAAATCTGGGGATTTTACGGCTTTCTTGCACGACCATTGCATTAGAAGGAATCAACCCAAAACCATTACAACTCCTTAACCACATAACCATTACAATTGCTTCAATTACGGAACTGCCAGGTTCAAGTCAAGATCCGCATTCTGGTAAACCCATAACCATTTCACCCCTTGTTTGGTAAAGCTTCATGCTTTAACGGGCAATAAAGACAAATAATATTAATTTACAAAAGCTAAGACATTCATATCGTGTAGAGTAATGGTAATTTATTTGTAGTTTATCTGCTCGTATTATTGGAAGAAATTAACTTGAACTAATTTCTAATATTAACTAGTAAATGCAATTGAAGAAAAACTGCCTTCATCGTGCATTGAAATTTATACACCATACCGATTCTTCCACCACACACACAAAAGATGATAAGAACCCACAAACTTGTTCAAAAAATTGGGGAAATCCGCAGGAGATGGATGCTTGAACAGTGACGGTTCCAATTTGGGAATTTATCTTCATGCACCCACCAAGAAATGCATAAATGGCTGGGTGATTTTGGGGGGATTTCGGTGCTTGAGGGAAATCCGGTTTCAGCCTTCCATGAGGGATTTCGAATTTCCTCTGTTCTTGCACGATGGAGTTCTTCTCCTCCCAAACCAGAATGATGCCCTCTATGCTAAGAATGGGAGGCCTCCAAAACGGCGTCGTATTTGTTACTTCCATGCCACCAACCAACTTCCATGTCTTGTCAGCTTGCCAGCTCAGCATTTGACGGCCACATAGGCACTTAACGTGCCACATGGTGTTTTTCGTGAAGACCCACTAACAGAGATAAGCGGCGGACTAAAATGGCTAACAAATTGATCTTTCAGGGACCAAAGTGTCACTGAACCTATCTTTCAGAGATCAAAAAGGGGTTTTACTCTAAAAAATTAAGGACTTACATATTTATGAAAATCATTTTTTTTATGCCATGAAAAACACCCTTGATAATTGGTGAGCGACATTATTCTGAATACAGTGTCTACAGATGGTGATCAACATTATTCTGAATGGAGAATGGAACCTTACCCCCTTGATAGTTGGTTTGCAAGATCAGGTCAAGGAGGAAATTGATAACATTCCTCTTGCCAAGTATGGAGAACTGTCGGACAGGGTAGTGTGGAGCAATGCTACATATGGTATTTACACAACTAAAATGGGCTATGAATGGCTTAGTACCAGGGAGAATCTGAGTGTAGACAACAAAAGGTGGGCTTGGATTTGGAAGCTTGGTATTCTGGGGGAAAAAAATAGAGCTTTTATCTAGTTAATCCTTCATGAAGCGATCCCAACCAACATGATGTGAAATCAACGTCACCTTTCTCAGACTTCAACGTGCGGCAGATGTTCAACTAAGGATGAGAGTATTCTTCATTGCTTGAGAGACTGCACCATGCCTTGTCAAATCTGGTCCCATCTTGGATTCAAAGTAATGGAGAGCTTCTGGAACCACAATCTTCTAACGTGGGTTTTGGAATATATATAGTACACCAGCTAGAACGGAACCAGAGGTGCAGTTAACTTTCTTGTGCGCTTTGTGGTGGATTTGGAGAGACCGAAATGACGAAGTAATGGAGGGGCATCGAGCAACTTTGATGACAACAATAAACAGAAATTAAAGCCATGGTGCACGTTTGCAAAATAGTGTTTCTAGTTAATAAAGAGACCCAAGGCAGAGAGGTGAGGTGGGTGTGCTGGCAAGTTCCACGTACAGGCATGATGAAGCTCAATGTTGATGGCAACAGTTTTGGACATCCAGGGAGAGCAGGATTCGGGGGTCTCATTCGTGACAATTAAGGGCTGTGGCATGGGGTTTTTTCTAGTTTCATTGGAGTTAGCACTAACCTTAAAGCTGAAATCATTGCAATTAGAAATGGTTTGCAAGTGTGCTGGGAGAGAGGAATAATTCATCTTGTTTGTGAAATAGACTCTCTAGAGGCAACTAGGTTGTTAAAAAATGTGGATGTACATGTATGGGTGTATCATTAGTGATATCATACATATTTTGAGAAGAGGTTGGCAAGTAGAAGTGATTCACGTGTTGACAGAAGCTAATCAAGGTGCAGATTTTCTGGCAAAACAAGGAGCATTAGAACTTGAAGGCTGGTCATTTTATGAACAACCTCTCCCTGAGATGTGGGCAAGTTTGTTGGCTGATAGGATGGTTGTTGCCTTCCTTAGAGTGTAGTGTTTTTTTTTTTTTTTTCCGTTATGTAACCAAAAAAAATGTGTAAAAAGAACTAAAATTTGGGTCTACTCAGCACTTTTGAGGGTCACCAAACTCATCTCAATAGTGTTCTCCCGCAACTATCCTTTCTCTCAAAAGTTACTTTGTGTTTTTCTTCTAAGGCCTTGCATCTCTAACCCTCAATCTTTGCTGATCATAGTTGGAGCTATTTATTGTTGAATCAAGTGGGAATATTCATATGGGTATTTAATTCTCATTCCTCATCAGGTTGTGTAATCAACAATTTTGGGTGGAAGAGCATATGTGAAGAAGCTGTTGGGGTGCATTAGGATATGTAGAAAGTTCCCATTTTTTATCCAAACTCACATTTTAACCCACATAATTGATTATAGGCCTAAAAAAGATGAAGTGTTCAAATAATCCTATCCAAACACACTTTATTCTTACATTATTTTATACTAGTAAGTTGGCAATATCTAGTCCATATAAAAAATCTTTAAGTGAAACCCATTGAATTTAATTATGCCAACAATATTAGTGTGAGCGAGTGTAGATAGTATTACTGTTTTATTAATTCATTTCATGCCACTCAGTTTAAATTAAACTTATTTAAGGATAAACTAAAAGACTCCAATTTAATTTCATCAAACTAGTGTCAAATATAAAAAGCCCAATTTAATTTCATGCAATTCTTTTCCAATTGATATTGATTGATGTAAGCTATAAATAGAAAAGGCTCTAAGAAAATTATAATTTCATGTAATTTAATTTCTATTAAACTTGATAAATAAAAAATAGAGATCTCCCAATTTAATTTCATGGAATTAGTGTTAAACTAAATAAAGCTCCAGCTCAATTTTGTTGAATCATTCTTTGAATTGAAGGGTTCTGCAGGGAGAGCAAAAGGACAAGTCTTCTTCAATTTGCTGACTCTGGTATCTGGGGTCAACTCTCTTGGTGCTCTTAGTGTTTGGAAGCTCTTCTAGAAACAACACAACAAAAAAGCTTGAAATTATAGTTGTATTCATTTCATTTATAGATTTTAAACTTTCTTTTATTCATTATGGTTCACCTAATTTGCATTGGTAAAAATTATAAGTACTTTATTGGCAAAAATTATGGATTGGCACCCAATTACATATTCAATACCTCCAAGAGCCTCCCAACACCATTTGATCTACACGACGGCGACAACATCAAGTTTAGAGAGTGCAACTCCATTGACGTCAAAGGAATCCAAGATATCAAGCTGCAATTGGATGGGCCCGAAAATGTGCATGGTTCCAGAGGAACAGGGGTTGAGGGGAAGTGAAATGAAGGGGGTAAAAGAAAACGATATCGTTTTAAATGCATGATAGAGTGCATCATATGCTTGCCATGGAGAAAAATAACGGTAACATGTCACTTTTAACCTTCCACATCATCACTAATTTATTTAATGGCAAATAGACAAAAGGATTACCCAAAAGCAAGATTAGGGAGTAAGGCACCAAACTTATAAATTTCATAATGAAGGACCAAATTCAGAGTACATCTATCGATGAGAGACCAAAATAAAATTTGTCTCAATTCGATCTACAATTAGAGAAATTGAAAATATTGATTTTTTAGGTCCTTAGTATTTTATAAATAATGTTAAGAATACAATAACTAAACTTTATTTTCAACCATCGTACTATAATTATACGTCTAAATGTGGACTTACTTCAAAATAAATTACAACTCAAATCCCTATAAGCAAATAACTTTTACATATTAGCTTAACTGGTTGTACCGGTTGCATGAAGTGCACGCATTTTCATGCAAATCTATCACACAACCTGCCAATAATTCATCATCCTTTTTTTCTCTCGTGTTACACAGAAGCATCTGCCCAATAACCAATATGATCCACATCTTCAACCTCTAGTAAGCATAGCAAACTGATCCATTGCTTGACTATATGATATGTACGTACAGCACAGCAGTGTTCCTTAGACTTGAGCTTCAAACAAATACCCAAACCTAAATAAATTCTAGACCTGATTGATAGGGTGCTATAGAATGCCACAACCGATCAATAAGGGAAACGAAATAGCTAGAAGTATTGAACCTTTCTTTTCTTGTATGTACACTCCCATACAGGAAAAGAATCCATATAATGAGGATCTTGTTACTCGAAGAGGTACAGCATAAGAGCAGTTTTTTATTCAGTTGCTTGGTCCTCTTACAAGACAACCAAAAAGTTGTACTTGAATAGAACAAAATCAGTAATCTCACTAGATTTCTTGAAATGTATATATGCATATTGATACATTGACAAGATCTATTGCTGTAACCAAGTAAAGAAAAACTGGAACACAAGAAAATATATAGAATACATATAGATATCAGTTCACTCACTAAATCAGAAACCTATTTCTAACTTAACATTACAATTACGATGACAGAAAATCAAGAATTGCATATCAATAGCCGCCGCTACAAAACTCCATGATAAAACACCAACCAGAGCTGCACAATGCTCAGAAATAATACTGTATCTTGTGTATCTACCATAGCACAAGCAAAAGCCTACAAGAAATAATGCGGGGAAGGGGAATTCAGTATCAGAAATCTAAGAAATGTTTTTACATATCTTGCAGGCAGCAAAAATTCAGAGATGATTACTTATGGTCATAGCACAACACCTATTAAAAGCTCTCACAAGCAGGTAGCCATATATAAAAAGAAAACAAGGACATGGGCTGCCAATATTATACAATGAAGAAAAATGAAAAAGCAGATTATATAATGATGGAAATGTGTACTTAATGCATAAACAAACACCATTGTCCATTGAACATTCACTCACTTTCTGCCAGCTCTCTTATGCACTGGAACAAACTAAAAGAACACGTTATAAGTCCCCAACTAAACACAAGCAAGGGAGGGGGAAAATTATCATTACCAAGGGCAAAAAGGCATTAAATCCATAATTAAAAACGAACCCCAGCTCAGTGCTTATAGAAACAACAGTAATGTACTCAACTTACCTGCAATAAAAATTTCCCAGACCTTCCAGTGTGCACACTCCATAAATTTTATCCATTTTTAGGACTTAACAATCAATCATTGTGTTCCCCCAGTATTTTTTATTTTTAATTTCTAAAATGAAGACACCATGGATTAATTAAAATTAGGCATACCACTTTTTATAAAAATATTACATCATCCTAACATTAAAGCTGCATTATTTTACACTAAGCGAAACAACTAAGAAGGATGAATATACTACTACACAATCCTTTAGATCAATATCCACGGACATGCTAAAATGGGTTAACATCAATATATTTGATAAGTTTTCTTACCATGTTCAAAATATATAATCAAAATAGAATATCAGCATCAAGCATTAAAGCACAAACTGTAAAGTTCAAACACTGTAAAGGAGCAAATATTTTTACTAGAAAGTTGACAGAATCTACATAAAGTATGCTAATTTAATTTTTCAATTTCCTCATGCCAGTTTGCTTTGACCAGGAAGGGAAGCAGCAGTAACAAGTATAAGCTATAATTTAAAAAATATGGCACACTATATTACCTGAATTTAGTATTACAGGCAAAAGTAGAGTGATGATGATTTGAACACCCCCCACATCCTTCAAAATATGTTAGCATTTCCAGATGAGCAATCGAGTTGCTATTTAACAATAAAATCTATTGAACAGCATCGGTCCCAAATCTTTGCACCAAAAATTCATCCAGCTGACCCCAGTTTGGGGTATCAGATTGACTCAAACTATTTGATGGCAATGATCGTATGCAGAGGAGTATATGTTTAACATCCCGGTATAGCCTGATAAGTTAGGGATAATTTGAGGAAAGAAAACAAAGAAAACAAAATTTCAATAGTCTCAAATAAAGTCCCACAAAATAACTTCTGAAAAGTAAATACCTATTCTTGGCTTGAGAAGTGCTTATATCGAATCTTGAAAATGCTTCTGAGATTTGTGAATGAAATATAATGACCACTTGCCTGAAAAATAGCAAATATCAGGAGTAAGTTGCCGAATTGTTCCTAGGATCTGCTTGCTTGATCCAGTGTCCTTCTAAGCTGACTGAAAATTCATCATTTCTCTTTCCCACTTTAAGGAAAAAACTAAAGAAATCTTATTTTTGCAGTTCATTCAGCCATGCCCATAATGACCTAAATGTTAGCAGTGCAAGTAGTAGAAACTTCTGAAAAGGACACCAATTGGCTGCAACCAGTGAGCAAAAAGTTCCTTTTAACCAATGACACAAGTTCTTACCTTTCCCTATTTGTTTAATCAAGAAGACAAGAACCTTTGGCTGTGTTTTGATTTGTTCTACCCATCGCTTTACTATCTAAACTAGCCTCTTGCCACATGCGGACTGTCCTTTCAAAAACAAAAAAAAATTGAGAAAATAATCTCTTTAAACAGTGCGTAGTGGGAATAAATCAGAATTCCCTTGAAATGTGGGTAATGGGTAGTTAACGGGGATAGGTTTTCCTCTTTTTAAATGATAGAATTTCTTTATGTAACTACTTCCTTAAAGTGGGACCAAAAAATAAGCAATCAAACCTATAAATTTTAATAGATTATATGTTGGAAAAGTATTCATGTCTACTTTACTCATTTGTTTATGTTGTATTAATTTAGATATATTGATAGGATGCTAAATTCTGTAGGTTACAATATACCAAAATGTTTAACTTTAATTATTGATTAAATCAACTAACGGGTGGGAATATTTTCCAACTCTCTTATTTTTTATTTGCTTTTAGATCTTTTCCATATTTAATTTGCGATCAATTAAAAAGAAAAAAAATATATTATACTTAAAATGTGCTCTTGTTGGGTTTTAATTTTATCTATTTTTATCTTCTACATCAAATACTATTATTTTGTTCACGCATTGCGCAATGGGAGAGACTAGTTTACATCACTCCTTTGGCTGTCTCAATATCTTTTCCACCCTCAGTTTCTAAATATGCCTCCTAGACCCTTCAAATGATTCCTGTTGTAAACTATGACATCATGGGTGATGCTCATACCAGACAGAAGCAAGTCCTTTGAAATTAACAATTCCAGCAATAGGATCTATTTAACGGAAGATGGAGGAAGGAGTAAACATTCTTGCTCTTCTTTTTCTTCATCCTAATATTACAGAATGTTTTAGAAGTTGTATTATAACTCAAGGTTTCTTTTCCCGAAACCAATTCATATTTTTACCAGGGGGAAAGCTTTTCATTAGCCTGTCATAAAAACACTTCCCTAACTAAAATTTACCATGTCAAATTAAGTCAAATCATCAAACCGACTAACCTTCCTATCATGCAAGCACACCAAAATGCTAGCCACTAGCTATAGATAATAGTCTGCACTCTGGAATGTAAGTTATCAATAAGTAACATAAGAATAAAACTGTTAGCCCAAAAGAATTAGAAACTGTTGTTGGGCCTGAACAAGATGAACCTTCTATGCTTGTGACAGATCCAAACAACAGCAAGGGATTGAGAGTTTACGAGAGGAGGAAGAAGAAGTGTGATCCGGGAAAGGGGGGAAATTAGTTATAGTCAGTGGGGTGTGAGTGCATGGGTATTTTAGGAAGGAGGTAGAGTGAGAGAGCGCATTCAGTTATTTTGTCTTGTGATTAGGAATTGAGAGTGAGAGTCTACTCTCTTTGGAGGTCTAAGGCTGTATTGTTACTACCCTGCAGTGGCAGAGGTGTTAAGTGCAATATACTACCGGTGACTTATTCTATTGCCATTGTTCTGTGTGTCTGGATACTTACACCTAACAAATTTGGTTCCATTGCCGGGAAACGAAAATGGGGGGGTCTAGCGAAGGTGCTGAATCATGGGAGAAAATGATTGAAGGCTTATCTGAAACGGATGGGAAATTCCGAATGGCTGGGGTGGCCAATGATAAGATTTCACAAAAACTCCAGGGGGTCAAGAATCTGAAGGGGAGGATGGAGGAAATGACAGGGATTCGAGCAAATGAAGTCAATGTTGAAAGCATTAGCCCAGGAACTGCATCAACGTACCCATACTAAAGAAACTGGCAAAAACACGTTAATATTCTCAGAGGATGGAAGAACAGGGTCCAGTGACTCCGGCAGACAGCGAAGCCCACATAGGGAGGAACGACGCCGAACCACAGTGGGCGACGAATTGTGGGGTGATGAATTCCGTAGGGCCCTCAATAGGGTTGAGCTTCCAAATTTTGATGGAAGTGATCCAGCAGAATGGCTTGCCAAAGCAGAGAAATATTGAGTTACAGAACACCACTCCAGAGCTAAAAATCCAGCTCGCTTTTGTGTGTATGGAGGGACCGGCAATGAGTTGGTTCCGATGTCTACGCAAACGGATACCCAATCTGTCATGGGCGATGTTGGCAGAGGAGTTGATTAGACGATATGGTGGAAGGAAAGCCGAAAATCCCTATGAGTTATTAGCTGCAATTAAACAAACAGGGCTGGTAGAAGAATTCGTCCAAACGTTCGAGAAGGCTGTCGCCTTGGTGCCGGAGATGCCGGAGGCACAAGCGTTGGGGTATCTCATGCATGGGTTGGATGAAGTTATACGTCGGAGGGTACGAATCCACAAACCCAAAGATGTAGCTCGGGCAATCGAATTAGCAAGGGACATTGAAGAAGATCTCCATGGTGGACCAACGACGAAGAATGGAAATCAAAACTTTAGCCAAGTGACAGGGACGACAGGTCACGGGTCGGATCCGTCCTTGGGCTGGTCGGTTCGGCACAGAGGGGGAAATAATTTTCGAGGGCCTGGTGGACTAAGCGGGTCGAAGCACATTAGTCAACTGCCCGTCGGGTCAAAATCCAACCCATTTCCTCCAGCTGAAAATCAACAAGCTACGGGGTTGCTGACAGGCTCGTCGACTGGGAGTGGCACCAGCAGTACCGCCGCTTCTTCTTACCGGACTAGGGGACGACACTTACCTTACCAAGAGTATGTACGCCGGTGAGATGAAGGAAAATGCTTCCAGTGTGGCCAGCCATACGGGCCCACTCACAGGTGCCCAGAAAAACATCTCCGTGTCATTATTCTCGGAGAAGACGAGGGGATGCCATCGGAAGAGGAACTCGCCGTACTGGATTCCAGCTTCAATCAGGAGGACAATACGAAAGAAGACTCGGAGCCTGAAGGTGAGGTTTGCAATCTCTCTTTTTCATATGTCGGGGGGTTCTCCCGTCCTAGAACAATGAAGATGCTAGGGGAGTTAGCCGGCAACCTGGTCTTGATTATGGTGGATTCGGGTGCTAGCCATAACTTCCTATCCTCCGATTTAGCCCAGAAAATTGAACTGTTGATCACTGATACTCCGGAGTTCCGAATTAGACTGGGCAACGGGCAGTATCAATCGGCTAAAGGGGTGTGTAAACAGTTGAGTGTAGGGATATAGGGAGTTAATATCATTGCAGATTACCAAGTGTTTCCCTTGGGAGGGATCGATATAATTTTAGGCATGGCCTGGTTAGAAACTTTGGGAGATATGAAGGTGAATTGGAAGAATTTACTGATGTCGTTTGAGCATGAGGGAAACCGTGTTACTTTAAAAGGGGATGCCAATTTGGGTAGGACTCAGCTTGCTCATAGAGCCTTACTTAAAGAATTTGAGGGGGGTGATGAAGGGATGATGTTGATGATGTCTCAAGGGGAGCAGGAAACTTGGAGGACAGGGGAATTGTTTTGGACCGAAACTACTACACAGGCTGAGAAACTCATTCCTCTAACTACAGATCAGAAGGACCACATAACTCTGTTGTTGGGGATGTTTGATGAAGTTTTCTGTGAGCCACAGGGACTGCCCCCACCTCGGGAAACTGATCACGCCATCCCCATTGAACCTGGAACTAAACCTGTGAATGTGAGACCATATAGATATGCTCATGTGCAGAAAAATGAGATTGAGAAATTGGTCGAAGAGATGCTGAGGGCTGGAATTATCAAGACAAGTAATAGCCCCTACTCTAGTCCAGTTTTGCTAGTAAAGAAGAAAGATGGGAGCTGGAGGTTTTGTGTTGATTATAGGGCCTTGAACAAGGTCACTATTCCTGACAAATATCCAATTCCGGTGATAGAAGAGTTACTTGATGAGCTGAGCGGGGCATGCTATTTTTCTAAATTTGATTTGCGTTCAGGATACCATCAGATCAAGGTCAGGGAAGAGGACGTGCAGAAGACAGCCTTCCGTACCCATCACGGTCACTATGAATTTTTAGTGATGCCGTTTGGGTTGAGCAATGCACCAGCAACCTTCCAAGCCACCATGAACGCTGCTTTCAAGCCATTCCTCCGCAAATTTGTTTTGGTTTTCTTCGACGACATTTTGGTGTATAGTAGAAATTGGCAAGACCATTTGACACACTTAAGAGTGGTATTAGAGGTCGTACAACAGCAACAATTCTTTGCCAACCAGAAGAAATGCAGCTTTGGAAAAAAATCCACTGGATATCTTGGCCACGTGATTTCTGTCAATGGGGTTTCTATGGATCAAGAGAAGGTCAAAAGCGTGTTAGATTGGCCAACTCCTTCCACAGTCAAGGCAGTCAGGGGTTTCTTAGGCTTAACAGGCTATTATAGAAAATTCATTCGAGATTATGGGAAATTTGCAAGACCTTTGACTGATCTTCTCAAAAAAGGCAATTTCCAATGGAATGGAGCAGCGGCTGAAGCTTTTAAACAGCTACAGCAAATGCTCACCACTGCACCAGTCCTCGCCCTACCAGATTTTGACAAGCCTTTTGTGGTAGAATGTGAAGCTTCAAGAAGGGGGTTAGGAGCGGTATTGATGCAAGAAGGAAGGCCAGTGGCCTATTTCAGTAAAGGATTATCTGATCAGGCCCTGGCAAAATCAGTTTATGAGAAGGAACTAATGGTGCTGGTGTTATCCATTCAGCATTGGAGACCATACCTAATGGGGAGGAAGTTTCAGGTTTTTACTGACCAACGGAGCCTCAAATTCTTGTTGGAACAAAGGATCACTTTACCCAATCAGCAAGATTGGCTTGCAAAGCTGCTAGGGTACTCCTTTGACATTACATACAAGCCTGGTACGGAAAATAGGGCAGCTGATGCACTGTCCCGCAAGGAGGATAAAGAAGGGGAGGGAGAACTGTTGGTTCTTTCGCAGCCAAGGTGGCTGGAGGCCGACCAGATACAGAATGAGGTGCTAGCAGACCCAAAACTTAAGAAAGTAGTGGAGGAAATACAGCAAGACCCCACCACGAGACCAGGCTACTCTCTGGTAAATGGAAGGCTGTTCTACAAGGGCAGGTTAGTGCTCTCAGCTAACTCCAAGTGGATTCCACCATTACTAGCGGAATTTCACTCTTCTCCAATGGGGGGACATGCTGGAGTCCAGAAAACCTATCGCCGTTTAGCCTCTAATTTGTTTTGGCATGGGATGATGCCAATGGTAATTCAGTTTATCGCTGCATGTGGAGTGTGTCAACGACAGAAATACTTGGCGATGTCTCCAGCGGGGCTATTGCAACCGCTACCTATTCCAAGAGCAATATGGGAGGACGTGAGTATGGATTTTATCACTGGGTTACCAAAGTCACAAGGGTATGATGCTATAATGGTAGTGGTGGACAGGTTGTCAAAATATGGACATTTTGTAGCATTGAAACACCCCTTTACAGCTCAGACAGTAGCAGAAATTTTTGCTAAGGAGATTGTGAAGTTGCATGGGATCCCGAGCTCAATCGTGAGTGATAGGGACCCAACATTCACTAGCCGTTTCTGGACTGAATTGTTTAAACAGCAGGGCACGAAATTGAAGATGAGTTCGGCTTACCACCCGGAAACGGATGGACAAACAGAAGTGATGAATAGAAGCCTAGAGACGTATCTCCGCTGTTTTTCTGGTGAGCAACCTAAGCAGTGGTCTAAATGGTTACATTGGGCAGAGTTTAGTTATAATACATCAGTCCATAGTGCAGCCGGAAAGACCCCATTTGAACTGGTTTATGGGCGTAAACCTCCCACAGTAATAAGGTTTCTGCCAGGAGAATGTTTGGTGGAGGCAGTGGCAAATGAGCTGCTTGACAGGGATGAAATTTTGAGGCAACTAAGGTACCAATTGGAGAGAGCCCAGCAACGCATGTGTAAGCTAGCAAACAAGAGCAGAAGAGCGGTTGAGTTTGAAGTGGGAGACTGGGTTTATCTGAAGTTGAGGCCACATCGACAAGTTTCAGTCGCTAGAAGAGTTTGCCCAAAATTAGCTGCTCGTTACTATGGCCCCTTTCAAATCCTGTCCAAGGTTGGCAAGGTGGCTTATAAACTTCAGCTGCCAGAGACGGCTAGGATACATCCTGTATTCCATGTCTCCCTGCTGAAAAAGGCTATTGTAAATCAACCCGTACACTCCACAATTCCAGCCAACTTTGACTGTGAATCTGCAGCTGTCACACCAGAGGAAGCACTGCAATACCGAATCATTACCAGGAACAAGAAGAAAATTCCTCAAGTTCGCATAAAATGGTTGGGACAGTCGGGTGCAGATGCCACTTGGGAAGACATTCAGATCATTCGCGGCCAATTTCCAGAGTTCAGCCTTGAGGACAAGGCTGCTTATTCAGGGGGAAGTATTGTTAGCCCAAAAGAATTAGAAACTGTTATTGGGCCTCAACAAGATGGACCTTCTATGCTTGTGACAGATCCAAACAACAGCAAGGGATTGAGAGTTTACGAGAGGAGGAAGAAGAAGTGTGATCCGGGAAAGGGGGGAAATTAGTTATAGTCAGTGGGGTGTGAGTGCATGGGTATTTTAGGAGGGAGGTAGAGTTAGAGAGGGCATTCAGTTATTTTGTCTTGTGATTAGGAATTGAGAGTGAGAGTCTACTCTCTTTGGAGGTCTAAGGCTGTATTGTTACTACCCTGCAGTGGCAGAGGTGTTAAGTGCAATATACTACCGGTGACTTCTATTGCCATTGTTCTGTGTGTGTCTGGATACTTACACCTAACAAAAACCCATCATATTCTATCAGATTTGTATCAATCAGTTATAGCAGAGACAAAGCAAAAAGGTAAATTAATTAGTTGCCCTTCAATTATAGAGAAAATAGTATAAAATCAATCACTACTAGTCATCTCTACATAAGGAACAAAAGAGACCACATACTTCTTTCTAGCAAAAAAAAGAAAAATAGTGTGAAAGAGAGACCACTTACTCTCTTCTTTACTGTTCATTATCATATACATTCAATAGACTACAAGAATAAAGATAAGCAGCTGGATTTCAGATATCCTTACCTGAAAATTGCTTGAACATCTACTTCATTCAAAGTTCGAGATAGAACCCGTTGGAGGTATCCAACTTCCTAAAAATAAAAATAACAATGTAAGTTCCAAGTATTTGATTTGTTGAGGGAGAGGGAAGGGGTTGATTATGGTGCTCAGATATCACATTCAAACCAATGCACCACATCAAAAGTATCAACATAGAACTTGGACGCACATCCAAGTTACAATCAAGTTCCAAATTTTAGAGTACAATCTTTGCCCAAGAAAGTCAATTTTTTGTCGATTTTACTACCCTTTGCATGTGCCCAAAAAGCATATGTCCTTTAAAATTCCAGATGTCTTGAAAGTTCACCAGATTTACCACTAGCGTGATTCTGAGTCTCATTCTGGTTATGGGTGTTAAATCTAGTGAACCACCACATTTTCTTTAAACCATTCTGTGGTGTTCATTATGAATCACACTCATCTTGTTGTTTACCTACTATGGAAAGGGGATTCCTTCTTTGCTGTTCTATTTTTTGGTTTTTTCCTGATTACCCAATATTCCATGTTTGTAATTATAAACACCTTTCCAATACCCACCACTCATACCCATGCTCCTACAATAATATGAAAAACATATTACAATTTCTCAGTTAGTTTTAAAAATAAAAAAGATAGAGGGACTGACGCACATATGTGCACGTCAAGACTCTAGTATGTTTAAATCACCATTCACATAAAAATAAAATCAAAAAAAGAAAACAAATGAAGAAAAAAGGATCAAAATTTTATTTGGAGGAGAAAAAGCAGTAAAGGTCATAGCAGCATCCATTATATCTAGTAGTTGGTATACACAGATCATCGACCGAGCAAACTAGTAATCAGTGTCATTTCCAGAAACACATGGTAGGATCAGTACTCAGGATGGAGAATTAATGAAGTACGTATGATATGATGAAAAGAAGAAACTTCGAGAAAATTAGACCTATAGCATAATCAATAACGGGCATCAATCTATAATGCTGATGCCTGCCTTCCACAAGTTAATATGTCTTTCTTCCTATGTTTCAGCACCATCTTAAGCATCAAATACGCTTGTATAGATCCCAATTGATCCAGCAGAAATGACAACTAAAATCCAATTTCACAACCGCTCAAGCCCTGCTTGCAACTACCATGGAGAGCACTATGCAACTATGTAACCACTCCTGTTTAGCTCTCTGATAAATACAATTTGGCCAAAGCCAACAAAGTTAAGAAAGTAACTATCCCTACTACTAATAAATGATGATGAAACACTCTAGCATGCCTTCAATTCATGCCAAATACAATACACTCTGACATATCAACAAAACCTAACAGTACACTCTTCTTTTCCTCCCACAACTTCAACAGTCTATAGATAGGAAATACTATTACGTATATGGTCAAATTAAAGGCTCATGAAAATTACCAAAGTGCCTATGTTGCCAAGCAAGTTTGTAATATAAGATGACTGCTTGTCTGATATAGGACAGAACCATCCATGCTACTGTAGAATGAACAATGTCACACTACAGTACAGTAACATGCTTAATTTTTTCACTTTCCTAGTTTCCTAATTTTGAAATTTCCTTTTTGGAGTCTAGTCAGTCCTTGCCTTGCAAGGAAAACTTAGTCTTTTAGTTTTCTTAGCCGTAAGGTTTCAGCTTTCCTAGTCTTAGAAGGTTTACGGGCACTAAAAATTTTAAAAGTTTGTTGCTTGGAATTCAGTTTTTCCAGGAATAAAACTATGTCTCTTATTCATTTTCTCCTTCGTTGGGATCTAGCTTTTCTTTTAATTTCCACTGCTTCATTGTCTCTGGACTCCCAAAATACAAAAGCACACGTCATGGATAAAATCTTATGCAGGATCCACAACTGAAAAAAAAGAAAACCTTTTCTGTTACTCTGATAAAGTGCCACAGTCCATACAAAAGCTTTGACCATAGGCAGAGCCTCAACATTCCAAAATAAGGTAGCAAGACCTTCAATTCTGAGAAGTGGGAATCTGAATCAAATACCAAATTTAAAGTGAAAACTTACAGAGGATTTCTGAGTTTCCCACCTTACAACAAAATCCTGAGAGATCTCTTCATGGTTCAAATGAAAAAATAACCCTACATCTCTAACAAATAGTAACACAGGGATATGTTAGGTAATTAAATCACTTTATCTCTTTGACCTCCAAATACTGCATAAAGTAGGTAGGGCCTTTCTGTGGCTTACTCATATTTTATCCATTACACATTTCCGAAACCACTATATACCAATGGCTCTGTTATCAATTATTTTCTATCTCTGCATTCTTCGATTCAAATTGCCAAAACTAAAATCATGTTTGACCAAAAGTGAATCCTGTGGAGCATTACACAAGATGGTTTATAACCTCCGGTAAGCTTTTATTAAAATTAAAAGCTCTAAAAGCAGTAATTTTGACAGAAAGAACAATGAGACAACCTTAGAACTTGACAGAAAGCTAATTTTATAACCTCAAGTAACATAGCACTGCTAGACGCATGAAGATCAAGAGCTAACTGACACAGAATATAAAATGTTGGAGAAGTTTCAAAAAGTGAAGTTAAAGCCATACAACGATAAAAAAAGAGGTAGGGAAGCATAGCAAAACAATGGGCCTAGAACCAGAGAAAGAGAGAGATTTAATTTATTTACAATGAGTTACCTTTGTAAGGGAGCGAGCAAACTGACTAGGCTGTGGGTCAGCATCCTCGGGTCTATTCCAACTCTCAACAATTTGAGGTAATCCGCGTAAATGAACCAATAACCTTTCTCGCATTATCTGAACTAATTTAGTATGTATTTCATCTCTGTGGACTTTATAATCCTGGAATCAGTACAACAAGGATTATAACAGTAAATTACTGTAAGAGGAAAAGCTCCTCTTAGAAGATCATAAATCTTTCAAACAAAATGAAACAAAAAGTTCCTGAATAAGTTTTGATCACATATTTGGACAATGGAGGAATATAACCAAAATCATAATCATTATGAAAATTCCACATCAAATGCCCCCATCATCATATGTCTGGTGGATCAGACCTGATGAATTTCCAACTTCATCACAGAGAAACCTTAGAGTTGGAGCATGTGTTAAAGGTCAAAGGTAACAAAAAGGAAATTGCCAAGCTACCCCTCCAAAAAGTGGCGGTAGCACTACATTGATCACACCCCACCCCACCCCCCTCCCCCCCAAAAAAAAAAAACACAAGTTGTTGATGGAAGCAACCCTTCTTCCTGGGCTCAATGCAAGGCTCATGTAAAATTGAATGATGTGGTGTGAATTAAATACTCAAACACTTAACACAACTTAAGTTTAACTAGATTCAAGAAGCATGTCTATTTTATTTTGACTTTAGAATTTACAATTTCTCAATTTCACATTAGCTTCACAATGGGTCCAAAAACATTGATTCATTTTATCCATAACTCAAATTTTAAGGGTCAATGTAGCACTACTGTAACAAATACGGGAGGAAAACTTCTGAATTTCTTATTCAGTAAGTTGATGATACATGGTGTTATATAGAAGATTACAAGAGGAAAATCAGTAACTAAATTACTCTAAAATAGGAAACTATACTATCTACCCGAATCCCTCCATTTAAGGGATTTAGTCTCTATCTAATTTTAAACTCTATGTAATCAAATCCCTTAATTTAAGGGATTTCAAATTACTTCCTAATCTATTTACAGCCTATTTACATCTTGACACTCCCCCTCAAGCTGAGGAATAGATGTCTTCCATTCCCAGCTTGACTACAAGATCATGGAAATTTGAACTGTTCAGCCCCTTAGTTAGAACATCAGCTAATTGACTCTTCAATGGAACATACGACATGCACACTAACCCTTCTTCCAATTTTTCATTAATAAAATGTCTGTCAATTTCAATATGCTTTGTCCTATCGTGCTGTATAGGATTATGAGCAATATTAATAGCTGATTTGTTGTCACAATAAAGCTTCGTAGGAGGTTCCCATTTGACTCTTAAATCATTTAGGATAATCTTCAGCCAGAGTAATTCACACAATCCTTGAGCTATAGCCCTGAATTCTGATTCTGCAGATGACCTTGCCACTACATTCTGTTTTTTGCTTCTCCATGTTACCAGATTTCCTCCAAGGAATGTACAATACCCTGTAGTTGATCTTCTATCTACTAGGGAGCCTGCATCAGTATATGCTTCTATAGCAAGATTATTTTTTCTCTTGAATAAGAATCCCTTTCCCGGATTGCCTTTCAAGTAATGCAGCACCCTGTACGCTGCTTGAAGATGAGGTTCTCTAGGATCATGCATAAATTGGCTGAGCACACTCACTGAGTATGCTATGTCTAGCCGAGTGTGAAGAAGATATATTAGTTTATGAACTAACCTTTGGTACATTCCTTTATCAACAGCTGGTTCCTCTTTGGCTTCTCCCAATTTATGGTTTGGATCCATTGGGGTAGAGACAGGCTTACATCCAATCTTCCCTGTATCCACTAGTAAATCAGTCACATATTTTTGCTGAGATATGAAGATTTCTTGTGTGGAATGTGCCATCTCAATCCTGAGGAAGTACTTTAGTCTCCCAAGTTCTTTTATCTCAAACTCCTTTACTAGTCTCTGCCTCAATTCATTCCTCCCTCTCTCATCATTTCCAGTCACTATGATGTCGTCTACATATACTAGAAGAGCTGTCACCCCAGTAGCTGAGTGTTTAATGAAGAGAGTGTGGTCACCTTGGTTTTGTTTATACCCAGAATCTTTCATAACCTTGTAGTCAAGCTATTTACAGCCTATTTACATCTTGACACTCCCCCTCAAGCTGAGGAATAGATGTCTTCCATTCCCAGCTTGACTACAAGATCATGTTTTATTTTTTTCCAATGCACTCATCTCCTCTTTCATAGCAGCCCTCCATTCCCCTTTTGACAATGCCTCAGAAATAGTATTAGGGAATGCAATGGTGTTTAAACTAACAATGAATTTTTTGTGGGCTGGTGACATGTGCTTAAGAGAGACATAGTGAGATAGTGGATAGAGAGGTCGTTTAGTGCATTCTCTAATACCTTTTCTAACAACGATGGGAAGTTTTACAGGGGCTGTTGTGTCAGCAGATGTTTCAACAGATTGTGTTAGGATACCAGAAAATTAACTAGTAATTCCAGAGTTTGAGAACCAGAGAATAGAATAAAAGACTCAGGAGTATTATTCAATTCAATGGATTGCCTACAACGGCCCAGAGCAATAGCTCCTCAGAGAAAGGATTCTCTGCCCAAGTCTAACAGTAAATTTACTCACACCCCCCTCCAAACAGATTCTCTCCATTATAACTACCAGAACCGTGAGTACCCTCTCTTTCCTCTAACCAACTGCCACTAATCTAAATATCCCTAACAGAATTCCCTTCTGCCCCTCCCTTCTTTCTCCTAGTGTAAACCCTCCATACTTTGGGCTTTGCATCTTGCTGAATACACATTGGCCCAACCACTGAACCATGGACTCTATCAGATTGTGTGGGTAAAAGTAGGTCAGATCTTACTGTGATCTCATTCCCAGATTCTAAGTTGGATTCTTGGACTTGTTTCAGTTCTGGAACAGCCTTTCTTCTTGAGTATACTTGGGAGAACCTTGGAAAATTTTCAGTGACGGGTAGGACCTAGCTCAGAACTAGACTTAGGAGACTCAGATATGAGTGGCTCAGAGGACTTAGACTTGGGTTCAGCCATACGGGCTGGAATAGGAGGGGGGTCAAGGGATTTAAGAGGTTCAAAAGCCTCACAAGTATTATTTTCCATCATTGAAATCTCCCCCTTAAGAGAGGATTTGGAGAAAAACATAGCATTTTCAGTAAATGTAACATCTGCAGAGATATAGAATTTACTGGATGAAGGATTGTAACACTTGTAGCCTTTTTTAGTAGAAGAGTAACGAAGGAAGACACATTTAATGGCTCGTGGGTCTAGTTTGCCTCTATGTTGATTGTGGTTGTGAACAAAGGCAGTACACCCAAATACCCTAGGTGTGAGGCCATTAGAGGTTCTGAAGTGGGGATAGAAACTGTTAAGGATCTCCATGGGACTTTTATGGTCTAACACTTGTGAAGGAAGTCTATTTATCATATATGCAGCAGTAAGAACAGCCTCTCCCCAATAAGACTTAGGTACATTTCCTTGGAAAAGTAAGGCTCAGGTAGTGTTGAGTAAATGTCCATTTTTCCTCTCGGCTACCCCATTTTGTTGAGGTGTGTAAACACAGGATGACTCATGGATAATGCCCTGTGATTGAAAGTATGGTGACAGAATCTGGTTGAAGTAGTCTCTAGCATTGTCTGTCCTAAACCTCTTTATTTTGACCCCAAATTGGTTTTGAATCATTGAGTGGAAATTAGGTATAACAGTGCTAACATCTGATTTTTGTTTGAGAAGGAAGATCCATGTAACCCGAGTGCAATCATCAATTAGAGATACAAACTAATGAGCCCCAGAAATATTAGGTATAGTAGAAGGACCCCATATGTCACTATGAATTAGATGGAAAGGATGGGAACTTCTTTTATTGCTGATAGGAAAAGATACACGAGTGTGTTTTGCTAATTCACAAAATGAAACTCAGAAATATCTAGTCCTTGAAACAACTTAGGGAACATGACTTTTAAAACTCGAAAGGATGGATGACCTAGGCGAAGATGATATAGCCAAATGGTATCTTCATTTGAAGAACTAAGGAAAGATAAAGATAAGTGGCTTCTAGTTTTCTGAGATGGTTCAAGATAATAAAGGCCGTTCCTTTCCTTAGCAAGTCCAATCCTCCTCCCCGAGACCTGTTCTTGAAAAACACAATAAGAAGGGAAGAAAACAGCATAACATTTAAGATCATGGCTAAGTTTTTGAATGCAAACAAGGCTGGCCGATAGTTTAGGTACATGGGAGGACATTTTTTAGGATAAGGGTAGGTGTGAAGTGTATATCTCCAAACCCAGCAACAGTAGCTAAAGAGCCATTGGCCACCACAATTTTCCTGCTACTTGGGCATGGGGTATAGGTGTGAAAAAGTTGAGATGTGGGGGTCATATGGTCTGTGGCACCCGAATCTATTATCCAAAAATTGTCAGAAATTTTTTCTAAGGCATTCAAGCAAAAAGGGAATGAAGATTTACCTGAAAGAGCCAGAGAACAAGCTCTAGAAGGTTTCTCAAGAGACCCTAACAAGCTTCTTAGCTGCTCAATTTCTTCACCATTGAACCCTCCTGTTACAGGGTTTCCCTCAGTTTTGGACTGCTCTGCCATATGTGCTTGTGGTCTCTGCTGCCCCTCATGGTTTCCCCACTCTCGGCTTGGTGGCTTACCATTCAGCTTCCAACACTTTTCTTTTGTGTGTCTTGGTTTCTTGCAATAGGTGCACCAAAGATTGTCCTTGCTCTCCTTCCACAAGTATTTGGACAGATCCCACTTTCCTTTCCTCCTGATGGGCTGTTTTTGTTGCTAGGGTTGATCCATCCACAGTTTGTGGTTCAAGCATAATGTTCCTTCGGCTTTCTTCTGCTCAAATTAATGAAATTGTCTCTTCTAGAGACGGTGTGTCCTCCTTGCCAAGGATTTGAATCCTGACCTGATCATATTCAGGGTTCAGTCCAGCCAAAAAATCATAGACACGGTCTCTTTCCATGAAGTTTTTCAAGATGGCAGCATCTTCAGGGCATTTCATCAAGACTCGATAATGATCGAGCTCTTGCCATAGATTTTGCAGCAGGTTTGCATATTCTGTGACAGGTTTGTTTCCTTGCTTAGTAGCTGCAGTTTTGATCTTGATCTCGTACATTTGAGCAGCATCTCAGGCCTTTGAATATGTCCTGAACGATTAAGGTTCTATGGAAGAAGTAATTCCAATTATATTACTCAAAAGCAATTGCCTGAATATATATATAGGATATACAGCAGCTGTCCTCCTCTAATTCAGTGGACAGATAGCTACAATTAAGGGGGACTATACAGCCTATAATCAGGGAGATTTACCTAAGGAAATAAATGACATAAAAGACAAAATATTCTATAAATAGAATCCCTATAAGTTAGGAGAGAATATCTACACTATCTCTAACACTCCCCCTCAAGCTGGTGAGTGAATATCCTTCAGTCCCAGCTTGCTGATTAACTCCTGAAACTTCTGAGTTGGGAGACCCTTAGTGAGGACATCTGCTATTTGATGTTCAAACCGGATGTACGGGAGATTAATTATGCCATTTTCCAATTTTTCTTTTATAAAATGCCTATCAATCTCCACATGCTTTGTTCGGTCATGCTGAACTGGATTATGGGCAATGCTAATTGCTGATTTGTTGTCACAATACAAATTCATTGGTGTGACTCTCTTAATCCTCAAATCATCTAGTATTATCTTTAACCATAATAACTCACAAATTCCTTGAGCCATAGCTCTGAATTCTGCTTCTGCACTTGATCTTGTCACCATGTCTTGTTTCTTACTTCTCCAAGCTACCACCAACAAAGGCACAGTACCCTGTAGTGGATCGTCAATTAACTTGAGAACCTCCATAGTCAGCATCTGCATATCCTTCTACCAATAACTCCTGATGTGGTTGAATGAGGAATCCTACTTCAGGTGTAGATTTCAAATATTGTAGGATCCTCTAGACTGCTTGCATATGTTCTTTCCCTGGATCATGCATAAATTGACTCACAACACTTACTGCATATGCTATATCTGGTCTAGTGTGTGAAAGATAAATTAACCTCCCAACTAAATGTTGGTATCTTCCTTTTTCTATGGCAGTATCTCTCTCTCTTTCATTCAGATGGTGATCTCTCTCAATGGGGGTGCTTGCTGGCTTGCTTCCCAATGTCCTTGTGTCCTTTAACAAATCAAAGACATATTTTCTTTGGGACAAAAAAATTCCTTCCTTAGAGTAAGCAACTTCTATACCTAGAAAGTACTTCAATTTTCCCAAGTCTTTCATTTCAAATTCTCGGGCCAATTCAGACTTCAATCTTTCTCTTTCAACCATATCATTTCCTGTTACTATAATATCATCAACATACACCAACAAAGCTGTAAGCTCCCCCTTAGGTGAGTGTTTTATGAACAGTGTGTGATCCCCTCTACTCTGCACATATTTCATCTTCTTCATTGCCTTTGCAAATCGCTCAAACCATGCTCTAAGTGACTATTTTAGCCCATAAAGTGCCTTTCTAAGTTTACACACTCTGTTGTCACCAGAGTTCTTATTAAACCCCGGTGGTGGCTCCATGAACACCACTTCTTCTAAATCTCCATGCAAGAAGGCGTTTTTTACATCAAACTGCTGTAAGGACCATTGGAAGTGAACTGCAAGGGCTAGTAAAACTCGAACTGTGTTCATCTTTGCCACAGGCACAAAGGTTTCTACATAATCTATCCCCAATTTCTGAGTATACCCTTTTGCCACCAATCTTGCCTTATATCACTCTAAAGTCCCATCTGCCTTATACTTCATAGTGAAGACCCATCTACACCCCACCCCTTTTGCCACCAATCTTGCCTTATATCGCTCTAAAGTCCCATCTGCCTTATACTTCATAGTGAAGACCCATCTACACCCCACTAGTACTACTCCTGGAGGTTTGACAACAATGTCCCATGTTTTATTTTTCTCAAGTGCTCTCATTTCCTCTTTCATGGCTTGTGACCAATTCTTGTTTTCTAAGGCTTCTTGCACAGTCCGTGGGATATTTATGGTAGATAGTGCTGACAAGAAGGCTTTATATTGGGTTGAAAGCTTATGGTAGGACAGATAATTGGATATAGGGTGCTGAGTGCAATTCTTTTTCCTTTTCTCACAGCAATGGGTAGATCAAGGTCTAAGTCAGTTTCAGCAGGTAAAGCAGAATCATTTTCAAAAACAGAATCATTTCCAACCAAAGTATTATCAGTGGAAGTATTGTTGGGTTCTGATTCCATACCTGATCTTTCTCTATGAGTTTCAGCAGGAGTTGGATCCAATGATTGGACATGCTGCTGAGTAGACCGAGACCCATATCTCCTTGAGTACACTTTAAGTGGTTCTGTGGGCTTTGGAATGGCAATTGTTTTATCTTCTAGAGGTGCAGAAATGAGATCATCATGAAGAGATGACTCAATAGGTGGTGGAAGACTAAGAGGTGGAATTGGTGATGTTGGAGATGTATGCTCACCGGCATAAGATTTCTCCCCCTGTCGGTGAGAAGAGTAGTATGGGATAGATTCACAAAAAGTGACATCCATAGAAACATAAAATTTCCTAGTTGGAGGATGAAAACACTTGCACCCTTTTTGAACACTGGAATACCCTAAAAATATACACTTAAGGGCTCTTGGGTCAAGTTTGCCACGATTTTGTCTATGAATGTGGACAAATGCTAGGCAACCAAAAACTCCAGGGTTTGGTGTGTTCAAGGACATGGAGTTGGGATGATGATTTAGAAGAACATCTAGAGGGCTTTTATTTAAGAGAGCCTTGGAGGGTAGACGATTAATGAGAAATGCTGCAGTGAGGACAGCTTCACCACAGAAATGTTTGGGAACATGCATTTGGAAGAGTAGGGAACGAGTAACCTCAAGTAAGTGACGGTTCTTTCGTTCAGCTACCCCATTTTGTTGTGGGGTGTTGACACAAGATGATTCATGAACAATTCCCTCTTGATCAAAAAAGGAGTTAAGAGTGTGATTGAAATAGTCTCTTGCATTATCTAACCAGCCTACAGAATTTAGGGAGGACTTGGCTAATTTCTGATTTTTCTTTTAGAAGATATAGCCAAGTCAGTCTAGTACAATCATCAATAAAGGATATAAACCATCTGGGCCCATTAATATTTGGAATTTTAGAAGGTCCCCAAACATCAGTATGGATCAAAGAAAAAGGAGTACTTGAAATTTTATTGATCATTGGGAATGGCACTCTATGGTGCTTTGCAAACTCACAAGACTCACAATGCAAAGTACTAAAATTAGCACTCTAAAACAAAGCAGGAAACATCGACTTCATCAAAGAGAAAGGTGGATGACCAAGTCTACAATGCTCTAGCCACACTTTTTCAACACTACTGTTTGAGACACTATGAGCTGAAGAAGCAAAGGGGACTGAGCTTGAGACAGGGTGAAAACATGTTGTGGGATTTTGGAAGGAAAACTACTGTTGGTACTCTCAAGATAATATAGTCCATTCCGCTCCTTAGCATATCCAATCATCTTCCCCGTCCTCCTTTCCTGAAAAACACAGTGAGAAGAATTAAAAATAGCAAGGCAGTCAAGGCTTTGTAAGTTGATGGATAGAGAGGAGGTTGGCAAAGATTTTTGGCACATGGAGGACTATCTTTAAGGGGAAATTGGGAGATAGATCAATATTACCTTCTCCTGTCACCTTAATGGGCTTACCATTGGCCACAAAGATGGATTTAATGTTGGAACAGGGTTTATAGGTCTTAAAGGAGTGTGAGGAATGGGTCATGTGGTCAGTTGCACCTGAGTCTATGATCCATGATCCCGGGACTGATTTAGAAGCCTTAAAAATATCAGAAGTTAGACACTTACCTGAATGAGCAATGAGCTGGATGTCAAAGTTTCAAGGAAAGCTCGCAGCTTTCCAACTTCTTCCTCATTAAGGGACTGAACAGTATCATTCTCAAAGGGATCAGATTGCAGTACTGTTTCTTTGGCTGTGAAGTTGGCTTGAGTACAATGCTGCTTAATGCGGTTCAAGACCTGCTCCTTGCCATGCAATTTGAAGCAATTATCCCTTGTATGTCTGGGTTTCTTGCAATGGGTACACCACAAATTGTCACGGTTTGGAGCTTTATTGAATTCTGGCCCGGATCCTATTCTTCGGTTCTCCCTCTTTGTAGCAGTGAGGGCTGATTCAGCATTAGAGGTACTATCCAACATGATAGCACGACGCCTTTCCTCTCCTCGGATAATATAGAATGTCTCATTCAGGTTTGGTAGAAACTCTTTCCCAAGAATCTGAACCCGAACTTGATCAAGTTCCTCGTTCAAACCAGCAGAGAATTCAAATACTCGATCCTGCTCCCTCTCTTGAAGAAGGGCTTGAGTCTCTTCACTTGAATTCAGTTTTAGTTTTCGGTACAGAGCCATCTCCTGCCATAAACTGGTCAACACATTATAATACTCTGTAACAGACAGATTACCTTGTTTGGTATGAGCAATCCGAGTCTTTAACTCATAGACAACAGCTGCATCTTGTGCCTTAGAATAGGTTTTCTTGACTATCTCCCAGATCTGTTTTGATGTTTCAAGAAACATGAAATTCTGAGAAATTTCAAGCTTCATTGAATTCAACAGCCAGGTCATGATGATTGTGTCCTCAACATCCCAGGACTTGAACTTCTCATCTAGACCATTTGGTGGATCTTCAGTAAGATGATGAAGTTTTTGTTTGCCTTTGAGAGCCAGCATCACCAATCTTGCCCACTGTAGATAGTTTTTTCCATCTAGTCGGGCAGCAACTCCTAAATTCTGCAGTTCAGTAGTTGCAGAGTTGGTTTTTGGTGGCTCCAAGAGGGTATGTTGTGATTCAGAAGCAGAGATATTCTTGGAAGCTTCAGACATTTTTGTGGCAGTGAATGGCGATGAAGGCCTTGAGGGATGAATAGCAACTAGGGCTAAAGAAGCAACCTAATTTGAAAGGTCGATTTTTTATGGCCATGAAGGCCTAAGTGAGGAATTGCGGAAGAGCATATTATAGCTCTGATACCATGAACGATTAAGGTTCTATGGAAGAAGTAATTCCAATTATATTACTCAAAGGCAATTGCCTGAATATATATACAGGATATACAGCAGCTGTCCTCCTCTAATTCGGTGGACAAATAGCTACAATTAAAGGGGAAAATACAGCCTATAATCAGGGAGATTTACCTAAGGAAATAAATGACATAAAAGACAAAATATTCAATAAATATAATCCCTATAAGTTAGGAGAGAACATCTACACTATCTCTAACATGTACGATGAATAAAGTCCCAAATTTCCTTTGCTGTAGACATGAACATGCATGTATCACTAATCATGGGTTCCATGGAGTCACATAGCCAGGACATTATCATGGAATCCTCCTCATCCCATGCTTCGAATTTCGGATCATTCTTTGCTGGTCTTGTTCTAAGAAGATGGCTCAGTCTTCCTTTGCCTTTGAGGTATGTGCGAACAAGTTGAGACCATTTGAGGTAGTTCTTCCCATTGAACCTATGGGAGGCCCAAATATTCTGCAACTCTCCAATTTTTTGAACAGAATTGGATTCCTCAGAATTGGAGGTTGACATGATGAAGTAAGGAAATTTGCAGCAATTAAGGCTGTCTGATCAGAAAGTAGGAATAAGAAATGGTGACAGCAATGAAGGCGGCGCAGGTGGAATCCCTAGGATAGCCCTAGGGCTCTGATACCATGTAACAAATACGGGAGGAAAACTTCTGAATTTCTTATTTAGTAAGTTGATGATACATGGTGTTATATAGAAGATTACAAGAGGAAAATCAGTAACTAAATTACTCTAAAATAGGAAACTATACTATCTACCCGAATCCCTCCATTTAAGGGATTTAATCTCTATCTAATTTTAAACTCCATGTAATCAAATCCCTTAATTTAAGGGATTTCAAATTACTTCCTAACCTATTTATAGCCTATTTACATCTTGACAACTACTGCCAATAGAAAATTAAAAAAAAAAAAAAAAGGGAAAAGAGAAAGAATCAATAAACAATTGAACATTAAAACCAATACACATCCAAAAATGAGAAACAGCTGAAAAAGTTATAGATATTTACAAAAATAGTTAACGAATTCTCACAGGATTGTCAAATGACTTTTGGAAGACAATCTGGGGTTTGACATGAGAGTAAAACTTTCAGGATTAAAATCAGTATTTGGAGCAAGATGGGGAACAATTTCAGTGATGTTGACCTCCACAATTGAGCCATTGAGACTTGTTATCACATATAACAAGCATGAGGACTCGGTGGAAGGGCCAATAAATTCAAACCTCAATAATCTTTTCACCCTATTCAACTGAAATATAATTTCCACTTTAAATTAGGAATTGCTTTCCTAGGAATTTTCATCGTGAATAACAAACAACGCAGAAAAGGCATATCATGCTTTCAGCAATGAAACTTACTATCCATTAAAAAAAAATGCAACTATATGACAAAGATAACATCTGAAGAAAACTCATTCCCTATAAAGCAGGAAGGTCAAACAGCTATAAACATGTACCTGAGCTACTCGATCAATCTCTGAAATCAACAATGCTTTTCTTGTCTCAGGTACTTTCAGAAAAAGTATCTGCCGAATTTCTTATTGCAGAAATAAGAACAAAGTCATAATTTCTTATGAGAGCTAGCACACTTAAAACATGCTTTTAATGGAATCATTTAAAATTGGACTTGAGAACATGCAATTATATTATACCAGGAATAATAGCATGTATGAAACTGATGACTTGACTCGCCAAGGCCAAGTGTTTTGAAGTGATGGACTTCAGACCAGACACCTGCACAGAAGAAGAATGATAAGCTCTAAAGAAACTGTACTGGAATCAAGGAAGAGAACCCAGCAGAGATACATGAAAATAAAGGTCCAAGAAAGAAGAGAGGAATAGGGAAAGCAAGTGAAAATTCTTGAGTCTGTCATTCAATTATGCTTACAACTTTACATCTAATTACATTATAGTGAAACCATGATATCATAATAGAGTATCCAAACAATTATGAGAAGAAACATGTTTACTCAGTATTCAGTAAAATGATATAAAAGACTAATCCTTTATGGCATTTGATCATACTCCTTGTCTTTGAAGGAATAGATATGAAGAGTATAACTATACATTTGTAATGCTTTCTTCCAATAATTTTCAGCTGTATGAGTACAATTCAGCAAATTGCTTCCCTCATGGTTGTGGGACGTATTCAAACCATACTGTGATGCCCAAGGGACCCTAGTTGTAATGCCTTGACTTTCTCTTCTTCTCAAACTCTGCCTGGTTTTATCTAATCTTAAAACTGCCCAGGCCCTACCCATTTGGCAAACAGGTTGGACCCTAAGTTTGCAGGAACTTCTTGTAGCACCCAAACAGCCACCCTTTGGCCCCCTAAACCTATTCCATTGCTTCCAAACTGTTCTTGCCTTTATCTACCTACAATATCCCTCCATCCACCTATTTTCTACCATTAATCCTGTTAGAATATTAGCTGTAAATACTATAGTTATTATAGCATATATTTAGGCTTGTAACTAGCATATGATTAGGCCCAAGATTAGGCCCGTTATTGTTGTACAGTTAATATAAATAATAGCTGTGAGGAGCTAGTCTCACAACCTTTTCCACTAATCTCACATGGTATCAGAGAAATTTTAGTGAGAAAAACCTCTCCATTCCCACTGTGAATTTTTCCAGTGGTGTTTTTCCCCCTCCCTGTTGTGTTCTTACTCCAGCAGTGTTCTAATACTAGGGCTTAGTGGCTATGTCTCTATCCAGCCACCCTAGGACTTGAGCTTCACAATTTTAACCCCACAGTCAACCTCAGAACCCTCCGACCGGCCGTTCCCCGAAAACCCGCCGCCATCTGCCTCCACACGCACCACCCCTTCTTCCTAAGTGAGTCCCACGCGCCAACAGCTTCTCCAGCGCATGGCAGCACGTGAAGCCTCCAATCACCATGATATTTTCCAGATTTCTCCTTTGCCATATTTCTAATTTATTCCCAGCCTTACTTTGGTGATATCTGACCTAGACAGCATCATAACTGTCAAGAACTGATTCAACGTAAAAGCTTAAGCTAATAGGTGAAGGCCCAAGAATGGTTTTATATCTAACACGCCCCCGCACGCGAAAGCCCTTTTTGGCTTGAAGCGTGGACTAAGCACAGGCCCATTTATACCATGTGCTGAAATTTCAATTTAATTGAGAAAGTGGGGGCAGAAGGATTCGATCTCCTGACCGTTTGGTCAAAGAGGCTCTGATACCATGTCAAGAACCGATTTAACGTAAAAGTTTAAGCTAATAGGTGAAGGCCCAGGAATGGTTTTATATCTAACAATAACAATTATGTTCTTCCTTGTTAACGGTTAATAACATATCCAAATGGCTTCTTCAGACAAGGAAACTTCTGGTCACCATTCATTCCTTACTTTTTCTTCTACTCCAACTATCTGTACTGAAAAATTAATTGGTTCTGGCAACTATATGACTTGGTCAGCCTCTGTGGAGTTGTGGTTTTTAGGTCAAGGCCATGAGGAACACTTAGTAAAACAAATTAAAGACATCCCTACGAAAGATCAGCCTAAGTGGAAGCAGGTTGATGCTTATCTCTGTAATGTTCTTTGGCAGTCTATTGATCGTGCTCTTGTTGGCCAATATCGACCTTATCGTACTTGCTATGAGGTTTGGCAAAAGGCCAAGAAACTCTACTCAAATGATATAAATCGTTTGTATATTGTTGTCTCTCAAATGAAAACAATTAAGAAACAAGATCTAGATATGCAAACTTATCTGGGGTAGATCGAGACTCTTCAGCAGGAATTTAATAAGATGATGTTATTCTCAACTGATGTTGCTCAACAAGAGGAACATCATGGCAAATTCTTCATGGTCCTTGCCCTTGCCGGCTTGCCCTCTGAATTGGATTCGGTCCGTAATCAAATTTTGGCTAACCCTGGGGTTCCTACTATGGACACAATGTTTGAGCAGTTAATCCGTATTTCCGCACCTACAGGTATCTCTGTTTCGACTACCCCAACTGATTCTACTATTCTAGCCTCTCACGTGAACCATCGAGAGGATGGTAAGGGAGGACGTGGTGATCAGCGAGCTCGAAATAGAGATCGCCCTCGGTGAACTCACTGCCATAAAATTGGCCATACAGTGGATCGCTACTTTCTTCTTCATGGTTAACCTCCTAAGATTGCTAATGTTGCACAGTATGATTCCTCCTCTGGCACTCCATCTAGCACTGTATCCATCTCTGCTACTGATTACAATGAGTTCCTAAGACTCCAAGAGAACAAGCAGTCCACCTCCATAGCCTCTATTGCTCAGACTAGTAATCCTATTGCATGCATCTCTCAGTCATCCTCTCTTGGACCTTAGGTTCTTGATTTTGGTGCTTCTGATCACATGTCTGGTAACAAGAATTTATTTTCTCATATCACTTAGTCTAATTCATTATCCACTGTTACCTTAACTGATGGCTCACAAACTAAAGTCAAAGGCATTGGACAGGCCAAACCCTTGTACTCCCTATCTTTAAATTCTGTTCTCTTTGTGCCTGGGTGTCCATTTAATTTGATTTCTATCAGCAAATTAACTCAAACCCTACCTTATTATGTTACCTTTGTAGCTAATTCGGTTCTTGTGCAGGAGCGGAACACTGGGAGGATTATTGGAGTAGGGCATGAGTCCCATGGGCTATATTACCTCACCCCACCACCATCTCCTGTGGCTTGTATAGTTGTTGATTCACCTGAACTTTTTCATCATCATTTGGGCCATCCTAGTTTACAGAAACTACAAAAGATGGTGTCGAGTCTCTCTAGTATCTCTTCTTTAGAATGTGAGTCTTGTCAATTAGGAAAACATGTTCGTAGTTATTTTCCTAGTCATGTCAATAAACAAGATGAGTCTCCTTTTTCATTTGTTCATTCTGAAATATGGCGTCCTAGTCGTGTCAACTCAACTTTGGGTTTTCAATACTTTGTTACCTTTGTTGATGATTTTTCCTGATGTACTTGGTTATTTTTAATGAAAAATATTTCAGAACTATTCTCTATTTTTCAAACTTTTTGCTCAGAAATTAAAACTCAATTTGGAATCACCATTTGCCCCTTCCGAAGTGGTAATGCTCGAGAATATTTTTCTGCTCCATTTCAATCTTTTATGACTTCTCAAGGCATTCTCCATCAATCTTCTTGTGCTCATACTCCTCAACAAAATGGAGGGACTGAGCGAAAAAATAGACACCTGATTGAGACTACCTGTACTCTCCTCATTCATAATAATGTTCCGCTGCGTTTTTGGGGATACGCGGTTATCATTGCATGTTATTTGATTAATCGCATGTCATCCTCCGTTTTACAAAATCAAGTGCCTCATTCTCTTTTATTTCCCAATTAGTCACTCTACTCTCTTCCTCTTCGTGTCTTCGGTTGCACATGTTTTGTTCATGATCTCACTCTAGGTAAAGATAAGTTACATGCAAAATCTCTCAAATGTGTCTGTTTGGGTTATTCCCATTTGCAAAAGGGTTACCATTGTTTCTCTCCTGAACTCAAACGTTATATAGTTTTCCCAGATGTCACCTTCTTTGAGACAACTCCATTCTTTCCCTCTTTAGGGCGTCCTAATTGTTCTCCTGTTACTAAGGTTCTCCCTGTTTCATGCACTAGTCCTATTCCACAGGTTGTTTCTTCCAATGACCCCAGTGGTCCTATAGATGACTCGGCACCTCCTTTCCTCACCTACCATCGTCGACCTCGACCTGAACCTATTGAGAACCCTACCATTGTGTCACCTATCATTGAGCCTATTGAGAACCCTACCATTGTGCCACTTGTCACTGAGCCTGTTGAAAACCCTACCACCAATGACAATCCTACTACTATCCCATTGGATTCATCTCCAGTTCCAGTCTCTAACTTGGACCATTCCATTGCTGAACGCAAAGGTATTCGTTCTACTCGCAACCCTTATCCCATTTATAATTTTGTGAGCTATCACCGTTTGTCTCCATAATATTCTGCTTGTGTCGTCTTTGTCTACTGTTTCTAGTCCTTAAAATATAGGTGAAGCACTTTCTGACCCAGGCTGGCATAAGGCAATGATTGATGAGATGGCTGCTTCAGACTCCAATAGCACTTGGGATTTGGTGCCTCTACCACGTGGTATATCCACAGTTGGTTGTTGTTGGGTTTACACAGTCAAAGTTGGCCCTGATGGCCAAATAGATTGTTTGAAAGCCCAACTAGTTGCCAAGGGATACACCCAAATCTACGAACTTGATTATGGTGATACCTTCTCTCCAGTTGCCAATATAGCCTCTGTTCGTCTCTTTCTCTCTATGGCTGTCATTCACCACTGGCCCCTTTATCAATTGGATATTAAAAATGTCTTTTTACATGGCGAATTGCAAGAGGAAGTTTATATGGAGCAACCTCCTGGATTTGTTGCTCAGGGGGAGTCTAGATTGGTGTGTAGACTTCGTTGATCTCTCTATGGACTTAAACAATCTCCACAGGCTTGGTTTGGGAGATTTAGTTCAGTTGTCCGACAGTTTGGTATGACTCGGAGTGAGGCCGATCATGCAGTCTTTTACTTTCACTCATCCCCTAACCGATGCATTTATTTGGTTGTCTATGTGGATGACATTGTGATTACAGGGAATGATCAAGAAGGCATACAAAAACTCAAGCGACATCTATTCCAGCACTTTCAGACAAAAGATTTGGGCAAACTCAAGTACTTTCTGGGAATAGAAATTGCTCAATCCCAAAAGGGTGTTGCCATCTGACAACAAAAATATGGCTTGGATATATTGAAAGAAACAGGCATGTCAAACTGCAAACCTGTGGATACTCTAATGGATCCAAATGTCAAGCTCCTACCTGATCAAGTGGAGCCCTTATCAGATCCTAGTACATACCGGAGACTTGTTGGGAAACTCAACTACCTCACAGTGACACGTCCTAATATTGTCTTCCCAATGAGTGTACTCAGTCAATTTCTAAGTGCTCCGTTTGACAGTCATTGGGTTGCAGTAGTTCGTATTTTAAAATACATCAAGAAGGTACCAGGTAAAGGCCTATTATATGAAAGTAGAGGATATACTCAAGTGGTTGGATATTCAAATGCTAACTGGGCAGGCTGTCTTACGATAGATGCTCAACCACTAGATATTGTGTATTTGTTGGGGGCAATCTAGTGTCATGGAAGAGCAAGAAACAATCAGTTGTTGCTCTATCCACGGCTGAGGCAGAATACCGAGCCATGGCTAAAGTAACCTGTGAGCTCATATGGCTGAAGCAGTTACTTAAGGAGTTAAAATTCATGAAAGTTCAACAAATGAAACTAATATGCGATAACCAAACAGCTCTTCACATTGCCTCTAATCTAGTCTTCCATGAAAGGACCAAACATATAGAGATTGACTGTCACTTTATTAGACAGAAAATACTTTCAAGGGATATTGCTACTAGTTTTGTTAGATCAAACGACCAGCTAGCAGATATATTTACTAAGTCTCTTGGAGGCCCTCGGGTTAACTACATTTGTAACAAGCTTGGAACATATAATATGTATGCTCCAACTTAAGGGGGAGTGTTAGAATATTAGTTGTGCCCAAGATTAGGCCCGTTATTGTTGTACAGTTAATATAAATAATAGCTGTGAGGAGCTAGTCTCACAACCTTTTCCACTAATCTCACAAATCCATCAAAGAAAGCCAGGTCCTATACAACAATTCACACCACAAACAATGGAAACAGTAAAAGAAAATTGAAATGAAACAAACAACAATTCAAATATACGAAGAAAAAACCTTTTTTTTTTTTATATGAGGAAATAACAACTAAAATTCACACCACTAAAACTTGAAGGTTCCAGTAACAAAGTAGTAGTATGCATGATCCTCTGGATGCCACCTATCTCCATTCAACATATTATGCTAACAATGCTGTAGTCAATTTAATAGTAAACATTTCAGAACTTTTTTCATCAAATGCAGTATTTTTAAATATAATGTAGTTTCACCATACTTCAATATTATTATAAATCTGATAACATACCCCCAGATAATTAAGCATAACATTAGATGAGACAAACTAACTAGGAATGAGGAACAAGGTTGGCATAGTGGTGCCCCTCCTGGCCATAGGCTGGTATCCTCACCTCCATCCCCGCCACCCCAGCAAAAAAAACTCCATCCCTTCAGTTGCCAATTAGGCAGCTGCTTTCTATTTACAGATAAAAATAAAATAAACTAAAAACTAACTAGGAATACATCTCTTGCATCTGTCTACTGCCAGAGTACTTTGAATATCCTTCCCAGAACCATGGTGAGAGGTTCACATAAGGATCATGTGAACTAGTTACAAAAGAATGAAATAAGAAAACTTGAAACTACAAACATAAGCAGATGTAGTGCTAAAAGATGAAACAAGGGAAAATAAAAAATAGAATTTCAAGCTATCATAAATAAATACTCTTGATCAAGAAATGTTAACTTTTGAGCTTAGATGAGAAACAATGGGAGGTAAAACTGCATAAACATCAAAATGAAATAATGAATATATGCACACATAAAGAATAGTTTGAATATCCAAACAATGTCATAGCTTGTATACCAACAGAAATTTTGTACACTGGTTTACTAGTAGTACCTGCATAGCACCAGCCCCAAGAACCAGCTGACAAGTTCTTGTGTTGAAAAATTTCAAAATTTCTACAACTCGGTGAACAACTTCTGAAGATAGTGTCGGCAAAAAGTTGTTCATATCAATGTACTCTGATAACATCTTCAGCATTATTAAGCCACTGGAAGAAAATAAGATCAATGCTGATATTTTATATATATTGAGAAACAAAACTGAATATCTCAATTTCACGAATCCACCAACAAGATGGAAACAAAAAGAAGTATTAGGAATCATGAAAATACAAGTGACAAGGGGGCATTCATTTTAAAACTAACAGACATCATTATATGATAAAAATAAATAACCAAATCTCCTGTGTCCTGCACAAGCTTTTGAGAAAGAAGAGCGAAAGGAAAAAAAGGAGGTGCACAAAGGAAGATTTGTGTTTTGGGGGGGGAGGGGGGAAGGACAGATAACTAACCAGTTTACCATGTGATATCCAACACCTTTGTAGAAGAGAGTATGAGAGCCAGACATTTTATTGTCCTTCTCCCTAATGTCAGTGTTGTTACTCTGTGTGGATGACATTCTACTATCACTATTTCTTTCCATTGCACCAGCCGGGGCATTAGATCTTTCTGACGCAGAATTGTTCGAAGATACTTCAATAGAATTAGTCTGCTCAACAGCATTTGATTGCCCAATGTCTTCCACTGTCTGAATATCATCACGAGTCACCACATCATTGTAAGTTGTTGAATTATCACCCTCAGCATCATGAAGGTTTTCAGTAGTCAATGTATTGGAAGAAAAAAGTAAATTGAGGATGGCCTGAAATTCATCAGGGACATCAATTTCCACCCATGTTTCCTGGTCAAGCACTGCCTTAATTTTTGTCATCTAAATGCAATGAAGGAACAATTAGTCAAATAAATATGTGAAAAATTCCATATTAATTACCATATAGAGCAAGCACTGACATCAAAACTAACCCGAGATTCATGCTGAAAATCAACAAAAGCTTTGGCCTGTGACTGCAGTGTTCCACGGATGCTGTATCCCAATCGTCCACCAACCTGTTAATTTTAGCATGAGAATTGCATCAAAGGAAGAATATATTTGTACTCTTCAGCTTTAAACTTAAGAGCAAAATAGTAAGTACTTTTTCCGTAGCAGTGATGAACTCTTGGGTGAGGTTGTATATGGTTAGAAACTCCTGCAATCTCAACTTTGGATGGAGAAGAGCACGGACCCCAAGAAGCTTCGCCCATCTTCCATGAGCAGCATCACATGCTGCAAAGACAGCTTCTGCGTTTTCTCGCAATACATCAGCTCTGTTTAGGACCAGATTCTTTGAGAACATCAAACAGATTGGACAGCAATTAAAGTACAAAGTTAAAACAGAGAACCGAACTTTTTCTGAAACAATAGTTCTAGTTTCTTTTATCCCTTTAGATATTGCTAAGTCCTATAAGATAAAAGCAGCTAATGAATTTCAAACCATGTTTTCAACCTCCCTCACCCTCATTCTTGAAATAGAGGAAATCCTATAAGAGTAAGTTCTCATTGGTCAAAACAGATTCAATATTGGAAATGGGTCATGGCATGATCTAAGCAAGACAAGGGCTAATTGATGGCGGAGCAACCCAGGGGGGATAGGATGAGGGGTATATTTTGTAGTTTTGTATTACTTTATTAATTTTCGCAATTTATGGTCATGAGTTGTGTTGGAAATCCCGGATATTAAGGGAGGAAATTAAGGGATAGCTATTTGTATTCAATCAACTGGAGTTATTGTATTTAATCAACTGTAGTTAATTGCATTTATTAGGATAGCTGACTAGGGATAATTAATGTAAATAGAATCCCTTAGATTAGGCTATTGCTTATAATTAGGAATTGATTGCTGTCATCAATTCCTATATATGTAAAGTCTGGTTGTCAATAGTAGTAAGAGAGAAATTATTCTCAGATTTTTACATGGTATCAGAGCAAGTTCAAACCATGGATCTTTCGGGAAAAGGGAGTTCTGGTAGTAATACCAGTTTGTCCACTCCGGGTATCTCTTCCTTTGGTGAAAATTCTTCTCTAGTCATTACAAATCATAGGCTAGATGGGAAGAACTTTCTCCACTGGTCTCAGTCAATCCTCATGGTGATTAGAGGACGGGGAAAGCTGGGTTTTATTACTAGTGAACTCAGTGAACCCAAGCTTGATGATCTCAGCTATGCTGCTTGGGAACTTAATAACTCCATTGTCATGTCTTGGCTCATCAACTCCATGGAGCCAACTATCAGCCGAACCTATTTGCTGTTCAAGACAACCAAGGTGATTTGGGATGCTGTCAAAGAAACCTACTCAGACCTTGAGAATGCATCTCAAGTGTTTGAGATCAAGTTGAAGCTGAAGGATATTAGGAAAGGCAACCTGGATGTCACTGGATATTACAACTCCCTAAAGGTTCTGTGGAAAGAACTAGATCTGTTTTATGAATCTGATTGGGGAGATGTTGATGAACATGTCAAATTCAAGGCACATCTGGACAAGGAGCAACTGTATGATTTTCTGGCAGGTTTAAACAGAACTTTGGATGAGGTACGTGGTCGGATCTTGGGAAGAAGGCCTCTGCCATCAATTGGAGAAGCCTTTGCTGAAGTGAGACGTGAAGAAAACAGAAAGAGGGTAATGTTGGGAGAAGAAAAAAACCCAATCTCTGCTGAAACTACTGCCCTCTATACCAAGGGCAGTTCTGATCCTAAAATTTGAGGTGACAACAAGCCACTCAAGCTTGGGGATAGTCCTACTTGCAGCTACTGTAAGAATATAGGCCACAACCGGGAGAAGTGCTTCCAACTCCATGGAGTACCCCCTGGCTGGAAATCTAAAAATAAAAGAGAAGGCAAGGCCCACCAAGTTTCTAGTGAACCTACACTTGAAGAAACTTGGGGAGAGGAAGAAGTCTCTAGTGTTCAGCTGTCTAAACCTCAACTGGAAGCACTCCACCAACTGCTTAGTACCCAATCCGAGACACCTACATGTTCTCTAGCTCTTAAAGGTATGGCCCTCTCTATGTCTAACCCTCAACCTGCACATTCAGCTCCTTGGATCTTTGATTCTGGAGCTTCGGACCATATGACAGGTGATCCCTCTCTTTTACTCTCCTATACACCATGCACCTATGACTATCGGGTAAGGGGCCAATGGATCTCTCTCACCTGTTGCTGGTTTTGGGTCAATCAAATTAACCAAAAATCTGGTTCTTCATTCTGTTCTTCATGTCCCTAATTTAACTTGCAACCTTGTTTCAATCAGTAAATTAACCAATGACTCCCAATGGCTTAGTGAAATTTACCCCTGATTGTTGTGTTATACAGGAGCAAGCTACGGGGAAGATGATTGGCAATGCTAGAATGTTAGATGGTCTCTGCTTCTGGAAAAACTGTGGACCTCCTAATAAACAAGCTCTTGCTGTAAAAGTGTCCAAATCTGATCAAATTATGTTGTGGCATCGTAGGTTAGGGCATCCTAATTTTCTGTACCTCAAGCGGTTGTTTCCAACCTTATTTATCAATGAAAATTTGAATTCTCTTTCTTGTGAGGTGTGTCAATTAGCCAAGCAAACTCGAATTCCATATAATGTTAAACCATATACTGCCTCTAGACCTTTTTCCCTTATTCATAGCGATGTTTGGGGACCCTCTAGAGTGAAAAGTACTTCCGGGGCTAGATGGTTCATTACATTTATTGATGACCATACCAGAATCTGGTGGGTATACCTCCTAAAAGAAAAATCTGAAGCCTCCCAAACCTTCAAAAATTTTCATTCTATGGTCCAAAATCAGTTCAAAGCCACCATTCAGATTTTTCACACCGATAATGGAAAGGAATACTTTAACTCTATCCCAAGAGAATACCTTAATTCTCAGGGTATAATTCACCAAAGTTCTTGTGCCAATACCCCCCAACAGAATGGTATATCCGAGAGAAAAAACCGTCATCTCTTAGAAGTGGCTAGATCCCTCATGTTCACTATGCATGTTCCCAAATATCTATGGGGAGAGGCTGTTCTAACAGCAGCTCATCTCATTAATCGGATGCCTTCTAAAGTTCTGGCCTTTCAAACCCCTATTTCAGTCCTTCAACAGTCCTTTCCCTACTTCAGTCCTCCATCTCTCTCCCCAAAGACTTTCGGTTGTAAGGTCTTTGTTTACTTCCAATTTCCTGGGCAATCCAAACTTGATCCTAGGGCACACAAATGTGTGTTTGTAGGTTACTCACCCACTCAAAAAGGGTATAAGTGTTATTCACCTCATCTCAAACGGTTTTTGTATCTAAGGATGTCACCTTCTTTGAAACAAAACCATACTTTCCCCCCACACATCTTTAGGGGGAGCATATAGGCAAAGATGTGTGCCGGGAAACCATCTTAGAGCTTGAACAGCAAACCATTCCATCATCTGAAACAAGACCTATTCAGCTAGTTGAAACAGGACCTATTCAGCAAGTTGAAATAGGACCTGTTCAACAAGTTGAAATAGGACTCGCTCAACCTTCCATAATTTCCGCAACCACTCCTACTTCTCTACCTATTCCCGAAACTCCTTTGTCTATCCCTGAAACCATCTTGACTGAACCTGAACCAGTCACCACAGAAACAGAAAACTCTAAAGACCCTCCAGAATTGCTTGTTTATTCCAGGAGAAATACATCTTCAAAGGGTGACAAATCTGACATACAGCAAGGGCAATCATCTGAACCTAGAGTGTGCACTAATAACACTCATAGTACTGAATGCCCCATACAGCAACCAACAGAAACTCAACCAGCCATGCAGCAGCAGACCGAATTGCCCCAAATCTTGGGAGACTTTCCAATTGCAATCAGAAAAGGGGTAAGGGCATGTAAAAAACACCCTATTTCCAAATTTGTGTCATATGAACAGCTATCTCCTAGTTTTCATGCTTTCACCACTCACCTCACCAAGACAGCAATTCCTAAAAACATATATGAAGCAGTCACTAAACCTGAATGGAAGCATGCTGTTTTGGAAGAGATGAGGGCACTTGAGAAAAATGGCACTTGGGAATTCAGGGACCTACCTATTGGTAAGAAGACAGTTGGATGTAAATGGCTGTTTACTATTAAATATAAAGGTGATGGCAGCATAGACAGGTATAAAGCTAGACTGGTTGCAAGGGGATTCACTCAAACCTATGGCATTGACTACCAGGAGACATTTGCACCTGTAGCAAAACTCCACACAGTGAGGGTGCTGTTTTCATTGGCAGCAAACTTAGACTGGCCTCTCCATCAGCTAGATGTGAAGAATGCTTTTCTTAATGGAGTGCTGAATGAGGAAGTCTACATAAATATACCTCCCGGGTTTGAGGGACCAAAAGGGAAGGTGTGCAGATTGAAAAAGGCTCTTTATGGGCTGAAACAATCCCCAAGAGCATGGTTTGAGAAACTTGTGAGGGTTGTGAAGAATAGAGGGTACTGCCAAGCTCAAACCGATCACACCATGTTCTTTAAGCACTCATTAGGAGGTAAGATTACTATCCTCATTGTGTATGTGGATGATATGATTATAACAGGGAATGATCTAGCTGAAATCAGTTCATTAAAGAATTATCTCAGCAAGATATTTCAGCTTAAAGACCTAGGACCTCTAAAATACTTCCTAGGGATGGAGGTAGCAAGGAACCATACTGGCATTTCAATCTCACAGAAAAAATATGTGCTGGATTTATTGCAAGAAACTGGAATGATAGGCTGTAAACCAGCTGACACCCCTATGGAACCTAATAAGAAGTTAGGGGGAGAAGAGGATGGCCGAGATGCTGATAAAGGGAGGTATCAACGGCTTGTGGGAAAACTCATATACCTTGCACACACACGGCCTGACATTGCATTTGCAGTAAGCGTGGTGAGCCAATTCATGCATTCTCCTAAGGAAGGCCACATGGATGCAGTGTACAGAATTTTGAGGTACTTAAAGAGCACTCTAAGAAAGGAACTGTATTTTAGAAAAGGAAGGCAGAAACATGTTGAAATATTCACTGATGCAGATTGGGCAGGGTCAATAACTGATAGGCGCTCCACTTCAGGTTATTGTACTTATGTGTGGGGAAATCTAGTGACATGGAGAAGTAAAAAGCAGGCTGTTGTAGCCAGAAGTACTGCAGAGGCAGAGTTTCGGGCCTTAGCACATGGGGTTTGCTAGGGTATTTGGCTAAAAAGAATACTAAAGGAATTTCGGGTTCCTATACCTCTACCCATAACCTTATATTGTGACAACCAAGCAGCAGTCAACACAGCCCACAATCCAGTCCATCATGACAGAACTAAGCATGTAGAGATTGACAGACACTTCATTAAAGAAAAGGTTGATAATGGGCTTATTAGTCTAAGATATCTGCCCACAAAGCAGCAGGTAGCTGATCTTCTTACCAAGAGTCTTCCTAGACCATGGGTTGAAGAATTAACAAGCAAGCTGGGCATGATCAATATCTATGCCTCAGCTTGAGGGGAAGTGTTGGAAATCCCGGATATTAAGGGAGGAAATTAAGGGATAGCTAATTGTATTTATTAGGATAGCTGACTATGGATAATTAATGTAAATAGAATCAGTTAGATTAGGCTATTGCTTATAATTAGGAATTGATTGCTGTCATCAATTCCTATATATGTAAAGTCTGGTTGTCAATAGCAGTGAGAGACAAATTATTCTCAGATTTTTACAAGTTGTATTTGAGTCCAGATTTATGTTATTTAGGGCTTTTGGGGTCTTAGGGCCCAAGTCTTCCTTGTGCACTTAGAAGAAGTAGGTGGTGTCTGGCCCAGCAAAATTAGGATTCTGAACCCTCATCCTTGTGGGATAAAATGAGGTCTACTTAAACACTTAATGCTTGCCTCATGATACCTCTTCCATTACTCTCTCATGAATGTGCTTGGTACCTTGGGAGGACTTGAAAGGGATAAGATTTTGGCAATGGTAGAAGAACACCATTATTGACCAAGAATGAGTCGTGATGTTGAAAGGCTAATGAGGCAATGTTGGGTCTGCCAATATGCTTAAAGGGAATTCACAAAATACAGGCTTATTACGTTATTATCAATTGCTTCTTCTCTTTGGGTTCATTTTAGCATGGACTATGCATTTGAACTCCCAAAGACTTCTAAAGGGTACATTTTAATTTTATATTGTTTGGGTTTGGAAAAGTTGAAAAGCCCAACTACAGAATCTTTCTGCTCAGCTGAGCCACTTGAGGAACTAACCTTTTGGTTAATGTTGTGCCTAAAATCTCACATTTAACTTCACCAAAGGATGATTGCATAGAATTTATGTAAGATACTTCACTCCAACTCAAGGAGTTGATAGATATTAGCATCGAGGACAGGGTTAAGGAGCTCAGGTTGTTGATGGAAGTACAGATTTCCATGATAGGATACAAGAATTCTATGCAAAGTAAATGAAGGTCAACAATCTAAGTGTCATAATCCAGTTCATCATTTGGAGTTATCCCAAGAACAGGTTGCTCTTAAGAATGAATCTATCAGTTTCATTTTTCCTGACAAACTTAACATTATGCAGGAGAAGATTAACAATACTTTATCATCATTCTTTTGTTCAACCTCAAAGTGGACCGAGCAATGTTAGAGTCAGAATTATTATTTGGGGCCAATGATTCTGTTAAACCAATTGGAGTCTTGATGCTCAAACACTTCAAAACTGGAGATCTGAGTTTTGTATATTTATCTTTTCTTTGGATAAAAGAAGAATTGTATTTAGAAAGTGTAGAAAATAGGGAAACCGTATCTTTCATTGAAAGAATGGTGATGCTTATATAGCAGCAAGTACAAGAAGTTTGCAACAACTAGGACTGTATGTAAAACCCTATATACAAGTTTAACTATGACTTAAACTCTGTAGAGAAGTATTTCTGAAACCTAACTCTGTACAAGAAGATCTTTTGTTGAGAGAGGAACGTGTAAGATATTCTTTAAAACAAAGTGACATGAGGAAGGAGGAGGATGAAGAATTGAAGAACCAACATGAGATATTGGTAAAATTGAACCACTGCCAAAAATAACTGAATCCTCCAAAAAGCAAACATATAAAGAATAAAAGAAACCATCAATGTAAAAGAGATGTTCAATCTTCCTTTCCTATAACAGCTTTAAATCCAGTAAGCTCCCTTCAGAATACGAGCATTCCTTTCCAACCAAATACACCAAGGAACTGCAAATACTGAGTCCTAATATATGTTATTTAGGATTTTTGGAGTCTTATCTTGAGGCCCAAGTTGTCCTGATGGGCTTAGAAGAATAGGTGTCAATCCCTATAGAATTAGGGTTCCTAATCCTAATCCTTGTAGGATAAGTTAGCAGGTCTATTTAAGCTTTTGCAATACTTTCTTTTGGAGCAGTTGATGAAGTTTTATTCTCAGTAGATTTCTTCTACGTTTCTTGGTTTCTTAACCAGAAACCAGCCCTTTTGGCTCTACAGCCACCTAGTGGCTGTTTTTGGATCACTTTATCCATTCTTTCACTCTATTTATCTCTTGAACCTAGTACATTTATTCTAGGGCTTCCCATCTTGCATCACTAATGAAGCATCAAATATGATACAAACAACAAACTTGCAAGTTTCATCATTATTAATGCTGCCACAACATCATAAAGGTAATTGAAACTACTGTCATTGCAAGTAATATAAATTATAAGGACATAAAAGGTGTGGATTAAAACAGAGCTCCATATTTGTGGCAGTAGTAACTAATGTCTAATGCCATTGCTAATAATGAAAGTCACTTAAAAACCTGAGAAGAAATCTTGTCCATCATAAGCAAATTATCGGAGCAAACTTTCCAAGACAAAATTTGTATGATCTTTTCACATGGAACTTAAAATGCCCAGGAAAAGAATTTATATACAATCTATAGATAGTTTCATCCAAAAATCGTCCATAACTGATCTGCCCTTATTGTGTTCCCACTGTCACAAGTGACTACCAACCAGGAGTGTAGTAGTGAGTTATTGTTCCATTACAAATCTTTTTTTGGCAGGGAACATGTTCACATCACATCTTTGGTTAGCATGTCATGGCAGAGATCTTTACTCTTTTCTGATTATTAAAGAAAATTTTCTAGAAAACTGAACCCTGGAAAGAAAACATCCTCAACCTTTCAAAATGTCATCACATTTGTCATCATTTCATGAATAATAAAGAAAAAAAAAAGTTCGGGAGAAAAGAACATTAAATCTTTGTCATCACAATATAGTTGTTCATCAAATTTTAGAAATATTCACTATAAAAATCTTCTCATTCAAACATAGTGCAAAAACTACGAATGCAACTTCACCAATACAACAATTTCTCCCAAATTAATACTCATTGTTTCCAATGAATTCTTACATTCAAGACCTTCAGATTTCAGAAATTCTTAATACCAACTGTCATTTAACAAAGACTGAATCATAGTAATTGCAGGAAAAGTTCAGATCCAATTAAGAATTGAAGGAGATTGTCAGTGTAATAGACAACAAAAGAGTAGAGAACAGTGAACAACACAACAAGGCTATCAGAGGCAAGAGACCAGATTTAACCTGAAATTTTTTGACATGTTTGAGGAGCTCACAGCATCACTTGCTTTTCCCTGAAATGAAAGAACCCTGGCAACAGATCTTTGAGGTGAATAAGGCAAAAATGAAATCCCATGACCCTCAATCTCTTGCGTTGTTTCTGAAGCAGCAGCACCATGAGCAATCGCAGCAGCAACTGAATCAGCAGCATAATGACCATCAAGATTGCTCAAAATCCACTCAATGGCCTTTTTCACTTCAGCCGCCCGCAATAAATGTGCCTGCATTCACTAAAAGGAAAAAACTCTTATTACATCACTCTTAAAGAAACAGACAAAGATGCAATTCAGTATAAAACTAAATTTCAGTAGCCTGTAATTAACCTTTCACATAAGCTACCTGCCTAAGTCAACATATATAGCAGTCTCTCTCTTTGCATATATTTGGTTTTCAACTTCTCAGTAATAACTTGTCATAACATTAATCATTCCTTTATCAAGACTTGACATATTAATGAAGCGGATGTGATGGACAAAAGTGACAAAACCTACAAAGCAGAAAGTATAAGCATGCAATACCACCCAATTCTACAAAGAAAGTAAACTGCAGAAAATATTAGACCCTAAATTTGGGGCACTATAAAAACAAAAAATGAAATATAGATGCAGCCACTTGAAGATGCATTGGCACCCAAGAGAACAGAATCCCCAAGAAACATCCTTAAAAACTTCTACTAAGTGCTCCTGATTTTGAAAAACCAGAAGCTCAGCCAAAAGAAAATCCAATTCCAAGCAGAATATGGAGAACTGATGATTGACCATCTCTCCTTCACATTGAGCATCCTAGAACTTGTATCTTAATTTTAAATATGTTTGCGTAGGTGTATTTGCTTGTGGAAAAATGCGCAAATCTTCAAGGGAAGTTTCTGTATTTGTCATTACTTTGGGATAGAGTTGTTTTTCTATTGCCCATCTTTGGTGTTCATCTCATGGGTATTTTCATGTAGTCTCCTAACTTCAAGTGTATTTTGAGGTTTTAGATCAACATGAATATGCTGGTCCTAACTTCATGATATTTATAGTATTTTGTTATGTTATTCTGTTTTTACATGATCTAGTATTTGTTGGTAAATTGGTTTCAGTATATAACCCTCTCCTACAAGCGTTGCATTTAGCTTTCATATATGGACATACAGCATCAGGGACGTAGGACAGTAGGGGACTTAGACTGAAATCAGGGATTTCAGAGATGGTTAAAGATAGAAAGGTTCAAAATTGGTAACTTCGGGTTTGTGTGTGAAGGAAGGGATATTTTGTGAGCAATAGGATGGGTAGGTAAGGTCAACTACGTGTATGTTTATGGCTGTGAGCAGTAGCTGCGAAAATTAGAACAGCAAGTCAGGAAATTAGAAAGAAGGAAAGGATGAAGAAGAAGAAGAATAAACGTAGAAGTCACACCTAGGATTTAATTGCATCACACAAGAAGGCAGCATTGCTGTATTATTTCATAAAACTCAATTCAGTTCCAAAAGAAAGCATTACAACTCTTTAAATAGACCTCTTATGACTTGCCCTTCAAGAAACAGGAATAGTTTCCTAATCTTGTAAGGATTAAGACTACCTTGACCCACAAGAAAAACCTAGACATTAAAATAAGACCTAATAACAACTAAATAACATAAGCCCAAGCCCAAGACAACTAATGTCTGGTGTTACCAAAAATCACTAAAATAGTGTGAAATCACTAAAATACCACTAAACAGAAAATTACATTGAGCCCATAATCAAAATGAACCAAAATACTAAAATGATTTGATATTTAAACTTAGGCTTTTTTTATGCTAATCCATCCTGCATCAATCAGTATCCTCCTCTTTCCCAATATATTGAACATCTGAGCACCCAAGATAAGCAAGTGATCAAGCAAACAAGCAAGAGAAAGAGCACAATCCAGCAAGAGTTAAAAGCACTTTTTTCTGCCAACTGATTTGGGCCTTAATAATCATCAGCGTTGAAGGTGAGACCTCTGAATATTTATGTGATTTTGATCTTTTCTTCAACTTTATTCACTTTTATGATATGGATAAAACGGCTTTCTGATTATGCATGTATCCATCATTCTAACCAGCCCCTGTTACAGGATTGCCCCAGATGATGAATTCCAATTTCTAGAGAAGACATTATCTGAATTAGGAACTTGTAACAAGTTACAACATCTCATTACCCAGATGCCACAATCTTCCAGACCTTACACCTAATCTTTAGTGCATTAGGAATTTAAGTGACAGAATGAAGGTCCCAATCCCTAGCTACATACAAGTGTAGATGCGAACAGCCATGGTCAAGTATGCATTACCTGTACTATCATGAAAATAGCACTCAACAGTTGCACAAAGCAATCAGATGAGAGGCTCCTCAATTTGCTAGCAAGGGATGCACCTCCACCTGAGTCACTATTAGCATTAGAAAGTTGAAAATAGAACAGAGCACAAAACAACAGTGTGCTTGAGAAATATGGGATAGCCTATCTGCTGATAGACATGACCAATTATGCTAAGAAACTCTAACCATCTGAATCTACAGCTCTATCTCCTGCAGAAAATTCAGAATCCAGAGGTCGGGCAGCAAGAACTGGAAGTAGCTCAGCAACTGCGGTCTTAATAGCACTCTTCATATCAGCGGTCAGTGTATCTCGATATATCCTCAGAACAGAGGGGAGCTTAGCCTGAGAGCAACCATCATATGGGAATCATGTAACAAAATTAAGCTAAAACATGGAAAACCAAATTCCAGAAACAGAAAAATATGATCAAGGATAGTTACCTAATGAGAAGAAAACCCACTCTAGATTATTAGGCAGTCATGAGAAAAGGTAGTACTAAGACTATAAAGTGATGTTGCTTACAATAGCAACAACAACAACATCATCATCATGTCTCAAGCACCATTTGAACTTACAATCAAACCAATGTTTTCAAAACTTGAAACGAAAATCAAAGAGAATTTCTCTTGATAAACTCTACATCTGAGTTTATATAACTCAACCAAATCTATACTAGATGACACCAGATCAAAACTAGGATCCAAATGCATCACGACCACATAACACATGCAACTAATAGAGATGTACACTTTACACCAAAAAGAAAAATACTGATTTACATAATAATATAAAATAACATTTAGCTGTGTCAAGTGATTAATTAATAATATGGACTTAGCACATAAAAAACTAAATGTACAACAAAGAATATTTAATGAATTAATATGCATAAATCCCATGGAAAAACAAATACCTAGGGAGGTAAGACATGTCTATAAAGTTTAAAACAAGCAGCTTTAGGAGGCAGAACAATTAAATAAAATCCTGTCTCTATATGTTATGGAATCCACAATATCCAGCAAAGAATTCATCACCACAACAAAGGATGAAAGGTGATCCAATTAAACGTTCTTCAGAATATTTTTTCTTCCATCTTAAGAGCTTTCAGAGAGCTCTTCTCAGAAGTTCCATGAAAATATGAAATTATTAATTTTCTCACTCATGAACTGGAATCTCATTAATATACAACCTGAATATTACCTACTAGAGAGCTCTAATTTCAAGCTAAAACGATCCCTTATAGGAGGAGATGCATTAAGAAAATGGCTTTCAAATCGTGATTCCTAAAACATTTCTCAGAACTAAAAATAAAGAACACCTACTATGAAGAGACTGGCAGGCCACTATCTATATCAATTGAAAGCCACTACATGTCAAATTATTACATGGCCAAAACAAAAACTTTCAAGATATGAGCCTATTGGGTTAAATTACTCTATTAAATGAAGCTGTTAGTTTAATAAAGAAACTTTTTACTGAGATACTCATAATTATGTATCAAATTTGTTTATATAATATTCTTGTGCCCTAGTCCTTGAATGAAATAAGGGTCAACTGGTCCCATCTATTTAGCCCAAGGAAAGGATTCTCATCGTCGATATGTTATATCAGTCACTCAGACAATGCAATATTTAATAATTGGACGGAATGTTGAGTTTGAGAAATTTCACCTATCAATCCTGTGGACTTTCCCATTCATGATGCTCTATGAACTATTAGTATTTTTAGATTAGTCCCTCCTCTGGGTGACATACTGTAAGGTTAATTGCCAGGTGTCATTTTCTATGGCAGATCATAATAAGTTATCTTCAACAAAAGCATCAGGCAGACATAACAGCAGAATGGTCTTGGACTGACAATTTACCCTCTCTTAAAAAAGGATCATCTTTTCTAGGAATTTCTGGAGGATATCAACTTTATATCACAATTACTGTCTATGTGCTGTTTTTCTCTCCTGCTCCCTTCTAATGCATGGTTTTGACTCAGAAGTTCAAAGAGGATATATACATGTATCTAATTTTCATCAAGAGATTCATTTCACCAACAGGGGCTAGAAAACAGGATACATACCCGTATCATATTCTTAATGCTAGCCTTTCACATGAACTAAAAGTGCATGTTAAGAAACTTTTTACACTCTTAAGGGTAGTTTGGTAGGGGCAGTAATGAGGGTAAATTTTACGAGGGTATAACTTTTGCACATACAAAAAAATTCTTTTGACTTTAAAATGGTTTCTAAGATCAACTTGAGGTGCCTTTAGGCTTTGAAGGATTCTTGTAGGTTGATCCTAGAGATTTTGTTTTTATGCCAAACAAACTTTTTTTGTATGTAAAATTATACCACAATAAAATTTACCCTCATTACCCCCTACCATACACACCCTAAAGCTGAGGTGGAAGGAAAAAAATGATTAAGCACATTGCACAACCTAAGGTGCAAAAGTACATTAAAACTCATGAATAAAACTCACCAAATTCTAGGATGTAAGAATTTACAGATTCTTCATAATCAATGAAGTAAATCAAACCAACTGAAATTAATCTTTCCTACAAACTTTTAATTATTCCTTTTTTAGAGTCATTAATTAACCCAAGTTTTCACTTTTGTAAAACTTAATTCAGGTCATGTATAGAATTTTAAAGTTCATACACAATATTTAGTCAAAAAGAATTTAATCTCTAGAATGAATATAATATTTTTACTCTTTTTGCAGAAAAGAAGAAATTTTATTAGAAAGAAAGAAGGATTACAATAAGGCAAGGAGGTTAAGATATCCTCCTTAACAAACGCAGCAAAACAAAACAAAACAAAACAAAAAAAAACAAATGTCGACAATAATATAGACATGCTCTCCAATTTCTCAGCATATCTAACAAGGAGACTCCATGAAAGACTTTATCCTCTTTACTTTACTCTTAGCAAAACCTCTAAAACTCATCAAAAGGAAATGCTCCAAATTCTGATAAAAGATCCTTTTTAAGGACTTCTTTTTTTTTTTTTTTTAATAAAAAGATCTTATTGAAGAATCTTACTTCATCAAAAAAGTTGCTAAAACTTTGAACTCAGACAATCATAACACCACATAGAATTTCTTCTTTATTTCCTTTCTATTTCAGTCAATTAATTTGAGCATACTTACAAACTTAACAAGTACCGTGCAGAAATTTAACTAATGTAAGGAAAAATAATAATTTCCTGCAAAGTAACCACAGCTAATCACTCACCGTTCTAAGCAATCCAATGACAGTAGGAAGAAGACGATCTCTAAAATTGGTGGTTTCTTCTTCATCCAACTTTACCTGGTAATGAATCAGATCCAGTGGTTAATTGACAAATTGCATACTTAAAATTTCCAGAAGTCATGTAACAAAGCAATAAGACATGGAAGCACAAGGAACACTAAGGTAAAGACCAAAATAGCTTAACCATAAAACATAAAACTTTAAATAGCTGAAATCTATGACTCTGACCTGCTCAGACCTCGTAATAATTTGCAAAACAAGAGACATAAATGGACAGTGTGTTAAAATTAAAGCATCAATGATCAACATGAGTAACACCTAATTGCACAAGATAAAGGAGTCTCAATAGAATCAGGATTCCTAGCATTAATTTAATATGACCCGGGCAAATGTAATAGAGCTATTGCTGTTGGTACCATATTGGCAGTCCAACTATAATTTGCACAAGTTGGCAGAAGCACCACAGCTTGATTCCTTTTTCTTGTCTATTATGTTACCTCATTTTAATAAATTAACTCTTTCATAAAGAAATAACATAAAATGCATACTACACTATTGTTAATTGAATAGAAGCATGCTCCTTGATGTTTGAAATGCAACGAAGGCCTCTCCAACTTAGCACTGGAGAATAATATCCTATCACTCCCAACAAGGTCAGTAATGGTGCCAAGAACAAAATAGTCTCACTGCTCATAGTCGTAGGATACAGAACCACACAAAATCATATGCCAAAAATTTGTATGATTTCTAACACAAGATTAATAGAAACTAAAATAAAAAACGAAAGCAGAGTGTTAAAGAGAAAAATTAATTTAATTAGATAATCTTACTTCATCTTCCTTTCCATTCATCAGAAGGGAAGCCCTAGCTTTAGCTTTGGACAAAATTATGTCATCTGTTTCTCCTGCGTCATGTATGGACGCTCGAATAAATTCTGCTGAAAGAATACTACAAGAATAATATAATGAGTTACTGAAAACTATACATTACGGAATATATATTCTGTTCTTTTCTTCCAAACAAATTGTTTAAAATATTCAAACTTCAAAATAGTTCAAGCAAAACAACAGGAAAAAAATCAGAGTATATAGAAAATAAAGAAATTAACATAACTAAAATAAATAAAAAATTGAAATTCAAGGCAACCTTGAAACAAATTTTATCACATCAACAGATAATAGCCCAAAATAGCTATGTCCACTCTAGCCAAATATGTTGTTTCTTGATAATTACTTCTCCAAACAGCAATTTTTTTGTCATTGGCAATTTTGAACTTTTAATTTTCCTTTTAATGGTCAATCGTCCTTATTACTTCTTATTCGTGATGCCGGTTTGCTGTCTTGGAACTTTTAAATTATTCAATATATTCTTTGTTTAATAAAAGAAAATTTATTTTCATATAACATTACATGTAGCCTTTGCCCTTAGCTCTTCATCAGCCTAAAGTAATTCACGGCTGCACAATGTAAGTGTGTACCTCTGTTATAAATATCAAAACTATTGCTTACAAACTTTTGTCCTTCTTATCCCAAAATCAAATACTTCTGTATAAACAATATAATTGTGTTGTTCTCTTTTATTTTAATATCCTCAGGTACTTGTTCTTATTATCCTAATAGTGAGAACCTCCACAAGAAGCATATATACAAGTTGTTTCAAAATATTAGCTGCTAGCAAGTGTGCACTTCAAGCTATCAAGATGTTACAACTAACGTGTCAACAAAATGCAAGCCTTACTAATTGCTCCAGCCAATTCAAGTCATCTGCAGATTACCAGGAGCATACCATAGTATCATGCTATAGCTTAACATATCATTACACAATTCAACCTACCTGTTTTACTAAAATTTGGCAATTAATGAACTTTTCCCAGTAGGTGCAATTTTCCTTTATTCAAACAAAATAACTTCTCAATATGTGCAATTTTCCTCCTTATCACACTTCTTACAATTGCTACACAAAATCAGATAACAGAAGAATAATAAAACACAATTATTTTTTAAATAGTTTCAAAGCCTAAAAGTTCATATTTACTGAGAGAAATGCCATGCATGCATCTGATAAAACGTTGTTTGTGTTTATAATTGCAAAGAAGATTGAAATTTTTTATCAGAAATATATTAGAATAAGCTCATATCTCCTAACAGAAGCACCATAAAGGCTTCTGATAAAAATTAACCTTAAATTTTATTCATGAATAGACACCAATTTAGCCTGCTTTAAATTTATGCAAAACATATAGTAGGTACTAAGATATCAGGATGCAAAACTAATCTCCTTATAGATGAAAAATCAAAAGCAACAGAGCATATCAGGTGGGATTTATTCCAATCCTACATCTCAAGTCAGATTTTATACAACTTGACATGAACTCCTTCCATCGGAGATACTAAAGTAACCACTGAAAATTAAACAGTGTGATTATACACTGTTCCAATTAATACTTGATTCTTAAAAAATGATATATAAGTAGAAAGCCTTGTCAAATAGAATTTTCAGGTGAAGGAATAGGTGATCCAAAAACAATGTAAACAGTAGTATATGTCACTTTGATGGATCAGGACATTACTAAAGAGTACCTGTTGATGGATTCTATAGAACCAGCTACATGATCTCTAAGATGACGAAAGCAATGCAGACCAGTGAGCTCATCTCCATCCTATCAAAGTTACAGAAAAAGAAAATGTAAGACAGAAACTATTCCAGAATGTTCTTCTTATCCTTCTGAAATCACAGGTATGAAATCATAGTTGAAAAAACAAAAACAAAACACAAACAAATAAGCCAACAAACTATAGTTAGTCACAAATAGAGATCGCAGAAAACCCAGAATCCACACAGTAGTTAAAATCCAATGTACAGCATTAATCACTAGTCCCTACCACTCAGTTTAATACAATCACTCTAGACAAAAATAAAAGTAAATAGATATATATTCCATCAACATCATTTAGAAGCATAAAGCTTCAGCAATTTTACTAAGCCACTGAATAATTAACAATTAACTGCAGTAGTATCTAAACATGTTCGGTACTGAATAATCAGATTAAAGACTTCTTTCAATAGGACACTACTAAGGGTTGCAAAATATATGGAAAATGATCACTTTGAGCCATTATTATTTCCATTTTCATTCACTTAGAATGACCACCACCATTTCTTTGTCTATTCAATGCTTCAGTGTGCATAAGCAGAGATATGTTGTCTTCCACAGCCCCAATAATAAGTACAGACTACTTACGTACAAGAAATTATTTGTTTCTTACTTATAATAAAAGAAGATTATATCAAGAAAGAGGAGAAATACAGATGAAGAGGATCAGGAATCATCCTAAAAACCAAACGACTGCAAAGAAGTGCAAAAGGAAAAGAAAAAAACAATTCAAATCAGAAGAGTTATCCAGTCTCTTTGCATATCTAATATGACGCACCCAAATACACCATGTGCAGAAACCAACCATGATCCCTTCTATCAAAACTAAAGAAAAAGAGACCCACAATGAAGCAAGAAAAAGTATAATTCCATAAAAGATAAGTTGGTTAAGCATTCTATCATTACACTCAAGCCAAATGCACCAAAACCCAGCAAAAACACACGAAATAATTCCTGCAAAATATTAATATTCAACATAGAGGATTCCAACTACATTTTGTCCATTATCAGTTATTAAGAAAACCATACCATGCTTCTTGTACTAATTCCAACTAAGAGTTAAAATGAAAAGTAGATTTCTTAATCATCAACAGAGCATACAGATAATATGCTCATAAAATAAAACATAAATAAAAAGAAAGCAAACCAAGAGCACTGATATCAAAGCCATAAGCAAGAGGGCAGGCAATAAAAATAATCTTCTAAGATTTCACATAAAGATGAGAGATACCAGCAAATGTTGCAAATCGTCAGTTACATCCAGCGCTCCAGCACAATCTGCAGATGCAACAAGCTGTATCACAGCAAAATTTATCAACTTAAAACTGGATTTCCAAGCATCAAAAATGCTATTTGTAAAATCATCAATTATTTTCGTGAGACTAATCATATAAGAAAATTAAGAAATATCATATATAATTGATCAACTTCAAAATAATAAGCTATGGAAGTAATTGGATCACTAACACATAATTTATGCGCATATCTCTTCTACAAGTTGATTACTGTTATACTCAAGTTCTAAGCAACAAGCTGATGAAACTGTACTGACATAAACATAGACAAGCTGCAAACCTAAGTTCCAATATATGATCACAAACTCACCATATCAATTCCAAGTACAATTTAGTAAAGTTTTAATATTCACATTCAGAAGCCACAACCCCTGGTACTAAAATGCAAGAGTTGGTGCTGTCACAAGAGTATTTTTCTCTAGAAACCAGTACTCTCAACATGCAGCATAATTACCAACATAGCTGACTAGAGAAAAAATTAACACACGCCCATAAACGAAATTCAGAAAGGAAATTGACCATGAGCATAAAAAGAATAATCCACAGAAGTATACTAAGTACCAATTTCAGAGCAGATACAGCTTGGTTGACATATAATATCAGCCTCAATTTCTGTTGAAGAGCCAAGAGGTTACTCCTTGTCCCATTCAACTCCTGTATCTGCCTTGCAGACTCTACCAAATCCGAATCCAAGAGCCTTATCGTCTCCTTCAATTCACGTATCCTATTACATCCCTCTACAATTTTCACATTTAAATCTTGCAGCTGTCCTTGCGCTTCAAAGAACGAGTTAGACCGTAATGAAATCTCTTTCACCAGATGCAGCTCCACCACATCTAAATAATGTGAGAGCTTCTCCTGCAACACCAAATTTTCCGACACATTGGAGAATGGACACGCGGCACGGAACGTAGCACCGTCTTCCAACTGAAAATCTTCTTTGAAGTAAAGCGCAGGGACTTCTCGCAAACAAGCAACCAAGGCTTCACCTTGGCCACCGATGTTCTCCAAGTCCACATTTTCTTTACTGGTGTGCTTCCTTATGTCCTCAAATCGATGATATGGTTCAGCGATCGGACCCAAGTAGTTCTGGAAATCAGATCGGGTCACCTCCGATGAGGCCTTGGTGGAGGTTAACGGCATGAACTCCGGCGGCGCAACGGCGGTGGAAGACGACCACCACCCGACCCACGACGCATCCGAACCATAAATTCCGGATTTTCCAACATGGGGATTGTTGAGAATGGAAGACAAGCTCTGAATGCTGGCATCTGAGTTTGATTTCGACAAGGGAGAGGAACCTGTTCGACCAAGACTAGGGGATTCAATTGGGGACCTTCCCGATTGGGAAGGTTGCGAATCCATGGGATTTTCAAGAGCTTTAGACCATTATAATTGAGAATGGAATTGGTGTCAAGTGAAGGAGATGAGTGAGAGAGTTGAAGGGGTTGTGAAGAAAGAAAACTGATCCAAGATCAGGCACCAAATTTCAAGTTTCTCTTTCTCTCTCTGGAAATTCGAGGTTTTGGTTATGGCTGCGAATGGTTGATCTCGCGAAAATGGCTATGTATCTGTATGTGAATTTGGGACTCGGGATCTGACTGAGAAAAATGGAGACGACGGGGATGGTACTGGTAGAGCTAAGGGCAAAGAGGTCATTCTACGTGAAAGCCGGGGTTTCTGTATACGTGGTGGGTCGGGTTAACAATTTCAAACCGGTGAAGAGTGCAAAATGATGCCATTATCAAAAAAAAAAAAAAACAAAAAAGTGCAAAATGATTCATGTTTGGTTTAGCAAATGTAGTTTGATTCCTCATATTCATATATCCTTTATCAATTTTATTGCTCATTCAAAATTTATTTTAATTTCCTCCCTCTCAAATCTCTTATCAATAACTAAACAGCTTATAGTTAAATAGTATTGAGATCATCCTTAAACTTTGTGGGTTCAGTGTTCGAATCTAAAATTGTAGCTAAAAATATAAAAAATTTCCCAACAATATGTTTCCTTATTTTAAGGTGTCATTTATCATTAATTATGTTGTGGCACTAATTATAGTTGGAGTAAAACCTCCAATGCCCAAATTAACCCATTTCTCTTAGAAAAAACAAAGTCCACTCTACCTTTTTCCTTTCCATTATTGGTATGGTTCACACTCATAAGAAAACAGTGCCCACTCCCTTTTTTCCTAGCATGTTTTGTTTAGCACTCATTGTTAGCCTAAGGTTTCTTAACCTTAACCTATTTTGATGATAACAATTATGAGTTAATTATCTTAAGCCTTAACAAGTTCTTGAGTTGTGATGAGTTACAGGATTACAAATAGGAAATTTCATTTCCATGCAAAGAATTGGTTATAAACTAGTCTTTACATTACAACATCCATTCATAATTCTAACCCAAGTCAGTTCCAGCTTTTGTGTTGCTATTTATGCACCTCCGCTAGAAAAATATTGCCTATGCGAATTACCAAGTTAACAAGTTTCACACATATTTTTATTGACATGTATTGAAGGTAAGTCTCTTACCAAGATTTTATAATGGAGAAATTTAAGAGCAAATTGGATTATACTTGTCATATCTTTTACACCAAAGTGTTTGATGTAGTATTGGGGAAAAACAGTAAGTTATGTAACAAAATTAGGGATTGGAGAAGATGGATTGAAATAGGAATAATGAATTAGGGTTCTAAATATGTAGAAGCCTTTGTAATATGACTTATTACAATAGCTCTTACTTTATTTATACTAGATTTTTTGTCTCTAGCATTAAGCTTGGTTGGAAGTAATATAAAGCCCAATCTATTGTAAGTCCTCTATAACAATTAAAAAAATTAACATGCACCAAACGGTCTGTGGCCAAGTAGTGCTGAGGTCATCCTTAAGACTTATGTGTTTCGTATTTGAACCCAAAGTCGTTGTCAAAGTACACAAAAAAAAATAACATGCAAGTCATGTGACCACTTAATAAAATAAAAACACGTTGGAAGTGAACTAGTGGTTTGGAGCAAAAACTTTGATAACTTCAGCATGCATTTCTAGATCAATTCACTTCATCTCGTCTTCTGCAATCCAAGTACTTTTAATAGATGTTGCGAGTCTTTTCATCAAAACTATTTAATATTGATTTTTTGTCCTAGACTCCACCTCCTTGACTAACAAGTACATCCTTAATAACTTTGTGTTGTATCGTGGGCATATTATTAACTTGCTCAGCAATTGAATATATTTCTCCTTCAAATAAGTACAAGTCAACAATATTGAAGATTGGACTGATTTGTAGTTCAAAAAACAACTCTATCAAATAAGCATTATAGCTTATTCTTTTCAGCACCCTGCATGGCCCAAACTTCCTTGACTTGAGCTCTATATAAGTACCCTTAGGGAACCACTCTAGAGTCAAATACACTAGCACCATATCGCCTCTCAGATTCCTGAATACAATAATACCAATTAGCATAAGCTAGATAAGCATCATTGTTGGATTTTAAAGTTTCTCTCAGCTACTTATGAACCTATTGGATATGTTCAGCAAATGCCTCCCCATCATCACTCCCCCTAGTTTCTAGTGGCAGAGGCATTAAATCAAGAACATGTTGTGGTTTAAGACCATATGCTTCTTCAAAAGGTGTCTTTTTTATGGTTTTATTTAATAAATTATTATATACAAATCCAACCTATGATATCATCAAATCTTAGGTCTTCACAAGATTTCCAACAAGTCATCTCAATAAGTTTCCCAAACTCTAGTTTACCACTTTTGTTTGACCATCATATTGTAGATGATAAGTTTTGAAATCCTTTAGTTTGAGTCCCAAGCTTCCTTTACAAGGACTTCCAAAAATGTCCTATGAATTTAACGGACCCACATAACTTAACTACTTCTTAAAAGAACAACTAACAATGTGTGAAGCATCTTCAACTTTAAAGCACAACATAAAATGTGTCATCTTATTTTGACTATAGGAATGTTTGGTCCCTTTATTTTCAAATGGGACTTTTTAGTCTTTCAAATTTCACAAAATGAATGAATTGGTCTACATCTCCAACACTATCAAAAAACTAACAGTGGTACTAACATGGCAGACACAGACAAAAAACAAATTTATTCAAACTCCCTCATTACCATATTGTTAATATTGTTGTAAAAACTTAATTAATTAATTAATTAATTAATTTAAGGAAAAGCTCTAGCTTAGTGGAGCATGCTCCCAGTCATAAGACTGGTCCCCTCATTCTCTTTCCTGGTTCGAATCCCCTTGATTGCAAATGCAGTCATTATTTATCTACTACCAAAAAAATTAAAATTTAATTAATTAGTTAAGGCCTAATTAAAGTTTAGGTATATTTAAAAAAAAAAAAATTTAAGTGGGACACATGCATTGCACGTGATTATCTCCCTCACAGCCCAAATTGAGAATGAAACTCTCAAGTTTATGGTCATGTTCTCTATCGACTTGCTCTCTTCAACTGCTTTGTTCGTGGGGAAGCAAAATCAGAATGAGGAGGAGGAGACCCAGATCCCCGATGATGGCGACTCAATTGGTGCTGCTTCTCTTGCAACGGCACATAGATACTCTGATCCCTCACTAGAGAAGCAACTTTGTGGGATGGGAATTTTGGTGCCGACGTTGGGCAATTTTCTCTTTCCCTCTCTCTATCTCTTCAAGAAAAAGGAGTTGGGCTTCATCCTAAATCTTGAGAATATCCCACACATGCAGAGCCTCCACTCGACTTGCTCTAAAACAACATTTCACTCATAAGTTTTATTTCATTCCTCCCTTTGCATCGCATTCAACTTCTTCCTCCCCCTTTTGACAACATTAACATTCTACAGCTAAAAATTTCATTTTTAACTATTGTAGCAATTGTGAAGAAAATAATCACATGTAATGCATGTTATTACTTAAAGGACTTGCTTTCTTTTTAAAATAATTTTTTTTTCTAATTAGGCCTTAATTGTAACAACGTTAGTCAGAGGGTGAATAAAAACATATTCTTTGTCACGTGGCTGCCACAAAACTGTCACGTTAGCATCATTGTTAAGTTTTGGATGATGTTAGGAGTATGGACATATTCGTTTATTTTGTGAAATTTGAGAGATTAAACAATCTCATTTGAAAATAAAGGGCTAAAATGTCAATTAAGCCAAAAAAAAAATGTAAAATGATTCGTGTTTGGATTAGCAAATTTATTTTGATTCCTCACATTCTCTTTTTTTTGGGGTCTTCACATTTATATATTCGTTATCAATTTCATTGCTCATAGAAATTTTTTGGATCAAAGACCTAAATAATGTAAAAAAGCAAATCTTAATTCTATAAATATCATACTTTCCAATTGTGTCACGCTTTTTCAGAGAATTTCTGCCCAGCCACTGTTGATGGAACCCTTGCATGGCATCATGCAAGTTTTCTCCACTAGCTCAAGGAACCTCTCCCCCCTCCTAAGACTCCAAATCATTTACTCATCTTCTTCTCATTTCGCGTAGTATCTGTTTTTTTTCTTCTTTCTCACCCACGGCTTTCTCCTTGTTCTTTTTATTCTCATTCGTTCTACCCAAAACTTACATTTTTCTCATTGACCTCGGCAATTTCTCACTTCATGCACTCCAATATATCTTCTTCTTCTCATTCCACGTAGTATCTGTTCTTTTTCTTCTTTCTCACCCAAAGTTCTCTTCTTGTTCTTCTTCTTCTCATTCGTTCTACCCAAAGCTTACATTTTTCTCATTGACCTTGACAGTTTTTCACTTTATGCAAGACAATATCTCTTCGTCTTTTTACTCATATAACAACCAGAAGCTCTCTTCTTCTTTTTCTCATTTGTTATACTCAAAGCTCCCATTTTTCTCCTTGACCTTGACAATACCTCTTATTATGACACATCAAGTTGTATGCACTAATCCAAAAAATCTTTTAGTATTTACAGAACAAAGTACACACATTTTGAATGTAATATAGGAGGGAGTAAGCTTTTCACGTTAAACTTAATTAATATTATTCTTCATACATTATAGTTTAAAAGAGTAAGTAATATAAGTAATAAGTTAAATTAATGTTAAAAATAATTTTTTAACTATAGTTAATATCATGTAGATGTTTATACCATAATATATGTTAGTTATATTTTTCATGCAATAAAATTTGAAATGAAATATTTATAAAGTTAAAAAAGCATAAAAAATATGTTTTGTTGTAGTTGATAGTGTTATCACTTATTTTAGTAAAAGTAGATTTAAGAATAATTTTTAATTATAATTAATATCATGATGATATTTAAACCATAACATAATTTATTTATGCTCTTTATGTATTATAATGTATATATATGTGTAAATTGATTAATGTGATAATTAAAATAGCGTAATACATTATTGCGAACCCGTAGTCATACTAGTTGCGATAAACCAAATGACTAGGGAGTTTTGCATTATGTTCGCATGACTAGGTTTATAGGTGAACATAAGTGCATTTCATTCACTTAGATGTGTCTCTAGTCTTAGCACTGATCGAGCGATTGAGGTCAAAGACGCATACATTTCATATGCATGTTGAAGAATAAATCATCACATTGCAAAATGTAGAAATATTCTTCCAGCTATCAGTTAATGGAAACATTGTGATTAGATGCACATACTATAAATTGGGGGCACTATGTCAGCAATTGTTTTGTATAGTTCCCCCCGATAACATAATGCACGGCTCGAGAGTGCTACTTAGCTGGCTTAGAACTGAGTTAATGATTATCTTGATGATACATGAGATGAGGTTGTGCAAGAGTTTGCCAAAGCATATATTATTAGGTTGATTGATAGGTGGCTGATCCTTAGCCATAATGGGATATATGTTCATGTCATGTACCTCAAATTATTAGAAAATCTGCATAACACCAGACGGCTTAGTTAGGGATATGCAATGTTTGCTTGCTTATACAGAAAATTATGCATTTGTTGTATGGAGAGAGTGAAAATAATAATTGGGTGTTTAACACTATTGGTGGTATGAGCTTGAGAAAGATTTCTCACTATAACTCCAACACGAGTTAAGAACTATAATTTATTTGCGCTACTTGGTATGCGGTAAGTTTATATGATTACAATATCATTATTTTATGGATTTGCAATACTTAATATTCATACATATGTGAATTATGTATTGTGATAAATATATACTGAAGGTGGTGTGTATCGTAGATGGTACGTGGACTTCGTTTATAAAGACGTCTTGTATCACAATATCAAGGGGTACCGGGACGTATTTAATAGACTTAGAGATGATGAAGTGAGATTTAATTGTTACTAATAATGAGAATTATATTTTATTATACTATATTAAATATAAATATTTAAATGTCTTGTGATTTAATATTACCAAATCATATAGCAACCGTTCATTGATGAGGTGCTAGTTTACTGTGTTGCCAACATAGCGCTTTGGGCTGTTCGAGTCTCCCTCATATGTTATCACATTGTCAAGTTTAATTATTCAAATTGAGTACTTCAGCAATTTGAGGGTGATAGCACATTCCTTGGGTAGTATACTATGACACCAACCTATACATAGTAAACCTTAGGGAAAAACAACTCACGAATTGGGAACAATTCTATCGTTATTTATGTTTGTAATAATCATTGCAACCAATATTGATTTTTCGAGCAGTTAGATATCCCTACTAATTCTATGTACATGTGCTAGTATTGGCGTATCACTTGTAGATGTGATGAATAGATTTAATATCAATGAATTAGATATCATTTACTTGATATTTAGTTAGTTTTTGAGTTGCTTATCAATTTTATTGTTGTGCTTTTATATTTGTTTTGTAAGAAATGAAGTTTGGGACACTTAGAAAAGACTGTCGCGTTTTAGTGTTAAAATAGAGTGTTGCACAATTTTTCCATACGGAAGATAGCAAGGATGACGCCTAGGCGCCACTTAAAGCTACAAAATGGGCCAGCCTGGTCATGCCGCAGGCTAAAATGGGCTAGGCCAATCTAGCCAATTTTCAAACGGGCAAGCATAATGCTAGCCCAGCCTCCTTAGGTTACGAGCCAACCTTTTTTTTTGCTAGCTTGTTTGTATTGGTTTTTGACTCTTTTGAGAGAATATGAGAACATAATGATAAAGTACAAAAAGTCTAAGCATTTTTTGCTTTCATCCTCATTATTTTTTTTCATCATTCATAAATAAAATAATAATGATATTTAATAACATAATAAACCTTAAAAAATAAAATACAATAACATAATTATAACAATAAGTAACAATATTTGAAGGAAATTTTAATATAATTAAGAAGCCTCAAATGTTTAAAGCTTAAACAAACTCAAATAAACAAATAATAATCTATATCTATATAATTTTAAAAGAATAACCCCTGTGCACCACATGCTGCCATATGGCCATCCAGCCATAATAAGAATGCACCACATGCTGCCATGTGGCAATGTAGCCATTATTATGTGCCATTAATATTCACATTCATTCCTCTAAAAATAATAACTGAAAATTACATAAAAAAAATTAATCACAATTAGGAAATTGTTAATTTTTGGTATTTAACAATTAATCATAAATGCTGATTTGTCAATTGAATTTAAAATTTGAAATTCAAAAATTAGGGTTTCAAGCTTATGCCCACTAAAAATATCTATATATAGAGTTTCACATATGGTCCTTATCTCCATTGGGTCACAAATCTATCAGTTGTATTTCTCCATCTTAAGAAGCTCTCAGGTAAGCTTTTTTTATCTCCGTCTAATATGTTGGGTTTATGTGATATTTTTTTGGCAGAATTTCTCATGAAGCTTATTATCTCCAACTCCTCCTTCTCCAAATGAAACAAGGTATGTTATTTCTTTGTACTCTATCACTCAATCATCTTAAGCAAGGATTATCCCTCTCATCTTATTGGTCTTCCAAGGCAGCATGATTTTCTCTATTTCAATCTATTTCTATTATGGATTTATTTTGATTCACAGGAAATACAATTCATCTACAATTGCTAAGGAACAATTGCTGTTGTAGGTGAAATGAGTTGACAGGAGAGTTGTGTTTGGTTTGATATGGAGGATTGCTAAGGACCTATTTATTTGATTAAATTGGAACTACAATTCATGTACTAATGGTTTATTGTTGGTTGTTATTTTTCTATTCTATCAATGAAAAACAATAAACTGAATGGAGACACCTTTTTCTTCATTTTGCACCACCATAAAGGATAAAATATTTTCAATTGATGCTGAAATGTATTAGTACATTAAATGAGTTTTTTTTTTTTT
>QAOA01006185.1:37136-119487 GCA_003255065.1 Cercis canadensis | reverse complement strand
TTTTTTTTTGGGTAGATGCATATGGTAATTACTATTACATTGGTTTGTTAAAGACAATATAAAAGGTTTGTTGGCAAAAGACCTTACAAAAACTTTTCTCTAGCTTACTATCATCAACTCTCAATGTAATTGGTTTTTTAAAACCCAACCCACATCATTTGAGTTATTAAAACTAAAAAGGCACATAAGCAAGTATTCAAAACTGATAAAATTAACTTGGACTTAATTAAGAGTTTATGGAATATATTGTTGTTTGCCTTCCTTACTTGAATATATTATTCAAAATGATATTTGACCTCTGCTCTTTACAACCTTAATTTGCAAAATAATTTATTCCTAAACCAACAATAAGTATGACGCCCCTAATTTGCTCAAACATCAATTATTTTCGGGTAAGCACTTTCTAACCTTTGTCAGCTGGAGATATTGATTTGTGCAAGTTTTGTTTGGTGCATTAAGGGAACAAGGGTAACTTATTGTAATTCAATTTAGGTCTGTCAAAGAGATTTTAAAAAAAATGAAAGCTTCCTTTATATTAAGAATTGAAAGGAGTTGGGATCATAGGAAGTGCGGCAATGCAGCTGCAGGGTCACAACCCTTCGCAATATCTCTAATGTTCTTTTATACGACTTCTTGCTTCAGGGATTGACAGCTGGGGTAGTTTTGATCACTTAATTTTTTTCTTTATGTTTTTATACTAATTTCCATAAAAAAACAGGTGGAAAAACCATGATTATAATAGAAGACTTGTAGAGATATTGCGTTAGTCCCAGAAGGTGACTAAACAAGGATTCTGATTTTTTTTTTTTCTTTTGTAGATATGGTTTTGACAAGATCTATGACTAAGAAGCTCATGTGGAAACATCCCTACCACATTGATAAGTTTGAACCTCGACTGAACCCAGATAGCATTGCTTTTTGTGCCGCCAAAAAAATGACTAGCATGCAAGATTGTTTTGTTGTGCAAATCACAGAAGAAGTTATGACAAACAAATCAATGGTGAGAATTACAGCCTATTTTTTTGATACTAACAGTGTTGCATTGATGAAGTATGCTATAGAATGAGAATATTAATTTGTCCATATTTTTTCCGAATTTAGATTGTGCCTTATGAGATTTCAAGGGAACACATGAAGGATGGCTTTTTGACACAAATATTACATTGTGTAAAAGTATTTACCCAAATANGTGCATTAAGGGAACAAGGGTAACTTATTGTAATTCAATTTAGGTCTGTCAAAGAGATTTTAAAAAAAATGAAAGCTTCCTTTATATTAAGAATTGAAAGGAGTTGGGATCATAGGATGTGCGGCAATGCAGCTGCAGGCTCACAACCCTTCGCAATATCTCTAATGTTCTTTTATACGACTTCTTGCTTCAGGGATTGACAGCTGGGGTAGTTTTGATCACTTAATTTTTTTATTTATGTTTTTATACTAATTTCCATAAAAAAATAGGTGGAAAAACCATTATAATAGAAGACTTGTAGAGATATTGCGTTAGTCCCAGAAGGTGACTAAACAAGGATTCTGATTTTTTTTTCTTTTGTAGATATGGTTTTGACAAGATCTATGACTAAGAAGCTCATGTGGAAACATCCCTACCACATTGATAAGTTTGAACCTCGACTGAACCCAGATAGCATTGCTTTTTGTGCCGCCAAAAAAATGACTAGCATGCAAGATTGTTTTGTTGTGCAAATCACAGAAGAAGTTATGACAAACAAATCAATGGTGAGAATTACAGCCTATTTTTTTGATACTAACAGTGTTGCATTGATGAAGTATGCTATAGAATGAGAATATTAATTTGTCCATATTTTTTCCGAATTTAGATTGTGCCTTATGAGATTTCAAGGGAACACATGAAAGACATAGGGGGTGTCTTAGAATTAGAAACAAGAACAGTTATTTGGGGACAGAAATGGATAGTGTACTATTGGTGTGATCACCTGCTGCTTGGCTATGGTGTCTCCCTTCGATTTGGAATGGACAAGTTCATTGAAGACAACAATTTGAAAATCGGAGATGCTGTTTTTTTCGAATTGGAAGGTGACAAGAGGCTCCTATTTTCAATTATCCAAAATTAGGCATCATTGATGTATTAATTAAACCGATATGCGGTTATATTTGCTAATGGAATATTGAATCATTAGTTTTAAATCAAGTGACATTTTTCACATAATGGAATATTGTATGGAACTATTATAATTACCATCAAAGTGGATTTTAGTAGTTTTTTTCCTTTGTTTCCCTTAGTTGGGGAAAAAGGGTTAGTGTTCCAGCAAAAAACACAAAAGGTAAAAAAAGCTAGCAAATTTTTTTTTGGGTACATGGAATAAAAAAGGCAACTTTAAGCTTCAAATTTTGAGAAATGGTAGTCACGATTGTGCAATGGGTAAAATTTTAATTTAAAGCTTTAAATATATTCCTTACCTTGGTTGTGAATAGCATATCAATTATGTTTTTTAACACTATGAATTATTATTAGATGCAAAGGAGATATATGTTTACATAGTAATCATCCATTATAGTCATAGCATAGGTGTAATTTAATTATTATTATATAACTATTATAGGGTTTTTGATTGATTATCTCTGTTTTAAATATTAGTGATCTAGATTCTTGAAATTTTATCAATATTTTATGTTTCAACTATTATATAACTATTTTAGGATTTCTTCAATTTTTTTTTCCTATATCTCTGCATGCTCAATTAAATAGCCACTTATGTTTTATACCCTTCTTTGTTGATAAAGAAGCTGCTTATTTTGCTCAGTGGAAAATCTAACTTGATTGCTTATGCATTACGTCATTGTCCACTAGGTTTACTGACAATGGGGTTTATGTATACTGATAAGAAGCTGCATTGTTCATAACATTTATATACTCACTACTTGCGTTTGGATGATTATTTCCATTTTTCTATAATCTTTTTAATTTTTTTAAAGCGTGCACTTAATGAATTTCCTTTTTGTTTCCAGTAGTATTATCTTCCTTTTCCCAAGCATATGCTAGCATTAGTATATGATTTTGTAGTGCTATGAATTTTAAATATTTAAGTGGTTGCTTTGTAGTGCTACTTACAAGAGATGATATGCTAGCCTTAGTATATGATTTTGCTGTGGATACTCATACATGGACACATTCAAAATAAAAGTATTACTTTTGATCTGCTCTTATTATATCCATATATTTCGTGTGGGTATAATCTGTCTTCTTGCCATCTAAATCTGTATGTAATACCCTTTTCATTGCTGCAGCCTGCAGCTGTAACGCCAGTACAGTTAATGGACTTACTTAGTGCAGTCCCATTCTCGAGGCACTCTTTGGATGTTTGGCATCACACTGTAATCAAACATTATTCTTTGCAAATTCATGAAATCACACCTAATAATAGTGTTCAGCATCAGTCAAAAAAATGAAATATCAGCACAAAAGATAGTACTCTCAACTGGCATTGTTTTGCACAATTATTAGAACGAAAAAATAAACCAAGAAAGGTTTCAAGGCACAGATACTAGGAGATATACCGATTGACCAATAAAAGACATGTGGCGACACGTGTAGGAGTTTGTAAGCAAAAATCAACAAGTATAGATGTCCCCAAAATATTTGAAGAGCGAAAATATCTATTTTATAGATTTGACTAATATTAGTAATTATAAAATGGAATTTAAAATTGCTGTTGTAATGCATTGCTTGATTGGCAAGAACCAGAATTGATGTGATAAAATATTTAACGGAGGTATGTAAGTGAAGGAATCATCAAGAATCAATTAGTAATTTACATTGGAAAAAATTTTGCGCCTTATTAATTTAATATCCTAAATTATTAATAAAATCTAATTTGGTTAAAATTGGTTACATTAAAAAACTAACATAACAACCCATTAAAATAATTCGTAATAGTATTTTTTTTCTGTCTAAATATCTAAAATTTTAGCAACACAACAATTATTTTATTCCTTATTTATTGCCTAAATTTAATAGGAAATTAGGGTTTTTTTTTTTTTTTTNTTAGGTTTTTTTTTTTTTTTTTTGCCTCCACAATGGCTATCTCTATTGCATTATTTGGGTTTGGGTTAGGGATTCTTTAAGGCTTTGAGGTGGCACACACACAAAAACTAATAGGACTTAGTTTTTTTTGTTTTCCTAAATAAACCTTATATAAAGGGGAGGCAACACAGCTATTCGTGGAGAAGGAAAAATTCTGGAGAGGAGGCAAGCAGTCAAGACGGTTGGAGGAAGTTTTTGAAGACTTGGTGGACTTTTACAGGTTTGTTCTTCCAATGCTTTTAGAGAGGTGTTTAGATTCTTCCCAATGCTTATGCGGCCATTACTATTATCACATCCATGATTAGAACAAAAATAAAATCATAGATATATAGATCAATCATTGATTTTTTTTTGGAGCCATAGATATATAGATCAGCCATATATGAAGATAATAGACTTATTCATGATGAGACTGCCTATGACAGGGATAAGCTAACACAAGAGCACATGGAATTATTCTCAAGTCTTACCGATGAGCAGAAGATTGTCTTTGCAAAAATCATGTCAGAGAATGGTGGTCAGTTCTTTCTTTATGGTTCTGATGGAACCGGAAAAATATTTGTCTATAGAACACTAACTGCAACTTTACGTTCTAATGGTAAGATAGTACTGACAGTCGCTTCAAGTGGTATTGCATCACTTCTCTTTCCTGGTGGTAGAATAGCACATTCCAGATTTTGTATCCCTCTGAATGTCAATGAGAATACATTTTGTAACATAAAACCAGGGACGCCCCTGTCAGAACTACTAGCTGCTACAAAGTTGATCATTTGGGACGAGGCCCCTATGATGCATAAACATTGTTTTGAGGCATTTGATAGAACCCTTAGAGATATACTGAAGCATACAGATACAGCAACCGCAAAGACGCCATTTGGTGGTAAAGTTGTGGTACTAGGTGGAGACTTCAGACAAATACTCCCAGTTATACCCAGTGGAAGTAGACAAGATATTGTTGCTGCAACTATCAACTCTTCTTACCTATGGAAACATTTTCAAGTGCTAATCTCAAGTTGAAATTCATTATGTATAACATTAGTAGAGTATGACTATTCATATATTTTTTTCCCCTAAATTTGTGCAGGTTTTAAACCTAACCAAAAACATGAGATTGGAAACAGGGTCTGTAGATCCCCACACAGTTGAGCTGAGAGAGTTCTCCAATTGGATATTGAAGGTTGGTGACGGTGAAGCAGGAAATACCAATGATGGTGAAGCTATTATTCAGATACCAGATGACCTATCCCTACGATGTAGCGGTGATCCAATTCATGATATTGTGGAGTCGACTTATCCTGGACTCCTGACAAAGATGCAAGATCCAACATACTACCAAGAAATAGCTATACTAGCCCCTACATTGGAAGTGGTAAGAAAAATCAATGATTATATGGTTTCTTTATTGCCTGGTGATGAAAAGATTTATTTGAGTTCAGACAGTACATGCAAATAATGGGGAAATGGACTATATGATATTCATACACCCGAATTCCTAAATGGTATAACCCCATCCGGCCTTCCAAACCACATGTTAGTACTAAAGCTAGGCGTACCTGTTATGTTAATAAGGAACATAGATCAACGAAATGGATTGTGCAATGGAACAAGACTGATAATCACCCAACTTTGGAGATATGTGCTAGAAGGAAAAGTTATTTCTGGGAGTAACATTGGAGAAAAAGTGTTCATACCAAGGATGAACCTGACATCCTCTGACAAGAAAATGCCTTTTAAATTACAGAGAAGACAATTTCCCCTGCAAGTTTGCTTTGCTATGTCAATCAATAAAAGTCAAGGCCAAACCCTTTCGTATGTTGGGTTATATCTACCAAAACCAGTCTTCAATCATGGACAACTATATGTAGCTTTCTCAAGGGTTCGAATAAGGAGCGGCCTCAAAGTTTTGGCAATCGATACAAATGGGAGTTCTACAACAAGGACTATAAATGTTGTCAACAAATAGGTGTTCAACAAAATCACACAAAAAGGTACATCATAACTTAATTAAATCATGCCCGTTAATACACATACAAACACAATATACTTGATATCATACATTATAATTATACCAATATTGCAATTCCAGTTTCAGAGCAAGTTCATGGGAACTACGACGTAGAAGCTGATAGCAACAATCCCAATTATACATTATAGGTAATTACATTACATTTTTATCTTATTCTTACATTAGTTTAATGCATTGTTAACTTACCTATGAATTTATGATTGATGTTTGGAATATATTACATTATCATTCAAAGGATGAAATTCGCACTTTATATATTATATACGGTTGATTTATATAATTTATGATTCCATGATCACCAATAATTCATCCCACATCTACTTCTCGAGTCCCAACCGCAGCGGCCCGCGCATCGCTCGGGAATAGTACTAGTAATATTTAAAAGGAATAGCCAAATGCTCCACAGCTCGCCACGTGGCACTCCAGCCATTAATACGAATTATGAATAATCACAATTAATGATGCAATGAAAATTGTAAATCAGTTTAAGTAATTCAAATTTAAGAAATAAATTATAATATTCAAAAATTACAAAATAATTAATTCAAAATATAATAATTGTTAATTGCACTCCATAATTTTAGCCCAACAATAAATGTTGATTTGTCAATGATATTTCAAATTTTAGGGTTTGGAGGTTATGCCTCCATAAACCTCTATATATAGTTCACTGCATATGAGGCTCACCCCCATTGCATTACAAATATGTCAACTGTTTTCCTCCATCTGAATAAGCTCTCAGGTTTACTCTTTCAAATCGTTTAGTAGGTTATGAATCCGTTTTGCTTTGTATTCGTTATTTTGTAGATTTGCTCCATTTCCACAGGCAATAAGGTATGCTCTTTTCCTTTGATTTGTAAGTTGCTGTGTTTTTTTTTTTTTTTTAGTATATTGATCCAGTCATGTTGCTCTTTCTTTATTCCTTATTTTGAGTTTCTATTCTACAAAATCTATTTCATTTTAATATATCTCTCAATCTTCTCATACAACCCTTTTGCTATTTTATTTTTTATTTTTCTCTTAATCTCCTCAATCTCCAAAGGCAAGAAAGCTTACTTCTGGAGAATTCAAAAGGGGCACATTTTCTCCTTGCAAAATTGATGCAAATAAGGTATTTTATTGAATTTATATATATAAAATATTCATATGCCATGCCAAAATTTCTTGCATCCAATTAATTACCATGATTTGAATATAAAATTTCTCTCGGATTCCATATCCTCCCTACTGCCTGAGCTAAGCCCAGGAAGAAATATGTGTAGATTCTGATTCTATTGGAGGCTAATCTATCCAGTAATGATTGACAGATTTGGGAACTTCACTCTAATGGGAGCTTGCAAAGTAGTTATTCCGGCCTTTGCACAACAATAAATTCTCTGAACGGTAAAAGGAAATTGTTTTAATTCAAGTTTTCTTCTTTTTTCTTTATAATTCTGTTTATTAGACATATATATCAATTCAAATTGGCCACTAATTCATGCAGCTCAACAATTCAATACTAATGGAATTCGCTCATGGATAGCAACCGGAAGAAAAGGATTGAATCTTCATTTCTTCATTTTTTTTTTCTCTGTTGTGGTTGGTCGTTTCTAGGTTAGCTCACTTGCAACTATGGCTGAAGTTTTCTTACTCAGTTGTCATCTACTTGTGTATTTTAGGATAAATCTATGTTGCTTTCTTAAATCTTGGTGAGGGGAAGACAATGGTAACTACAACAGTATCAGACCTGGAGGACACTTCTTGGCAAAAAGTTAAACGCCCTAAAGGGCACTGAAGTGTGGAGTAGCAAGTCCATAGATACAAGTGCAACGAAAGGGATTTTATTAGTTGAAGTAGAAAAGCATGGATGTGTACTATTTGTCCTGAAATAGGAGATATGTGAATGAAAAGTGTAAATAGTAATGAGAAATATGCAATCTTTGTAGATACATCAGTATAGTTCATTGGACCAATAATGATGAATCCAAAAAGAACTCAATTAGGGGGAGGGGGTGTCAAAGACAAAATAAAATTCTTATAATAATACATAAAAATATTCTGAAATTATTGACTTGCCAAATTAATTGACAAGTGATTGGAATTACTATATATATGTTTTCAAATTAGCTAATTATTAAATAGTAATTATTTATTAAATTTTAAATTGGTTATGTCATATTGTTGATTTGTTCTTAGTCAATGCTAAAATAATGATATAATTATGGAAGTAATGAAATTTGAATATTTAATTATTATTTTCGTATTTATTTAATTTTAAATATACATGTATGTTGAAATTACTTTTTTAGCCTACTTTGAATTTGAATTCTTATTTTAATGATGATTGAAATACAATATTAAAAATAATGAATTTAAGTCATAAATAAAATCAATTAGCATTAAAGATGTATATCAATACACTTTAGTGCTTATTTAACATTCATTTTACCTAATTTAACTACCATCAACGAGGGACAAAAGAAATATATGTATTTAGTTGTCTTTTAGTTTACATACATTTTGACATGTAATGTCCTAATTAAGCAAGGTAATCAAGAAATTGATTTTAAAGTAATAAAAATGTGTCTTAACAAGAAATAGGTGGAAATAATCAAATTTAATTTAATGATTGCAATTAATTCTCATTTCAATTAAAATTATCCAAAGTAGAAGAATTAGTCAATAATGTTATAAAATTGTGCTAATAAATATATTCAATCGGCAATTAAGTGCAATTCAGAATTTTTTTTGCAATTATTAACTTGCAGAATTAAATGTCAATTAATTAATTATAATTGACATGTGATTGGAATTGTTGTATATTCTCTCATTTTCTATTAATTTCAAATTTAATTACTTTTAAATAACGCAAGTTTGTGAAATTACTTAATTTTGAATTTAATTAATTTTGAATCTAATAAACTCTTTATTGATAATTGTTACGAAATTGGAAATAAATAAAAGCTAGCAAGAAGGAGAAAAATTTGAACCAATTTTTGGAGGTATTATTATGTTAATTAATAATTAATTGAGACCATAAAATCATTCCCATTATTGGATTCCTCGATTTAGCCCATTGGTTGTTCATGTAGTCATGATTCAATTTGGATTGGTTAGTCAATTAAGGTGCAATCGGTTATGGCTTTTATATTACTTTTATAATTTGTTTAATAAGGAAGTTTGGTTTAACCATTTCATGCCATGATTTTAGCAAAATTAATGCTTACCGAAATAGCATATGGTGCCTTCGGTCAAGCTTTTTTTTTTGCCTAAACATTTATTCATTTCATAAAAAACATGATAAATTTTAGGCAATAAATTGGTATAAATTATGGGCATTTGACATATAGGCATACATTATGATTTTTTTTTTATTTTTATAATAACTCCACAACCAATTATGAACCAAACCGTTTTTGATTTGTAAAATACTTATTTCAAAATATAATGAAAACATTAATTTTAAAATTGTTAAGATTATCATTGTAGTAAAAATTACACTGAGAAAATTTTGGAAGTGAAATTCAACATTCATTTTTCCTAATTTAACTGCCATTAATGAGGGAAAAAAGAAATATATGTATTTAGTTGTCTTTTAGTCTACATATATTTTGACATGTAATGTCCTAATTAAGCAAGGTAATCAAGAAATTGATTTTAAAGTAATAAAAATGTGCCTTAACAAGAAATAGACAGAAATAATCAAATTAAATTTAATAATTTCAATTAATACTCATTTCAATTAAAATTATCTAAAGTAGAAGAATTAGTCAATAATGTTATAAAATTTCGCTAATAAATATATTCAATCGGCAATGAAGTGCAATTCAGAATTTTTTTTGCAATTATTAACTTGCCAAATTAAATGTCAATTAATTAATTATAATTGGTATGTGATTGGAATTGTTGTATATTCTCCCATTTTCTATTAATTTTGAATTTAATTACTTTTAAATAATGCAAGTTTGTGAAATTACTTAATTTTGAATTTAATTAATTTTGAATCTAATAAACTCTTTATTGATAATTGTTACGAAATTGGAAATAAATAAAAGCCAGGAAGAAGGAGAAAAATTTGAACCAATTTTTGGAGGTATTATTATGTTAATTAATAAGTAATTGAGACCATAAAATCATTCCTATTATTGGATTCCTCGATTTAGCCCATTGGTTGTTTATGTAGTCATGATTCAATTTGGATTGGTTAGTCAATTAAGGTGCAATCGGTTATGGCTTTTATATTACTTTAATAATTTGTTTAATAAGGAAGTTTGGTTTAACCATTTCATGCCATGATTTTAGCAAAATTAATGTTGACCGAAATAGAATATGGTGCCTTCGGTCAAAACATTTATTAATTTTATAAAAAACATGATAAATTTTAGGCAATAAATTGGTATAAATTATGGGCATTTGACATATAGGCATACATTATGATTTTTTTTTTTATAATAATTCCACAACCAATTATGAACCAAACTATTTTTGATTTGTAAAATACTTATTTCAAAATATAGTGAAAAAATATGGGGATTAATGCATGCCTTAAATTGGAAGAGGAATTGTAGGAATAATGCTCATATATACTAATTAACTTTAAAGCTAATAGGCATCATAATTAACAATGAAATGAAGTCAACTTTGGAAATGATGAACCTGGGTTTACCATGGAAATTTTGGTAATAATTTTTCTACCCCCAATTTTATAGATATTTGTTCCTTTGCCTCATTCAATATAGATCCTTCCTATATTGCAGCTTGGACTTCTATCAGATTTTCACAATTTGCATAAGTGATTAGTTTTTTTCTCCAACACCTTAGGCATGTCCCTTACAATAAAATAAGCTTATACAATCTTTATCTTTTCTTTTGTTGTTGTTCAGTTAAACTTTCTGATTTTCCTTTTGTTTTTAATCTCTTCATTATGAATAAAAGAGGAACATTGAGGAAATTCATGTCAGAGATGGTTATACCAATTTTTTTTTTGTATTGGTATAAAAAAAAAACATAAGTTGGTAAAATATCTAAAGAAATACCTAATTTAATATACTTTGTCAATGGAATAATATTAGGTTTGTATAATTCATTTTACCTACAATTTCGGTTTATGTCAATTTTAAGCATCCCCCTTATTTAAATACCAATTGCATTAAACTGAGTTTTTTTTTTTATTTGTCAAAGCTTGATTAAGGGCTTTCATAATTAACTATACCAACAATTTTGGAGGTCAGCAATTTTTTATAACCGATATTCATTATTATAGCATGATTATTGGGAAATCCTTATAATTGCTTTCATAATAAACATATATAATTTTTTTAAAACCGATAGTCATTATTAGGAAATCCTTATAAAGGCATATCCTTTCCTTCTCCTTTTTTTTTGAGCAAAGATAATAATAAAAAAAAGTATACACATAGCTATTCAAAAATCTCCTATAGTTGTAAAGAAGATGAACATAGAAAAATGATGAGATAAAAGTCTTGAGAACCCGTAATGGAACCAGCAAATTCTCCATTGATAAAGAGCTTGGTGAAATCCATTTTAGGGCTTTGCTTTGATCCATTGATTGATGCATTACACTTACTACTCACATGCTTATATAGACATGTTATGCTACTGTTTCCTACTGCATTTCTACCACTCACCCATAGACAAGTCCTCTTACAATACTGCTACTACTCGAATGACTACTAGATAACTCCTATACCAGATAAGATAGAGCTTGCCTCCGCACCTGCATTGCACGCCCTTGCTCATGCATGCCCACGCACGCGCATGCACACTTATGTGTATCGTGGGTTGGGTTTCTTTATTCTAGTGCTAACCCTTGGGCCTAGCGCATCGCATATTCTTAGGAGGCAGTACTGTGAGGACAAGTGAGGCTTCCAAGGAGACGAAGAGGGTGTTTGAGGAGTAGGAAGATTGATGGGGGCACAAACCTCAGTAGTGTACTCAAATGAGGTGTTACTCTCTAGCACTGACCCCATGAAGAGGAAGAGGGATGCCATTATACACGAATTTGGTTCTCCGAGCTCAATTGAATTTAAGGCTATATGGTGCAAGGGGTCATCTTAGGTTTGAGTTAAAAGGAATCACCTATTCCGACTACAAGAACATGCTTGCCTATTTAACCCAGTATGCTTCTTCTCCTCTATGTACCGATAATGCACTTGTGGTTCAATTGGTGAAAGAGTTGCAATCAATATTGCAAGAATATGGGCTTTCCTCCAAGACTACTACTTCTGGATGCAATGGTTTCTTAACGGAGATGATCATATACCTATTCCTATTCCCAATGTTGCACAAAGTGCCAATGGTTCATATCACAATAGCAAGGAGCAGCACTTGAGAGGGTTGATCTATAATCAAACTAGGTGTGTTTCAGGAAATGGAAATGGGTCATCTATTGTCAATGTCATCTGAATGACTGTAAAATTTTATTCACCAATGGAAAAGAAATATTAAGGTACTAAGTGTTAAGAAGCGATTCAACTTAAAAACTTAAGTTATTAAGTGAAAGCTCATGAATGATTTTATAAACACACCTCCGCACGTTAAAGCTCTTTAGGCTTGAAGCATGGACAAAGCACATGCTTATATACCATGTGCTAAAATTTTAATTTAATTGAGAAAGTGAGGCAGAAATATTCGACTGCTTGGTCAAAATGACTCTAATATCATGTTAAGAACCAATTCAATTAACCTAAAAGCTTAAGTTTTGCTTTTAGGTTGAATTGGTTCTTAACACTAGGTGTAGTCCATTGATAAGTAATCTAGATAGTTTATAGGAGGTAATTAGGGATAACCAAGAAAAAAAAAGTAATATTAATAGTTTTTAGTTATGTAAACTGGTTATGTTTTTACTCCAATTAAGAAGAAAAAAAAAAATAAAACACTTACGTGTGTTTCATTATTCATGAGATTCAAGCCCCTGTTTCATTCAGATCTTTCAATACCTGAATCTCCATGATTGAGTAATTCTTAACTTGTTCAATCATCAACGAAAATGTTATAAATAATAATTAAAAAAAAAAAAAAACCTTGGCACTTCTTTTCTTGCTTTTGTGCTAATGCTACAATAATGAATATGCTAGCGTTTCAATCTAATTGACATAACTATAGAACACACCAATATTTGACATGTAGAAATAAATAAACGTAATAATCAGGGAGAAAAATATAGTTGGTAACTTGCTGTTGCACTTGGATCGTATAAATCGTACAAATACAGTGAATATTTAAAAACTGCGGAAATTTAATGATGAATAGTAAAATGAACAGTGACTTTTGAATAGTAAATTTATGCAAGTGAGGGAAACTAATTTGGTGGTAGTCCATCCAGAGAAGTGGGAAGAGGATAATGCTAAGTAAATGGGAGACTAGTTTGGCGGTAGTCCGTCCAAAAAAGTGGGAAGAGGATAGATGTAAAATTATGAAATGAAATTATATTGATAAAAAATAGTACTTACAATGACTTAAGCTATTCCTTCAAAAGTAATATAAGGCTTGAATGTAAACTTCTGGCAGAGGATTCTTTCAAAATGGTTTTTCTGAATTTTTTCCAACTCTGCCTTACAATTGGGAACTAACTAGTTATTTATAGAAAAACATGGACTTCAAATTATATTACAATATGATTCATTATACTATAATGATTCTTGAGTTGATAAGAGAACCGTCCTTTTTGATGAGCTGGTTGTCTTCTTTTGTAGGCAGAATGAGAGAATCTCAGCTTTGTCGGAGATTACTGTTGACTTGTGAATGACCTTTTGAGCTGGCATGTTATACGAGATTACTGTTGTCTTGTGAATGACCTTTTGAGCTGGCATGCTACGAGCATATGAATGATTAATGTTACTCCTTTATTTTTGTCTGACTGAAATGACTTGGATGAGTCAGAATGGGACAAATACTTCGTCAGAAGTAATATCTATCCCATAACAGTCATCTTCATTGGATTGTAGTTGATTGTGATGATCTGAAGGATCTTTGGTATCACTTGATGAGGCTGCTTCTTCTTCTAACTGTTGAAGAGTCTTTTTAAGTTTGTCTTTGAAATCTTTCCTCGAGGTCGAGGCTGCAAGATCATCTTGACAAAATGTCTTTGTTACTAAAAAGGTTTCTTGAGATTGAGGATTGCTGGTGAGATGAGGATTTTCAGATAGCCATTTTGCTACTTCGTTTTTCTTGGCATGATCGAAAGTAAATTTAGGCCACCAACGGATTTTTATTTCTCTAGCTAAATACTTATGAAAAGGAGGAGGATAAATTTCATGAATGCAGTAATCCCAACACATAATCCATGGGAGACGAAATTGAATTATAAAGTAAATGAATTTGTAATATTGAGGAAAATTGGAGTTTGATTGAAAGAGGTCCCAACTATCTTTGATTTCTTGGGGAAATATGGCTGGACAAAGGCCAATATCTATGAACCAGGCAAGAAAGGATTTTTGACAGTTTAGATCAAATTGAAAGAACCAAGAATGATCAAATTCTCTAACCCAAAGGTCATTGTACCATGCATCCATGTAGTCTAGATAATTATAATAAAGAGGGTCAAATGAGTAAGAAATTTTTTTGGGTTCTTCAAATGATTGTCCCCATTGGAAAGGATGTATGACTTTGAGAATGGTCATTTTGGAGAAAGAAACTTCATTGGGTTTATTATGTTTCATTGTGGGAGTAAATTTGATAGAATCAGAATCAACTAGGATGAACTCATAAAATTCTTTGGATTTTCGCATTGACTTTGGAAAATAATGCCATTCCGAAGGAAAGATTGCTTTTGCTAAATCTCTTGGTTCAGCTACATTGTCTACGGGAAAGATTACCAATTTTTTGGTTTTAGGTAGGTAGCAAACAGGAGAAATTTCTGGGGATTGAGTTTTTGGAGATGTTGATGAACTAGGTGGTGATCCTAAAACAGTAAATCTGTTTGATGAAACTATAGGTGATTGAGGACGAAAAGGAGGTCTAGTTGCCCTTGGAGAAGGCATTGGGGGAAATTGTTGGAATGAAGTCAAATGAGTTGAAATTGAAGGAGACGATGTTAATTTTTTGGCAAATCATTCTTTTGATTTTGGGGGTGTTTTCTCACCCATTCTTGAAACCCTATAAAAATTCTCTGGTAAGGAAATTTGGTAGTGAATTATTCTCTCCTTTAATGAATTCTATATCAAACTCAAAGCAAGAAAGAATGGCCTGCCATCTTGCAAAAATTTGTTTAGAAACTAAATTTTGAACATCTTTTTGTAAAACATCTTTTGCAGCTTTGCAATCAATGCGTAAAAGGAATTTCTTGTTTATCAAATCATCTTGAAATTTAGTAATGCATAGAACAATAGATAAAATTTCCTTTTTTATTGTAGAATAATTCTTTTGACTTTCGATCCATGAGCTAGAATGATAACGAACAATCTGTTCTCTATTATTAGGCTTTTGCTTTAAAATTCCTCCATAACCTATATCTAAAGCATCAGTTTCTACTATCATTAATGATTCTGGATTAGGTATTCCTAAACAAAGGAGATGCTTGACTTGAATTTTTATAAGTTTAATGACTTCAGTCATTTCATTATTCCAAGCAGGAGGATTCTTTTTTAGTCTTTTAAATAATGGTTTACATATAATTCTTAGATTAGGTATGAAATCGGCGACATAATTAAGGCAACCTAAAAATCTTTGTAATTGTTTCTTATCTTTTATTTCGTTTGGAAATTTTTCTGCGAATTCTATAGATCTACTAATAGGTTTAATGGTTCCCTGATAAATATCATGACCTAGAAATCTAACTTTAGTTTGGAATAATGTCATCTTTTTGGTTGACACAACTAAACCATTTTCTTTGACAACATGAAAGAAAGTTTTTAAATGTTTAAAGTGTTGTTCTAAAGAATTTGAGTATACTAATACATCATCTATGTACACTATGGTGAAATTAGTATAAGGATTTAAGATATCGTTCATCATATTTTGAAACTCAGAAGGAGCATTTTTTAGTCCAAAGGGCATGACATTCCATTCATAGTGACCAAAAGGTATGGTAAAAGCTGTTTTGTATTTGTCTTCTTCTTTGATTTGAATTTGCCAAAATCCCAACTTCATGTCAAATTTTGAAAAAATTGATGCATTATATAATCTTCCTATAAGGTCTTTTTTATTAGGGATTGGATATCTAATCCATTGAAGTACTTTATTTAAAGGTTTATAATTAATGACTAATCTTGGGGCTCCTCTTTCTAATTCAGCTTGGTTTTGTACATAGAAGGCAGCACAACTCCAAGGAGATTTACTGGTCTGATAAGTTTTTTATCTGATAATTCCTTAATTTCCTTTTTACAATAGTCTAATAATTCATTATTCATTTGAATGGGCCTAGCTTTTGTAGGAATTTTTCTTTCATCGAAATCCTTTTCATAGGGTAAATTTATTATATGTCTTTTTCTTTGCCAGAAAGCATTGGGAATATCAGCACAAACTTCTTTTTCAAATTGCTTTTGTAGTAACTCTACCTTTTGTTGAACTATAGGTGTTTGCAATTGTTCTTCTATTCTTTTATAATGAATTTCTTTAGCTAAAAAGCTTATCTGCTGTCTCTTTGAGTAAATTCTATTAAGGGAAAAAATTGTAGTATCTTGTAGATTATTAATTTCTTTGATTCTAGGAGAAGATATAAAATTAAATTGTATTTATCTAGTATGATAGTTTGTATTCCCTTATGAGTTACTTTGAAAGGATAAATTTGGGTTAAAAAAGGGGTTTCTAATATTAATTGTTCTTTCATATCTTTGACTAATAAAAAGGTAGTCTTCAAGCATATGCCTTGATTACAAATGTGTGTTTTAGATAACTTGTAGTTGATTTGTAACCTTACTCCATTAGCTCCATGTAATCTTTCCGAAGTTTTTTCATAATATTGAGTTGGAACTAATCCTTCCTGTATACAATTTTGATCGGCTCCTGAATTTATTAGAGCTACTAGATTTTTATTAAATCCTTTATTGATGACTAAATTGATTAAACAATACCATTTATGATACTGGATATGGCTAATATTGTTTAAATAAATTTCTTCTGATGATCCTTCTTCTTTGTGTCCTTTGAACTCTTACATACTGTATTAGTTGAGATTCTATTTCTATGTCTTTTATTCGTAATTCCTTTATTTCTTCTTTTAATTGATTTATTTCATATTGCAAATCTTGTATTGTAGTTTGACTAGAAGGTGATTTAACCTGAAATTGTTGAAATATTTTCCCTAGATTATAAGGTTCTATTTTCTCTTTTTCTTCCTCAAATTCTAATTCCCTTTTTAATTGTTCTAGATAATGTTTTTTAAGATTTGGGTCTTCTAATTCTTCTATGAGTTGTAGAGTTATTATCAGAGGATAATTCGGTTTGTGAATCTTCTTGTATTGCATAAATTTCTTCAAATTCATTTTCATTTTCTGACTAAGAATCTTCTAAGAACAGTTTTTCTAATTGTTCTTCAATCTTGTCATCTATGTTTAATTCATTAATTCTTTGTTTCATGGGACAATTTTTACTAAAATGTCATATTCTACCACACTTATAGCAAACTTGTGTTCTAAACTTAATATGTTTTTTAAATTTTTTCTGGGGTTTATTTGAAGGAGGTTGAGAAGAAGAAGGCTTAGGTTGTTTTGGATAATTTCTATTTATTTTCCTAGGGTAATTATTTCTTGGATAACTATTTCTTTTTTCTAGTTTTTCTTATCAATTTTTTTTCTTTCGAATGGATGGAGGTTCGGTATTTTCATAACCATGTTGCCAACAAAAATCTCCTAATTCTTTTTTGCCTGTTTTATCTTCCTTTTGAATTTTGTTTCTTAATCTAATATCTTGGCATAATGAAGAGCCTTCTAAATGAATGATATTAATTAAGTCTCCAAAAGTAATTTCAGTCCATGGAATTACTATGTTATTAAATTGTTTTCTTAGGGCTTCTCTAACTCTTTCTGCGAATGAATTAGGAAGTCTGGCTATAAATTTTTCTTTCCAATATGGTTGTAGACTATCAGTTCTAGAGTATAGTTTTGTTAAGAAAACATCTTTATACCATCTAAAATCAGACATTTTTGGACATTTTAAATTATTTAAGACCTCTGAGGATCTTTCTTGCATTTGCAAAGGATTGCCTATAAAATGTTTAGTAATTAAATAAAGTAATTTGGCTACATTTTCATGAATTTCTACCATCTGTACCTCTATAATTTCTTGTTTGATTGCATCTCCTAAAATATTAGTTTTATCTGTCATACGAATGTAATTATCCCACCAACCTTTTAATTGCCCTGTAAATCCTGCAACTAGTAAACTAGCGGTTTGTTTTTCGTTATTTCTTCTTCTATAGGCAGTAGCTGCCATAGTCATTTCTTCTAAGGTTCTAAGGATTTGATATTCAGTCTGGCCATCTATATTCCATTCGTGAAGTTGGGTAGCATCATAATGGGCTTGAGTACTAGTATAAGTTTCTTCATATTGCATATCTGCTGGAGAGGGTCTAGGATAATAAGTTTTGCCAAATTGGGGAGTCTGTCTTATTTTTCCTTTAACCTTATTTAAACTTAGGTGAGGCTCTGAGTCATATTGAGATTCCAAGTCAGATTCTACATTGCTTGCTTGATCTCTAGTAATAGTATTGACTAAAGATTGATTAGAATTTATATTTAATGCTTTTAATTTTTCAGAAATTTTCTTTAAAATATCTTGAGTATCATCTCCTAGACTAACATCTTTAGGTGTTATAAAGGGTTGAAAGATTGGTTTATTTGGATCTATTCTAGGTAACATTTAACTGTTAGAGGTAGATGAAGTTGCTATCGCTGTAGGTTTAGATGAGACTAAAAGGTCTATGTGATCCAATTGAGAGGAGATAGTATGAAGAGTAATATTTGTATAGTTATTTTGAACTTGAAGGTTTTTAATATATTTTAATGAAACAGTTTTTCCCTCTAGATAAGAATCTTCACCTTGTATCATCTTAAAAGGAGAAGCTATAACTTGATTTCCTTCTTTGTTAGAAAACTGAATTCTTCTAAAGGAGGATGTATCGAAATGATGGGACTTTTATCTTTGGTTTGCCAAGTTTTGGTATTTTGATGAGTGACATTCAAAGAATTTCTAAAGGGATAGTCTAAATTGTTATCTAAAGAGTAATCTTCTAACCATGTGAAGAAGGGGACTAGAACCTGTATTTGGGCTATACACTTATAATAAATAATTTTAAAGTTTTGTAACTCTTCTTTCGAATAGTTATTAAAATACCATTGTCTTTTGATTTTATTTTCTTCAGACATAAAGTCCTTTTTTAGATAATCTTTATCTATTACAAATTCTTTTGAAATAACATTTAATTGAGACAAGGAAGTAGGAGATAGAGGTGGAGTTATTGGTCTGTTGATTTCAGAATTGGTTTCTACATGATAAAAGGGCTGAGGTACTCTTGGTTCGAAATTGACTCCTTGAAGATTTATGTTTTGATAAGAGTCTACTGACCTTCTACTTGAATGTACTGAAGAGGAATCGTTAAAACTACTTTTGGAAGAATGCGAAAATGATCTAGAAAATCTTAATTCTATTGATCCTGAATTATTCTCTATTACTTGATTTAATGAAGAAGGGATTTGTCGAGGAGGCAATAAATCAGGAAAATTTCAATTGGTATTTTGAGTGATTTCATCATGAAGTAATCTTTTAGGAGTAATAGAATTAGAGGTTAAAGTATTTGGCTCAAAAATTAACGTTTCATTCTTTGGTGAGACTCTTAAAGCTTTTACATTAACATTAGTTTTCATTACCTTATAGTAAATTCTGTAAACAATATCTATAGGTCTTGTACCTTCATGCATTAAATCCTTTTGGGTTTGAACATCTAAAAAAATATTGAATTGATTTTTAAAGTCTAGTATAGAGGCTGTGTAATCAGGATAGCAATTGAAATATGCTGCCCCATTATGAAGATTAGCTTCTAAAGCAGATAAAATTTGATTTTTAAATTTTACTAATCTATTGTCTCTTAGGCATAAACAAACTGGAGAATCTATTCCTCTTCTCTGAAGTGGTTTAGCGGCTACTTGAATTAATCCTACATGTAGGTAGTTATAAACTTTACTATGAACTTTCAACATTGAAGGGGTCAATAAAGATAAAGTTTTAAAAGTTCCAGAGACTGGAATATTTTGTTCTACGGTTTTGATAATAACATAACCTGATAATATATCAAAAGCTCCTATACTGTAGATTTCTTTTGGATTTATTTTAGGAATTGTCCAATTCATTAACTTGTTTTCTACATCTGCTATTAATAATTCTTGACTATTAATGGCTTCTTCACTAGATTCTAACAACTCAAATCGTTCAGCTATTTCTTTTCCTTTAGAAAGTAATTTCTTTAGAATTCTAGACATAGTTTAATTTCTTAATATTCCCACAAGAATTATCTTTAAAATTTTAAATTTCTTGAGAATTTGTCATACGGGACCACCTTTCACCTTCACACGGCATTAACTGGCTGACCAACGAGTTACAGAGCTGACCAACGTATCAACAGCTATCAAGATTCAAAATCTTAAATTTAACTCTTAAGTGTTCTATTAACAAATTAACTATGTTTTAGTTTTCTAAAACAATTACTTCTAAAAGGCTATAGCAAGCAGGAGTTCATAAAAATCCGGGTATTATGCTGCTAAATATGATAGGTCTTTTCTACTATTTTCTATTTTCTTTTCAAAGAATTCTTTATGTATGTGATACATGGCCTTTTGATATTTAGGATCCCAATAACCTTCATAATTATTTTTATGATCTTCTTCTAGAGTCTTAAGAAGATGTTTAAAATACCTATGATAATTTTTTACTCCGGTTATGGCTAGTCCGAACCAAGGATTAAGTTTATCTTTATGTTTGTTTATCATTCATATAGCTAAATATGAAAGTCTCTTATATCTAAGTCTTAACTCTCTTCGAAATAATCTTTTGAATTCGGGGCTTAGAGCTTCGGCTTGGTCTTTACCTAAAAGTTTACTCCAATAATGTCTAATTAATGCTTGATCTTCTGAAAATCCGTAACAAAAATATCTACTAGTTCTATATCCAAACCATCTAGCCATACCTACTTGTTTCATTATTCATGAGATTCAAGCCCCTGTTTCATTTAGATCTTTCAATACCTGAATCTCCATGATTCAGTAATTCTTAACTTGTTCAATCATCAACGAAAATGTTATAAATAATAATTTTTTTTAAAAAAAAAAAACCTTGGCACTTCTTTTCTTGCTTTTGTGCTAATGCTACAATAATGAATATGCTAGGGTTTCAATCTAATTGACATAACTATAGAACCCACCAAGATTTGACATGTAGAAATAAATAAACGTAATAATCAGGAGAAAAATATAGTTGGTAACTTGCTATGTATACCAAATTACATAATCTTCCCAATTCTTTGTTCCAGTTTTGAAGCTTTGTTTTTCCTTTCTCTTTTCGATGTTGAAAATAGAAACTGTAGATGTTCAGAATGACGAGTAATAATAACATACATATTCTAAAGTCTCTTCACATATATATCATTACCATTCACTTTCATTAACAAAATTTAAAGATGGGCTTGCATATGAACACCATGTGTATATACATACTTATAGTTATTACTATACTAACTTGAAAAGGTTAGGCTAGCTTGTTAATTAATCGAGTTAAACTTGTGCCAAGATTTTAGGTTGATTAGAGCTTGGGCTCGAGCTTGGGATTGGTATATTTTCGATGAACAAGCTTAGATATATTAGTATTCAACTCGGTTCAGCTCGACCATAGTCCTAGTTGCAACTGCCTATCTACATATTTGCCTTTCCCACTTGAAACTTTATGTCCTTTTCTTTTTACAACCTTTAAAGAATATTACAAAGCCATATATTTACATCCAATATGAGAAGAGTAGAGTTAAAATATAAAACAAACATAATATCAAGGGATAGGTCTAGTTTCAGAAAATGAACACATCCATATCTAATTGAGCTATTACTTTTAGATAAATACTGTAGCTTTTATACAAGAATATCATCCAATTCCAAGAGAACATGATCTTGTAATCTAGTGGTTGAGATAGATGGCACATTTAGATGGAACAAATCTAGAGAGAAAGAAGACAGATCTAAGATGCTATATGTGTGAGTGTGATGCTATATGTGTAAACGAGATAATTCTACTTTTGGAATATATATATATATATATATATATATATATATATATTGCTTATTTGCTCAATTACTAAACAGTTAAAGCTCACCTAATAAAATATTTCGATACCCTCAATCATTTTGAGTGGTGTTTCGCTCAAACTAAACTTTGAATATTTCTTCTTTTTTGTTTTAACAGAAATTAAGGAGATATAGAAATTGCTTCAATTCCAAGGCAAAACATATTAGAGTACCAAAATTTTAAGGAGGAACATAGGTTGCTCCATTTCCAAAGCCGTTGATGCAGTTTTAAATATTTTTAGTACCATGTTTATAACGAAAGTAATTTAGTTTAATTAAACTCTACATATTTCCAAAAAATAAAGCTTGTTTGATCAAATTAAAGGAATCAAGTAGAGAATAGAACATATTCCTCTTGGCTTAACTGGTAAGCAATTAAACTTTTCTTGCATGGCATAAACTCCAAGTTAAAAGATGCAGTCTTTGGCAAAGACAAATGTCATTCTACTTACTTGTCCTCTCTCTATTCCCACTGGGGAAATCCCACAAAATTGGAGACATACTTGTCCTCTCTCTATATCTGTTCATGTTCTTACGAGGCAGTGCTGTACGGACAAGTAAGGCTTTCAAGGAGACGAAGAGGGTGTTGGAGGAGTAGGAAGATCGATGGCGGCAGAAACCTCAGTACTGTACTCAGATGAGGAGATGTGTGCTCTCCAAAATGCTTTGACTTGTAGGGTGGTTCATGCAAGGGGTCGTCTTAGGTCTGAGTTTCAAGGGATCACCTATTCCGACTTCAAGAACCTGTACAAGTACTATTCTTACAGTATGGCTAGCGAAAATCAAGTTTGGGTTCCATTGAAGGAAGAGTTGCAATCAATATTGGAAGAATATGAGCGTTGCTCCAGGTCTACTACTTCCAAACTGGACAACTCTGATCTACTTGGTTCACAAGTTCCAGAGCACAAACCCAAACTACGCAAACCTAAACCTGGATCCAATAGAGTTCGTATCGGCGACGATCGTTGACGATGCCCGAGTTGATGAGGTCGGTCCAAGTCGAGGTCGGTATGTCTCCGAGGTCGATTGTTCGATGGTTACCTGAAACGCGGTCCGGTGTTTTATTTCCGGGCTCCGAAGATCAAGTCAGTATAGTTTGAGCTTAACAGTGATATTTCAAAAAGCCAACCCTTAACCTTTGAGTGTCAGGGGCTATTTATAGGAAAACAAACCTGAGCATTACGTTTTACCCACGATGGGTTATTGGATCGCCCATAGCAAATAACGGGTGACCCGAAGCCTTATCTGCTTTATTGGGCCAATGCTTCTTTTGGGCCTGGTATGCTTTATTGGGCCCTGGAACAGGTCCACCACACTTGCCCCTCAAGAGCTCGGAGAGTTATTTGATCTCCGAGCTGTAGGTCGGTATAAAAAAGGCTTCTTGCCGAGGTCTTTTCATCTTCTAGCCTGCTACGCGTACATTTATTATTGGTATTTCCAATATGGGGGTAATGATGGCCGCCGGTAATCGCGCGTCTCGAGATGGGAAGTCTGCTGCGGATATGACGTTTGTACTTCCCGAGTTTATTACGGCGTTCCCCTGACCGTCGGATTTAAGAGATGTGGACGGACGGATTGCAATGTCTGTTAGTATAAATAGAGAATCTCCTGATTTCGCTCAAGTTTTCGAAAAGGAGTTTTGAAATTGTAGCTAAGTCGAAGAGTACCAGAGTGAACTTTTAAGGATTCGCATTTTCACCAAGCTCGGTTTTTGCAAGAAGAGACAGTTTTTCTGTCCAATCTTTCCCTGTTTCAAATCCTCTCCTAGTGAGTTGTTTTTCTTTCAAAAAATGGGATCTTCGGGAAGAGATAATCCAGAATGCTCTAGGGGGAATGGTGCTGGGGTTTCTTCTTCTCAGCCGTCTGTGCCTTTTTTTGCTAGTTTTCCGATTAGGACAACAAAATCCTCGATTCGCCCTAGGGACATAGAAAACTTAAAAAACAACTTTCCAGAAATTGACTGGAATTGTCACCATTTCGATTTAGAGGCCTCCCCTAGGGGGTCGCCGGTGTGTGAGAATTGCCCTCACAACAATTTTTTTGTTTTCAACCTTGCATACATGGATAGTGCTAGGGCCGAGCTGCCCTTGACAGAATTTGAAATGGACTTTTTCCAAACAATAAATGCCGCTCCTTCACAACTTCATTCTAATGGGTGGGGGTTTCTTCGCGCCTTCCAGAACATGTGCGTATTATTAACAGTAGACCCCCGGGTAGACGTATTTTTTCATTTTTTTGCTTTAAAGGACGTGAAAGATTCCGATCAAGAATTTATTTACGTGGCTAGCCGACCTCGACTATGCTTAATGAAGCTTTTTGAGGAGTCGGCTAAGGGGTGGAAGGATCAGTTCTTCCGAGTAACAGTGCCGTCCTGGGATGGGGTACCGCGGCCGGATAAGGCTTTTTTCTTGGATGAGTACGGGAAACCCCGGTTTCCCTTGAGGTGGGTCCGATATGTAAATAAAGGACGGGCACGCTCTATGGATGAGTACGATTCAGAAGCTCGTCGCATAATAAGAATTATTTCCGAGCTAACGTATAACAAATCCAGCCAAGTCAAGCTGAAAGCAAAAGATTTAATTGGTCGGTATATAGTTGACTGTGTTACCTTTATCATGAGTTTTTTAATGTAGCTAACCGAATCTTCCTTTGTGCCTGCAGACAAAAGAATCAGCAAGGAAGAGATGGTGAGATTATCTACACTGGCGAAGTTTGGCGGGGTCGCTCCTAGAGGCGGCCCGGTTATCCGGGATGTGGAGGAAATCCCGGCGCCTGTATCTCAGCCTGGTAGGGCCATTGCAGTTGAGCCGGTGACGGTGGTGCCGGCAGATCGGGCCCGGGGGAAACGCCCAATGGAGGAGGATCCAGCTGCGGATCTTAGGCGAAGAGACCGGGGAGAGCGCGGGTCTAAAAAGCACAAACTGTCTCACCAGGAGACTGCCCGAGCTGGGTCCTCGTCTAACCGGGCTCGACAAGAGACGCCAAGCCGGCTGCGACAGGGAGCTCCAGCTGAGGTTAAGCCTCTTGACTTATTTTCCGTTGCACTGACCGGGGATGACACCCATGCCAGCCACTCATTGTGGAATACCCTGTTTCCTGTTCAGGATAGGGTGGACTCCATCGTACCAGCATCCGACGCCGAGAGGGTCGGCCAGTCGTCTGTGGACCAGCTGTTGAAATACCTCCTCGCCAACGCTACCCGGGATCTCGCGGCTATTCGAGGGGTACAAAAAAGGCTGGGAGATCTCACCGCCCTTCAGAAGCTACAGGATGAAGAAGAATTGCTCCGGGTTGAGAAAGATTCGGCTCTGGAGGCCCTGAAGAAGGCGGAAGATGAGAACCGGCTTCTAAGGGAGGAGAAGGAAAACTTGGAAATTCAGCAACTGGCTCCTGCCCTAGAAGCCCGGGACAAGGTCGAGGCGGAGAATAGGCAGCTTCGCCTGGACATAAAAGAGCTGGAAGATCGCCATGAGGCGGGCACCAGAGAGATAGAACGAACTCTATCTCTGGCCAAACAGGTGCAGAAAAGAGAGGTCGAGCTGCGAGACAAAATGACTCACCGAATCAGTCGCACTCGTCAATCCAAACTGAGACAGAGGGACCGCGCCGAGCTTCAAATTGGGCAGAACTATGCTACCGCCTTCAAGGAAGGTTTTGACCATGCTGTTGCTCAGGCGAGGTTGCAGTTCGCTGATCTCAGTAGGGACCAGATGAATTATTTTAAGAAGATTAAAGATAGGCAGCTGGTGGACGAGAGCGAGGATGAGGAGGCCGGAGGAGAAGATGCAGCTCTTCAGCTCAAGGTCTCTCTAGAAGATTACGATACCCCCTCCGAGGGTGAGGATGAAATTGTATCTAGGACGGGGGGGTTGACTAATGTAATTTAGACTTGATTTTTGTAATTGCTCTTTGAACATAATGAATGAGTAGGTTCCGACCTTCCTTAGCACTTGCTCAGGGTTCTTTTGCAATAATTTTGCTTTTATTTTTACAATGTTATGATGAGGTTCTTTTGCTAATTCTGGCTAAGGTAAGAAATTGGTCAGACGAGAATTTTGAGAGAACGCTTTTCGGATCGGAAAAAATAAATAGAAAATAAGTAAGAACTCTGACTGCTGATTGCGCAACAAAACGGATTCGTTGGATCACATTTGAACTTGCGACGGATGGCAAGGTTTTAGATAGGTTTGAACAAGTGGTAGATGTAATATATTTTACGTTAGATCGGTTTGCACTCGCGGTGGAGATTACCAACATTTTACATTATTTTTAGATTGGTTTGTACTCTCGATGGAGGTTACAAACATTTTAGATCGGTTTGTACTCGCGTTGGAGGTTACAAACGTTTTAGATCGGTTTGTACTCGCGTTGAAGGTTACAAACGTTTTAGATCGGTTTGTACTCGCGTTGGAGGTTACAAATGTTTTAGATCGGTTTGTCAAAACAATAAACATCATGTTTCATATATACGGAGATTGCTTACATTCCAAGTTCGAGGGATCGGCACTCCTTCCATTGTCAGGAGCTTATATGCTCCCTTTCCAAGGGACTCGTGCACTCTGTATGGGCCTTCCCAGTTGGGGGCCAGCTTGCCTTCTGTGAGGTGCTTTCTGGTGATGGCAGCCTTTCGGAGGACAAGTTCGCCTGGTTTGAAATCCCTAGGTCGGACTTTCGCATTGTAATACTTGGTGATTCTTTCTTTATATGCCAATATTCTGAGTTTCGCCTTTTCTCTTTCTTCATCGAGTAGCTCCAGGTTCGTACACATCGCCTCTTGGTTCTGGTCTTCGTTGAAGTGTTCTCTCCTGAAGCTCGGTTCTCCGACTTCAACTGGTATCATTGCTTCAGCCCCATATGTGAGTTTATAAGGCGATTCTTTAGTTGAGGTCTGAGATGTTGTCCGATAAGACCATAATACCCATGGGAGTTCCTCCGTCCAGTTGCCTTTGGTGTGATCCAATCTCTTTTTCAGCCCATCCAGAATTATCCGATTAGTTGCTTCAACCTGTCCATTAGCTTGAGGATGTTCTACCGAAGTGAAATTTAGCCGTATTTTCAAGTCGGTGCAGAAAGACCGGAATCCTTGATCGGTGAACTGGGTTCCGTTGTCCGTTGTTATTGTATGCGGAATTCCGAATCTGCAAATGATAAAGGTTTGAAGGAATTTTTTAGCATTCTTGGCTGTGATTTTGGCTAAAGGTTCTGCCTCAATCCATTTAGAAAAATAGTCTATTGCGACAATTAAGTATTTCTTTTGTCCTGCCGCTATGTGGAAAGGACCTAAGAGGTCGAGGCCCCATCGGCAAAATGGCCAAGGTTCAACCGTGGTGGACAGGTCGGAGGATGGGACCTGGTGGATATGTGCGAACTTTTGGCATTTGTCGCATTTTTTGACAAGATTTGCAGAATTAGCTCGCAAGGTTGGCCAATAGTAGCCTGATCGAAGGGTTTTAGTTGCCAAGGAACGTGCTCCTATGTGATGACCGCATATGCCAAGGTGGATTTCCTGTAAGACGTAGAGGGAGTGCTCTGGGGTCAGACATTTCAAGAGTGGGGTATAATATCCACGTTTATAGAGGATGCCGTTTTCTAAGCAATAGTTGCATGCGATTCTTCGTAATTTCCGAGCATCGATTTTCTGCTGAGGTAGAGTTCCTGTTTTGAGGTAATGGATAATAGGGGTCATCCAGTTGGTCGGTTCTTTATCTAGAACGCTTATTTCATCATGCACGATGCTTGGATGAAGGAGGGTTTCTTGTATGACCGTTTGATTGTGTCCGGGTTTTTTACTACTGGCAAGTTTGGACAGTATGTCAGCTTGTGCGTTTTCTGCTCGCAGAATGTGATGTATTTCTGCTGTTTTGAAGCTATCCATGCAGGTTTTCACTTTTTCTAGATACCTAACCATTTGTGGGTCTTTGGCTTGGTATTCCCCCTTTATTTGACTAGCGACCAACTGTGAGTCAGTTTGGATTTTGAGAGTTTGGGCACCTAACTCTTGAGCTAAACGTAGGCCGGCTATGAGCGCCTCATACTCTGCTTGATTGTTAGAAACTGGGAAATCAAAATGCAAAGACTGTTTGATCAGTATTCCTTCTGGTCCTTCGACCACTATTCCTGCCCCTCCTCCTTTGGAGTTGGAAGATCCGTCAACCGAGAGTATCCATGCGGGTTGATTTTCCGGGTCGGAGGAGGTGCTTTTAGGTCGGGTGAGTTCAACGATGAAGTCGGCAAGGGCTTGGGCTTTGATCGCTCCCCTTCGTTCATAGTTAATTGTGTGCTCAGAGAGTTCCACAGACCATCCCAGCATACGACCTGCTAGGTCGGGTTTCTGGATTATTTGCCAGATCGGTTGATCGGTACGGACAGTTATGATNGGTCGGGTGAGTTCAACGATGAAGTCGGCAAGGGCTTGGGCTTTGATCGCTCCCCTTCGTTCATAGTTAATTGTGTGCTCAGAGAGTTCCACAGACCATCCCAGCATACGACCTGCTAGGTCGGGTTTCTGGAGTATTTGCCAGATCGGTTGATCGGTACGGACAGTTATGATGTGGTTCTGAAAGTATGGTCGCAGACGTCGTGCGGAGAGGAGGAGAGCATAAGCAAGTTTTTCAATCTTTCGATATTTAAGCTCGGAGGCTTGTAAGGCATGGCTCGTGTAGTATATGGGGTACTGTGAGTTTGCTTCTTCTCGGACTAGGGCCAAGCTCACTGCCTGATGACTGCTAGCTAAGTATAGAAACAGTGCTTCCCCTGCCTTTGGCTTAGAAAGAATGGGCGGGCGGCTTAAATATTCTTTCAATTGGCTAAAAGCCTGCTGGCATTCTTCTGTCCATTGGAAATGTTTGATTTTTTTGAGTGCTTTGAAGAAAGGGAGCGCTTTGTCAGCCGACCTGGACATAAATCTGGACAGGGCGGCAATTCTTCCCGCGAGTCTTTGGACTTCGCGAATGGTTTTTGGTGGTTCCATGGTTATGATGGCTTGACACTTATCGAGGTTTGCTTCGATGCCCCGGTGCGTGAGCATGAAACCCAAGAATTTCCCGGCTTCGACTCCGAAAGCGCATTTAGAAGGATTTAGCTGCATGTTGTGGCGTCGGAGCTCGTGAAATACTTCCTCTAAATGTGCTATGTGTTCGTCATCTGTATTGGATTTGACGAGCATCTCGTCAACATAGACTTCTACATTTTTGCCGATTTGGTTCTTTAGGACCTGATCTATCAACCTCTGATAAGTTGCCCCTGCGTTTTTAAGACCAAATGGCATTACCGTATAGCAGTATATGGCCTTCTCGGTAATAAACGCTGTCTTATCCTTATCGTCGGGATGCATTTTGATTTGATTGTAACTGGAGTAGGCGTCCATAAAACTTAAGAATTTGTATCCTGAAGCCTCATCAACAAGTTTGTCAATGCTAGGGAGCGGATATGGATCTTTGGGGCAGGCTTTATTGAGGTCGGAGAAATCCACACACATTCGCCATTTTCCGTTTGGCTTTCTGACCATGACGACGTTAGAAAGCCAAGTCGCATAAGGTATTTCCCTGATAAAACCGGCATCGAGCAATTTTCGCACTTCTTCTTGAATTGTTTTCTGCTTCTCGGGGCCGACGACTCGCTTTTTCTGGGAAACAGGTTTTGCATTTGGATTTATAGCAAGCTTATGGCAGATAAAACTTGGATCAATACCTGGTATGTCCGAGGCCGTCCAAGCGAACAAATCGGCGTTGGCTGCTAGGAGGTCGGTAAGTCTCTTGACTTTCCCAGGGGGCATGGAGGATCCTATCTGAATCGTTTGATTTTCATTTGATCCGACCTAGAAAGATTTTAAATCCCCTTGAGGTTTTGGGCGCAGTGCAGCTGTTGGTTCTCTATTATCGAGCTCTTGAATGGGGACTTGACCGCTTGCTTTACTTTGATTTGCTACCTGGCTGGCCGGAGGTGGAGAGTAGTCTATAACGAGACTGATATTATAGCACGTTCGGCCTAAAAGCTGGTCTCCCCGTGCTTGACCTACCTTGCCTGACTGGGTCGGGAATTTTAGCAAGAGGTGCCTGGTGGAAACGATGGCCTCCAAGGAGTTAAGAGAAGGTCGGCCAAGGATTAAATTATACGCAGACGGGCACTCTACCACCAGAAATCTGACCGTTGCGTTGGCGAGGTCGGGGTATTCCCCCATGGTGACTCGCAAGGTAATAGTTCCTTTGACTTCAACCTGGGTTCCTGAGAATCCGATGAGGGTTCCGGGGTAGTATTCTAGGTCGGATTTTGGTATACCGAGCTTCTGAAACGTTCGGTAAAAAAGGACGTCAGCCGAACTTCCCTGGTCGATCAGCACTTTGTGAATCTCATAGTTCGCCACGTAGCAAGTTATGACTACGGGGTCATCGTGATCTCGATCGATGCTCGCGTAGTCATTATCCGAGAAGGATATAACTGTGATATCCTTATTTCCCCTAGATAAACTAGTAGTGTGAAGAATTTCTCTTTTGTTTCTAGTTGCGGCCCGCTCATGCCTTTTTCTGGAAGATTTTGATACCCCACCTCCTGCAAATCCTCCTGCAATGGTATTTATTGTTCCGGCTGTGTTGCGCCTTGGGTCCTCAGTGGGAGGAGGTTGCCGACGAGAAGGGGATCGGCTTCTCTGCCTTCGCGGCCTCAGAGTCGAATTCCTCTAAGGAGACCTTGACGGGTATTGGCTATCCCTGCTCCGCTGCTTTGGGGTGGAGGTAGAGTTCTCAGCCCGGAATTTCTGCAAATAACCTCTGCGGAGCAGGTCTTCGATGAGGTTACGAAGATGCCGACAATCGTTGGTATCATGACCCCAACCTTGGTGGAAAGCACAATATTTNCGAATCTCATAGTTCGCCACGTAGCAAGTTATGACTACGGGGTCATCGTGATCTCGATCGATGCTCGCGTAGTCATTATCCGAGAAGGATATAACTGTGATATCCTTATTTCCCCTAGATAAACTAGTAGTGTGAAGAATTTCTCTTTTGTTTCTAGCTGCGGCCCGCTCATGCCTTTTTCTGGAAGATTTTGATACCCCACCTCCTGCAAATCCTCCTGCAATGGTATTTATTGTTCCGGCTGCGTTGCGCCTTGGGTCCTCAGTGGGAGGAGGTTGCCGACGAGAAGGGGATCGGCTTCTCTGCCTTCGCGGCCTCAGAGTCGAATTCCTCTGAGGAGACCTTGACGGGTATTGGCTATCCCTGCTCCGCTGCTTTGGGGTGGAGGTAGAGTTCTCAGCCCGGAATTTCTGCAAATAACCTCTGCGGAGCAGGTCTTCGATGAGGTTACGAAGATGCCGACAATCGTTGGTATCATGACCCCAACCTTGGTGGAAAGCACAATATTTTTCTTTGTCTGCTCCTACGTCGCCCTTTGGTTGTGGGAGTTGGGCTAATTTGGTCTGACAGATTTCCTCGAGTATCCGAGCCTTCGATTGATTCAGGGGGGTAAATGACTCAAATCGGGGATGGACAGGGGATTTGTCTTTCCGACCTGCCTTGCGGTCGTCCGAAGGCTTTTTGTCTTTCTTGTTTTTGTCTGACTCCCCCAATACTTCTTCTAAGTTTATGTGCTTGGAGGTTATAGTCAGAAGCTGCGACAGGTTTTCTAGAGGATCGAGGGTCAATTGCTCGTGTAGACGACCAGGTCAGAGTCCGGCCTGAATGGCATGCATTGCCACCGAATCGGTTAGGTCCCGGACTTACAGAGAGAGCTTGGTGTAACGATTCATGTAGTCTTTCAAGGATTCCAGTTCCCCTTGCTTGAGGGTAGCCAGAATGGCAGAGAAGCGCTGATGGGTTATACTAGTAGAAAAACGGGCTATTAAGAGTTCAGACATTTGACTGAAGTTGGAGATGCTGTTTGAAGGAAGATTTGAGAACCATTGGAGGGCTGCCCGACGTAAGGTAGTGGGGAAAGCCCGGCACATGACTTCATCTGCGGATCCGCTTAGGAGCATAATAGAGTTGAAATTTTCTAAATGCTCTCTAGGATCAGAGGAGCCATCGAAAGGCTCGAGCTGGGGTAATCGGAAACCAACTGGTACTGGATAGTTTATGATAGGCTGGGTAAATGGATGTCGGCCTACTTTTCTCTGTCTTTCCGGGCTAGCCTGAGAGGGCCCGGAGGAGCCATCTTGGCCGGGGAAACTGTCTCTTCGCGGGTGAAAAGAGGTTTCATGATCGGTCCGGAAGGTTGCTGGCCAGCTACTTCCAAAATTTGACCCACTGCCTAATGTCTCGGCGGAAGGTCGGTACAGAGGAGTATTGTCGGTGCGCTCGTTCTTCGAAGAGTCTTGCTTTCTTCTGAAGTTAGCTATTTCGGCTTTATCTTCCGCCCGTTCCCGTTTGAGGTTTTGAATTTCTTGCAGAAGGCACTGCAAAGTGTCGCCTACTTGTTCAGGGCGGAGCTCTCCAAGTGGGGTTTCACAAATCGTCTCCAAGTTGCCTAAAGGCTGATTGCCTCTGGGGGGAGTGGTTTGACGCTCCCGAACAGGAGTGAGCGGAACGCCGGGGGTAGGTGGGGCATTGGTGCCCATGATGTCGGACTCAGGATCAGCCAATGAGATTTGTAGGTGTTGGAAAAGCTTCGTTTCCCACAGACGGCGCCAAATGACGATGCCCGAGTTGATGAGGTCGGTCCAAGTCGAGGTCGGTATGTCTCCAAGGTCGATTGTTCGATGGTTACCTGAAACGCGGTCCGGTGTTTTATTTCCGGGCTCCGAAGATCAAGTCAGTATAGTTTGAGCTTAACAGTGATATTTCAAAAAGCCAGCCCTTAACCTTTGAGTGTCAGGGGCTATTTATAGGAAAACAAACCTGAGCATTACGTTTTACCCAGGATGGGTTATTGGATCGCCCATAGCAAATAACGGGTGACCCGAAGCCTTATCTGCTTTATTGGGCCAATGCTTCTTTTGGGCCTGGTATGCTTTATTGGGCCCTGGAACAGGTCCACCACAATCGTATACCTGTTCCTATTGATATTCCCAGTGTTGATCAACAGATCATCGATCGTATATATCACAACGGCAGGGAGCAGTACTTGACTGGATTGATCAATAATCCTATTCCCAGTATCGATCAACAGATTGTCCATCGTAGATATCACAACGGCGGGGAGCAGCACATGACTGGATTGATCAATAATCAAAGCAGGTATGTTTCAGGAAATGGAAATGGGTCATATATCGTCACTGTCATACAGGACTGCAATTTTCATTATGAGAGAAAAAAAATGGCAAATTGATTCGAGCTACCTTAGTATTACTAATACTAATACTAATACTAATAGAACTTGGTTATGTAAACTAGTTATATTTTTTAAATAGGAGCTCCATCCTTGACCTTCGGTGAGACGAGGGCAAATAAATTGGTTTAAGTTTGATAATAGAGTATATGACGATGAACAAACTTGTATGAAGCTTCTCCAGCTTAGCAAACTTGTTTGGTAGGAAAATGCAATTTTTGATTGTAGACGATGCTTAATGGCTGTTATGACAATGTGAAACAACTGATTCAACTTTCACATCCAATACCAAGAGTCCCTGATGAATACTATTCTAGACAATAAATTGTAAATCTTGACCTAACAACAAAGCTTCACGAAGAGCCAAAGCTTCCATTATAATTGGAGAATAAAGGGAATAACAAGGTTTAGAAGTTGCTTCAAAGCATTTCGGAGTTTCAACAATGTGTTAGGTATTTGGCCATGGAAGAAATTCATTTCGATGATGGATATTAAACAACCAATTTTGTAAACTAAGGTAAAATAATTAATTGTTGCAAAGGTGAAGAAAACAGAGTGAAAGTAAGTTGACATACTCGAGATAGAGAAATGTTAAGTTCACAGCCTTCCAATTGTAACTCTAAAAGTGAAGGAAGCATAATCACAATCTGAAGCCAATCAGTTTCTTTGCTAAGATCAATGAAACTCAAGACATTTCAAGGAAGAAAAATGAGAAAGCCATCCGAGGTCTTCAACAAGAAGGTTATAATTGCTTGACAAGACAAGATACTTAAGGTCTAGCAATTAATGAATTGTCATATTGGATAGATGGCTTATTCAAGGTTCTAAAGGCACTGTTGCTCAAATCCCGGTGGTTTATATATTCAAGTTGGAGTAAAGATAGGTCGAATTCACCTGTCAAGCAGTGTGATTTGTGGTCACTGCTACTATAAGTTGAGAATTCTTGATCACAAGGGAGAATGAGCTTTGTGTACTCTGCCTGTGATGTTGTCACGGTGAACTCCTGTCCAGCGACAGTAATCTTCTTCACTAGATCATGTAGAGAGAAGATTTGATGGATCTATCACTCCTCCTTTAAAGTTTAGGAGTGTATTTTGGTCCCTTAATTTGGTTACAATGGACATTGAGATTGCATGAGGCTAAGTTGAACATGATAACTAACTGTAACAACGACCATAGGAAAATGGTTGCCATATAGAAGGGAAAGTCAGACATGAGCAAAGCAAAATGAAAGGAATCAGGATGACTTGATAAGAAAGCATCCACCAATGCCATTTATATATGGTCTGGGTTGATACATGGTTAGTGTACCAAAAGTCTTTTTATTTTTAGTTTTTATGCCAGAATCTATCAAAAAGAGTTTTATATATTATCATATACATTTCCAGTACAGTTTTTTTCTGTCTGTTATATTTTTTTTCTCTCTTAGACGCTACACAACAAGTGTAGCTTATCTCTTCTTGTAATCACTCTCCACCTAATCTCTATAAGATTTGAACTTGGGATTTGCATGATAAACAATGTTTTTTTTTTTTTTTTGATTACTAAGCTAGTAGCGTACAGAGATTAATTATGTCAAAAAAAAATATTATTCATGATTATGATTAATTGAACACTTTTGCTGTATTGTTATACTTACACATTTTACAAAAACTTAATTATTTTGACTTACACTCAGAGACTCACTTTTTTTAAAATATTCACAATGACGCCAATTTCAAAATATGATCCTTCCAGCATATCCCCTCAAATTACAATGAAAGAAAAAGTGTAAAAAAAACGCGAACCAACCGCAATGAAAGTGCAATGGAAGTGCCAAAAAAACCAACCACGAATCATAACTTTCATTCGCTCAAAGAATTGTACATTAACATTGTCAATCTAATTGTGTTTCATTTAGCTCTGATCTAAAGTTTAAAAGAAAATGAGGGGAAGAGTGGGAGGGCCGAGTCCTATTTTGCACATTGGGGAGCATCCACCGATGAAAACATCAACTGGGAAATGTAGTGGAGAATGACAATGAGTAGTGACGACGACGACTTGAATGACGCCGCTTAAACTGATGGAGTGCTAGGAGGAGGAGGGGGAGGAGCCACCGATGAGAAACAGAGACAGAGACTCAGTTTGTCCCACTGAGGATCCCATGATAAGCCCACCTTCACTCCAGTCTCCCCCGCGTGAGAGCAACACGCCACCACGGCCAACGCCGGTCCTCCTAGACAAACTTATCGCCGAAATCCTGTCTAGGGTTCCGGTGAAAGGTGCGTGTGCAAGTCATGGAAATTCTTGATATCCAATCCCCAATTTGTGAAAAATCACCTTCACAGATCAATCGCTGATCCCAACTTCACCCACCACCAATTAATGTTTTGCACTGATAACGATGACGACGAGGACAATTACATATCTTGCTTTGTGCCTTCTTTACTAAATAACCCATCAACCACTCCAAATGTTACCTTCCCATCTCCAGAGGACACCATCCTCGTAGGGTCGTGCAATGGATTATTGTGTTTTCTTAAAACTGGGCATTTAAGCGTAGTTAACCTCTCTACCAGGTTCGAATCCAAAGAATCACCATTCTTAGGTGACAGTTGGGATGCTGCGTATTCTAATTCTTATGGGTTTGGTTATTGTCAACACGTACCCGGAGGTCGCTATAACGCGGATGACTTAAATAAAAGAGATTCAGTTTTCGAAATGAAAACTCTGGAGTCGCCACCAATTATATTAAAAATTGGGGAACAATTGAAAAACCCTTTTTATTTTCAAAATTAGGTCTACAAACCAGAGAGGGTTCGGGAGTTATTTGTATATAGGAAAGGTATTAGGCACCCTATAACACCCGTCTAGAAGACAGTTACCTAAAATTAATTGTGCAAATTAAATTATGGCCAAATTATATTTTCTTTATCCCTAAATATAAACCAAAAAAAAAATAGGTGATTATTCAAAATAGGACTTGATTTGTCCCCCTCGAATGCCTACGTACCCTAATTAGGGATCAAAGTCCGCGTAGTTTGCAATGATTTAAAAAGAATTTTTATTTTGTTTTTTTTTAAAAAAATAAAATTAAAAGAAATTCAAATTTTTCAAATTAAAATTATGCTATGTATGAATCTAATCGCGTCCTAATCCTTTCACTTTGTTCCCACACTTCTCGGTTCCCAAAGTGGCGCTTATATTTACCTCGGGCAGATAGGAGAGCCACCCCTATGGGGGTAAGTCGCTCTTATCTCTCCCTTGACAAGTAAGGAGCTTATGGATATTATTCACGCATATTAACTAGGTAAAAATAAAATGTATTTATTCACAATTTATTTCAATTAAATTATTTAAACAAAGAGAGAGAAAAATAACAATAATAATAATAATAAAACAAAATAAAATAAAATACACCAAGAAATAAAAATAAATAAATGAATGAAATAAATAAGTAAATAAAAACTTAGTAACTAAACCAATCAAAATAACTTAACCTAAGAGAAACAACTGCTTAATCTTAACAAGAGTATACCAAAATGGGCCAAAATCCATATACATAATAAACCTAAATAAGAAATGGGCCAGGTTAATAAATGAGTAAACTAAAAAAAACGAAATGGGTCAGAGCCCATATATAAAGTAGGGCATAAATAAGAAATTGAGACAAACTAGTAAATGAGTAAGCTAAAAAAAAAATCGAAATGGGCTAAAACCCATACATATAATAGAACATAAATAAGAAATTGGGCAGACTAATAAATGAGTAAGCTAAAAAATGAAATGGGCCAGAGCCCATATACCTAATAGAACATAAATAAGAAATGGACCAGATTAGTAAATGAGGAAACTAAAAACGAAATGGGCTAGAGCCCATAAACACAATAGAACATATAAGAAATAAAAGCCCAACTAACCAAAACATAAAAATGAGTTAAGGAACTAAAATAATTAAATTAAATAAAAGGGATTAATGAAACAAAGGACCCATGAGGCTTCACCCAGCCAATCGACCAACCAGAATCATCAGACTCAGAACCAGAAACACATACTCCATCAGATCAAATGACATAAGAATAACATCCTATTCCCAACCTATTTTTCTCTCTTCTTGACTATGCTATTTTTGCTTCACCCTTCTTAATGAGGAACTCATATTGGCTCTTTTAGCCGAAGGAAATCTTAGAGCTCCAGATTCCCACGAATCTGATTCGGGTGAACAATTTATAGAGGGCCCCTTCAAAATTCTTGGCTTTTGATATTTATTGTTCTACAACCACCATGACAAATAGTCAAAAAGCCACAGTCATTTACTCGTTCAATAAATCTGAAAAGCCAGGTAGCATCAAGTTTTCACAGTAAAAGTCTTTTGAAGCCGATGGGCATAGATTTTCTTACACGAGCAACAATTATTCATTAGGGAAACCCAATGTTCGAAGTCCCTTATTCTGGTGGAGCCACCTAACCATGGGTATAACTTTTGGTTGGTAAGAAAATTTTCTTTTTTTAAAAAAAAAAAAATCTTTTGCTTTTCTAAAAAATTAAGAATGAGAGTGGGCTTGCTGTATGCGTTATGAGTAGTACAAAATCAACAAAGAAAAGAAAATTTTAGTGCAAAAATGTGAGGTAGTGTTAGTACCTGAGATGATGAAAACTTTTGGGTCTTTTTTTTATTCCTCTGCTTCTTTCTACGTGTTCTTTGTTCTGCCTCTTTCTCTGCACTTTTGTTGGTGTATTCTTCTGTTGTGTGCTTTCTTTCTCTATGTTTTTGTCTCCCTTGCTGTGTGTTTCTTTCTCTGAAAATCTGTTTTCTGCCTGTTGGTCTCCGTCTCTCTTTGGGTCTCTGTTTTTCTGGTCTCTCTACTATATGTTTTCTGTCCTCCAAAATCTGGTTTTTTTTTTTTTTTTTTTTTTTTTTTTTGTTTTCTTTCTTTTTTTTTTTTTTTCTTCCTATTTCTGGTTTTTTTTTTTTTTTTTCTCTCTTTGCTGGTGCTACTTGCTTCTTTATATTGCACTCATCACTCTTCCTATGCACCCACGTTTCTCCTTTTCATTTCCACCTTCTTCCTTATTTTCACGTTTCCCTCTCTCTTTCTCTCATCTCTAACTGCTACCTCATCTCTCTCTCACGTCTCTAGCCTAAACTACTCATGCACTTGCACCCACCCACGTTTCTTTTCTTTTATCACCAAACTATTTTTTTTTTGTTTCTGTTATTTGGGATGAAATTAGTGTCTACAGTTTGCCCCTCTTTACATGTTTCCTATTAGAATGACGTGTGAAGCTCTCACTTATCGCATTTTTTGTATATAGAACATGTAAAGATAAAATACACGTATTTTGTCATGAACTCAAGGTAGAGGTTGAAATATCAAAACAAAATGACATAAAGACAATGACGAAAATATAATGATAGGAAAGTGTAATTATGAGAAATTATAATGACATAAAATGTAATGGTGAAAAGATTAACGGCATGAAATGCAATGACATGAAAATTAATAACATAAAATGTAACGATTGAGAAATCAATGACATAAAATGTAACGGCGAAAAAAATTAATGGCACAAAAAATATAACGGCAGAAGAATTAGTAACATGAAATGTAATGACAGATAAATTAATGACACAAAATGTAATGACGAGAAAATTTAATGGTACGAAATTGTAATAGCAGAGAATTTAATGGCAGAAAATGTAATAGCGAGAAAATTTAATGGCACGAAATGTAATAACAGAGAAATTAATGACATAAAGTATAGAGACAAGAAAATAAAATGTAATTGCGAGAAGATTAATGACACAAAATGTAATTGCTAAAAAAAATTAATAGCATGAAATGTAATGACAAGAAAATTAATGACACGAAAGGTAATGACAAAGAAATTAATGACATGAAATGTAACGGCTGAAAAGTGTAAGAAATGTACCACATGACACTAAGATGAGTTCTCTTTGATCCTTTGCAAAGAAAATGGTTCAATCAAAATTTACTCTTTCAAAAGTCGAATCACCTATGTGTGTCTTTTCTCTTTAGAAATTGAATTTTTGTCTCTGTCAGATAATTTCTCCTTATTCCCCAAATGATAAGATCACACTCCTTTCTAACTGTAAGCATTAAAGAACAAATCTTGAGCTTTGTCTTGATTTAGAAGAGATCAATCTGAAGTTTGGAAATTATGTCAATGTGACATACTTTAAGAAATAAATGAATATGTCATATAAACAATCCACTCACATGTTATTCAAAATCATAACTCAATTAATTTATCATGGAGAGTATGTACAATTGAAAAAAGTAAATTCAATGAATTAACCTCTTTTATTTAAATCAAGAAAAGAAGTGTACGAATATCACAAGATTGAAAACTCAAAAAGATGCTCATCAGAATAAAAATTTGCCCCAGTTTAGGGTCTTGGTGAAATTGGACTTGTCCTATTAAGTAAGTGCCTACGTATCCTCAAAGAGGAATCAAAGGCCATGTAGTTCGAGATGAAAGATTCAGAAGTCACATAGAACGAACGATTTTGCCCAAGTTGTAGCTCTGTGATGTCCAACTTTATTGATTCTCATATTGCCCTGGATCAGACTTCTACTTGACTGAGATGCCGTTTATCTTTCTGATGTTGAAATGCATAACTCTTGCTTTCTTATATGCTGAGTTTCCTCCCTTATCTCAAACAACTTTTTCATTCTCTGCCCATTCTTTCATTATTGTACAAACATTCTTGCAGGCTCAAACTCGCATCTAGATTGCATTTTTAGGTTTTCAATCTAGTAAATTTAACTTGCATGCCCTAACTTTTGCCTAAATTGCCTTTTCAAGTTTTCAATCTAGTGGGTTTTTTTTTTACGAGTAATATTTTCTGCTTGCATCAGAATTTATCGGCTTAGCCAGCTCTTTCCCTTCCATATCTGTGAGAATCAAAGCACTACCGGAGAATGCTTATTTGATAATGTATGAACCTTGATGAGTTGGGGCCCATTTTTCCCGTGCATCTTCTTGATGAGGCAAGATTTTTCTCAAGACTAGATCTCCTAGTTGAAACTCTCGAAGTCGAACCTTTTTGTTGAATGCTCCGGCCATTCTTTGTTGATATAACTGTCCATGACAAATTGCAACTAATCTTTTCTCCTCAATCATATTCAGTTGTTCATATCTGACCCGTGCCCATTCTGATTCTTCTAGATCAGTTTCCATTAAGACTCGGAGAGAATGAATCTCTACCTCTATAGGAGTAACAACTTCCATACCATATTCTCTTTTACTTTTTTCTTACATCGGTATTTTACGTACTCACTACTCAGTATGTCCAGAGAAAATTGGTGGGTTGAGCCATTGAGCCGGTGGTTTTCTTTCTTTTTCAAACCCGTATCTTATCCAGAGAAAATTTTCAAAATTTTTAAAGTCCCACCCCCTGTCCTGTAGCTCGCTTTTCTAACTCCCACCTCATTAGCTTACCTGTTCTGTCTCTGTCTTTCTCTCTCTTGCTTTTGCTTTTCGGGTGCCACGCTGCCAAAATTCCCTCTCTTTTTCCTGGTTTTGCTTATCAAACCCTAGACATGTTACTCAAAGTAGGTTCCAATTGCGGTTTCTGTTCCACTGTCTTGCTCCACTAGATCTGTGCATTGTTTAAGGTGAGCTAACATTACCTTATTCACCCACTGTCTCTCTCTCTCTGTACAAGGTTTCCACCTATATTGTGTTTCTTGCTTCAGAAATTCTTTTATGCTGTTTTTTTTTTTATCACTTAGATCGAAACTGGGTTGCTTTGGGTTTAGTCAAAGATGCTGCATTTTGTGCATTTTCCCTTCAAGAAACAAGCTTTTAGTTCCTTAATCTCTGCTCATAAAACTCCCGAAGATAGCTACTACTTTCACTTCAATTTATGTTGTTTTTCTAGTTCTGAAGTTATTAATGCTGGATGTAAACTAAGTTAGTTTTTCTTTTAAGATTCTCTAAATTTGTTCTGCTTTGAAATTTTTGTGTGATGCTTCTGGTGTAATGTACTGTGCTTAATTGAGCAGAGGGTAATGTATATTTGAGCCCCAATCGTTGAATAATTTTTGTGTTAAGTGGGTATTTCTATATCTCGGCCTTTCTTCATATTTTCTTGCAAATTTTGATGGGCATTAACAAAAATTCACTTTTTTATTTTTACAAGATAGTTCACAACTATTTGTGAATTACATTGGCTAGTGGGAGAAATGGACGCTCCTTCAGAACAGTCAGGTGAAGATATATCCGGAAAGCCCCAAAATTCTGTGAATCAGGCCTCTATTAATTCATCTGAAGGCGTGAAAATAGTTGCAAAAAGTGGAAAGCCTAGTGTTGCAGTGGGGTCCAAGGTTCCAACTGCAGCTGGTTCTGTCAGAAAGAGAGGAGAACCTAGCACTGGTTCGGATTCTACTATGAATACAAAGAAATCAGCTTTGACTGGTTCCTCGCGTGGTTCTACAGACTCAGTTTCTGTGACAAGAAGAAATAGTACTGGAGGACTACTTGAGAAGCCGTTGACCTCTGCAGGAAGAAGGAAAAGCATTGTTGATTCTACTGCCAGCAAAAAGGTTATTCCTACAGAACCTGCAAGGAGGTCTCTCCCAGAGTTAAGGAGGAGCTCTGTACCTTCATCTCTTACTAAAGCTTCTACCCGAGCCAGGATCTCAGAAACAAGAAAATCTGTCCCAGCGTCACCAATGGGCCAAAGTTTGAGAACATCCATTGACTCTGATGTAACTAAGCCAGAGACTGTCAAAAAGTCTTTGGTTAAGCCAGCATCATATGTTTCTTCAAGAGAGATTACTTCTTCCTCATTGGATAGTAGTAGCAGCACTTCAACCAGGAGAACAGTTTCGAAAGTTTCTTCCCCATCATCACGGTCACCTACTGTCTCCAGTGCATTAAGAACAGGGTCGGTGTCGTCCTCTCTGGATAGGAGTTCTACTTTGTCTGGAAGGAGGAAAGGATCAACTCTTGAAAGCCGTGATTCACGATTTATTGTTCTTCCACAGGTTGAGATTAAAGCCAGTGATGATGTGGTAAGCTCCATATTTAGCAATGCTTTTCAGTATTGAAAATAGAAAGTTCTTCCACACTTATCTCATTGAGGCTTTTAAATTGATTTATCTGGGCTTAATTGTTTCCTTTTCAAGTTTTCTGAGATATACCTTAAATATACTAGCTTAATACCTCAGACATTTTGGGGAGTTTCTTTCGGTATATAGCAACATATTTGACCATAATGGGCTTCAAAACTGAAGCAAGTAAAGGAGCTAGTTGTAATTTGAGTTTTAGTATTCACATTGTGTGAGTGCATGTTTCATGTAAAAGAATATGTTCAGATATAGTCAATGGATCCCCCATCACTGTTAACAAATGAAGTATGATGGGCTTCAAAAATTGAAGCAAGTAAAGGCACTTGTTATTATTGAAGTGAGTTGCAGTATTCACCTTGTGTGATTGCACTCTTTATGGAAAAGAATATGTTCAGATATAATCAAGGGATCTCCCATCTCTGTGAACAAATGAAAGAATGATTGAAAACATCTTACTGGATGACTATGGTGGCGGAAGGATATAATCAAGGGATCATAAGTATATTTGAAGCAAAACTTCTGTTTTTGTCTCTATTCTTTAGTTCTTAATATTTTATTGAGCTAATGTTATGGGTTTTCCATGGTGCCATTTATTATTTATTCCTGACCAATCTTGTAATTTTATCAGAGATTGGATCTTAGGGGACACAGAGTTCGTAGTCTCAATGCTAGTGGGTTAAACTTATCATCGAACTTAGAGGTAAAGTGATATTCTATTTTAACGCTTTATTTGTTGTAGGCAATCTATACATAGAGTATTGTTTCTGGCTGTTATGTATTATCTCCAAGCTTATACTTTAATAGTCATTTTTTATGTGATATAATGACAACATTTTATGTCAGTCCAATCACATGGATGTGCATACTGATAAATATCTTGACTTATGTGCTCTCTATTTAGTTGCTCTATTCATTTAAGAGAATATTTTAAATTACCTATCAAATTTCATCACAATTTTCTTTCATGAAAATATAATTCTTGAAAAAAAATTGTTTGCTATAGTTTAGCTCACTTTGTAGTTGTACTAAAATCAAAGGAATGCAAATTCTTCATTTGCAAAATGGAAAGCTTATAAATAAAAGTGCACCACCCTTTCCCTGGTGCTCCATTTTGTATTAATTTTTCTTTTTCTTCATTATAATAGTTCAGAATCATCTGGGCATACCATTCTCCTAAATGGTCTGATGCATTGGCCCCCATCAGAAATACTATAATTAGTGAGCTGATGTTGGTCTGGATGCCAATATTTTTACATCAACTTTTGGATAAATGCAAGTCATAAGATTTTCAATTAAAATTTTCTGTTCAGAAATTATAGCATAAATAGGAGATTTTTATGTTTATTTTGATGTTCGCTAGTTAATTTTTGGATTAAATATTATAACATTTTACTTACGATTGTTATTGGCAGTTTGTTTATCTCCGAGACAATCTCTTGTCTACATTGGAAGGAGTGGAAGTATTGATGAGAGTGAAGGTACATATATAATTTACATGTTACAGTGTGATTCTTTATTTCTTGCATTGACATTTCTATATAGAAACAAAATCCTAGATGGATAAATATGTTTATATATGTGCAATACATTTCTTACTTACTGATTTGGAAAAATTCTTATCCTTGCCAGGTTCTGGATTTGAGTTTTAATGATTTCAAGGGCCCTGGATTTGAGCCTCTTGAGAATTGCAAAGTGCTTCAGGTCTGCTGTCTTTTATATATGAAGCTGTCTTACTGTTGCCAGAAGAAAGTTAGAATGTTATACTTAATAATGATAAACATCATGAAATTCATAATTTTCATGCAGCAACTGTATCTTGCTGGAAATCAAATCACATCACTGGCAAGCCTCCCCCAGCTTCCTAATTTGGAGGCAAGGCTTTGAAAACTTTGTTAGCTTTCTGATTTTGCAATCCTGATCTTATTATGACCTTCAGCTTCAATGTTTAAAAATATGCTTTTTTGTTTCTTCTATTCCCTTTTGTAGTTTCTGTCTGTAGCTCAAAATAAGTTGAAGTCTCTTGCAATGGCAAGTCAACCTCGGCTACAGGTTGTTTTTTTTATTTTGACTATATGTTGTGTTTGCTTTATTAAGTTCAATTCTTTCTTAGATAATATTAATTTCATGCAGGTCTTAGCTGCCAGCAAAAACAGAATTTCTACTCTCAAGGGTTTCCCATATTTACCTGTTCTTGAGGTTAGTATGTTATGGTCTTTTGGTAGAACTAACAAAATGTGAATAGTCAGTCAAGTGACCTTATATCTTCACAATTTTGTTTTTGAGACTTCGTCACTGATATAGTGATCATTCGGTTCTCATCTCATGAATTTACCTAGTGGTTGTGTGACTTGTGTCAAATGTCAGTATCATTTACTCATTTGTGCAACTATTTATTCTAAGCATCTAGATTAGCGTGCATAATTAAGTAAGATTCTTGATTGCCACAGACCTTTTTTCTTTTTCTTTTTTATTTATGTTCTTATTTGATGAATAGTAACTCAAGGGGTTGGCCTAATCGTGGAGACGAGCATGTGATGTGTGGTTAGGCATACAATCATTGGTTTGAGTCTACTAATCAAGGTGAATTTCATGGGGTCAGGCCAGACATCCAGTTGACCTTGTGTGGATGGCTTGCCTTTTATTGGATTAGAGGTGTAAGCAAGTTGTCCTGAATCCTACCTTGATCATTGAACCAAGAAAAAGAAAAACACTAAGGAAGCAAACTGGTGCATCCTAGGAAAGTACATACATTGGGTGTATGCAAATAGGACGGCTGTTTGTGATAAGAATCAAATCTAAAAGAAGAAACAAAAGAATGGAGAATAATGTGGATGAACTATATGGAATTTTGGTTATTTCTTATTTTCTTTTATAACAAAAAATTGCATGAGAATTTCCTGGGTTGCTTCTGAAACAAAGGCACTGATTTTTGGTTGTGATGAATTATTTTTCGGTCAACTATGACTTCTTTATTTTTTATTTGATTTGATTTTGTTGCAGTTATCCGATAAACATATTTATATTTGGGAATTGCAATGTATTTTTGTTTGCTGTTAATCTTTTGCTGATAAATTATGTGGTAAAAATTCCAAGGAATTTTCAGGAACTCAAATGAGTGATAGATTTAAACTTGTCTGTGTACTTAAACATAGACTAACTTGCTGTCACTTTTCAATTATTTTATTGTATTGTAGCATTTGCGGGTGGAGGAGAACCCTATACTTAAGATGCCTCATTTGGAAGCAGCATCCATATTGCTAGTTGGGCCTACTTTGAAAAAGTTTAATGATAGAGGTACGTTATGGTATATTTATATTTAGCCTTTTGCTTCAAGAGTTTGTTCACTGGCCTCATAGAAAGAATAATACATCTATTGATTCTAATTATTGGTTAAGTAGTACTCACTGTATTTGTTTTCTTCAAGTGATATCTATAGGCATTTGTGTATTCTTATAAGTTTATCTATGTTGTCCAATTTATTGAATATAGAAACTCTTGCAGATCTTTCTCGTGAGGAAAGGGGATTAGCAAAGCGTTATCCTGCACATACAGCTTTCTGCATTAGAGATGGTTGGGAGTTGAGTCGCCCGGAGCATGCAGCAGGTACGTAGTCCTAAACACGCATTATGTTATATGGCTGTTCTGCAAATTGTGTTCTCTTAGCATTATTGCTGTATTTATTTTGTTTTTTGGGGTTTGATGAACAAGGGATTATACTTTATTCTCTGTATATGCTGTGTAAAATTTAATATTTGTGTGATGATACACTTTTATACTTTCATTATGCACTGACAACTTTCTGTTATACACTATGCCTGCCATTTTCATGGGTATCCTGATGTTAAATTTCTGAGCCAAAACTAAAAGAAAAATAGTAATTTCTGAAACTTCTTAGTTGTTGTAATGTGGTCCTTCCATCTATCTGTTAGTCACTCTTTTGACAGAATTGCTGAGGTGTACAGTTAAATTTATTAATACTTCCTTCTGCTTTAAAATAGATTCTGTATTATCTTGAGTGTGCTCTGAATTTGTGATTTTGTATGAGGTTACTTTTACATGTCATATAAATTCAACAGAATTCCTCCTTTCTTGTCTTTGAAAATTCTAACTTCTAATTTTGTGGTTCAATCAACAGAGAAAACTTTCCGCTTTCTGGTTGAGCAATGGAAGGACCATTTGCCGGGTGGCTTTTTGCTTAAGGAGGCCTCCATTGATAAACCTTTGGAAGAAGATGCTTGTCGCTGCCACTTCACTTTCATTCAAGATGGTGCAATGAGTATGGACCCACCACTAATCTTAAAATATCAATGGTTTCTTGGTGAGAGAACACTTTCAAATTTTGTCTCTGTTGCAGATGCTACCAGTGAGGTATTATCATTGAGCTTGAAAACTTTAATGTTAATTGATGTTTGTTTATTTTATTTAACCGTTCATAACATGACGTGATGCCCAGATTTATTGGCCAAAGCATGAAGACATTGGAAAAGTTTTGAAAGTGGAATGCACTCCCATTCTAGGAGAAACTGAATATTCTCCTATATTTGCCATCTCTTCTCCAGTTTCACCAGGTAGGCTTTTCTCGTGTCCTTTTGGATGCAATGTTAAACTTAGGAGATCTGAGTTCAGCAGTATTGAAGTGACTTATAAGTTTGAGCTGCACAGAAATGTGACTTAAGCTTTATTGTTTACTTATTTGGAAATCAAAACGTTTCTAAAAAACAAGAATAATATTGCTCTAACCTCCCCCAAATTTTTTTGACTTTTATGGACCTCCCCCTATTTTCAGACCTGCACAAATACCAGTTCACTTACATCCGTTTGAAATGTTCTGCAAGATTCCTACCTTAACTATATTCTACTCTGTGCTGGAATGCTTTTTCATGAATTTCATTGACTAAACTTGAATCCATAGCCCCCTCTCTTATTTTCAACTTGGATTTCTTTCAAAAGTTGTATATCAATGATGATTTGATTATTCTTTATAGGTTTAAAGGTAAAAAAAAATAGAGAATGAACGAATACCTTTGATATTCAATGATAAATACTTGATTTATAGCCATATTGCATTTGTTACTATTAAACCTAATTGTAGTTGCAATAATAATTTATAATGGTTACATTAATTTTAAAATATAATTAATAGTATTTTAATATTTCATGGTAGTGGTCTGCCAATAAAAGGTTAACAAGTGTGTTAAAACTATTATAATGCTGTTGGTAGTAATAATTGTAAAATTTACCAGATTAATAAAAAAACGTATTAAAAATAATTAAAAAAAAACTTGATGTTATACTTTCATGTACTGTTCAATATTCGTCTCTGCAATAACTGTTGTTCAATAAACTGTCCGATTTCTGACTGGTCAAAGAAAAAGGAAGTGTCTGACTTTTGTCTTATATATTAACACCATCATGGTTTTTGGTTAATTTCTTAATGTGTCTTAGATTTCTTCTTTTGCCAATTTGAATCTTTGTTACATGCATCATGCATTTAGTACGTTTTTACTCTTCTACCTTGCACAAGGAAGTGGAATTCCGAAGGTTGTAAACCTTGAAGTGCATGGAGAACTTCTGGAAGGATCTATCATCAGGGGTTGTGCTAAGGTTGCATGGTGCGGTGGCACTCCAGGAAAAGGTGTTGCTAGGTGAGATACAATTTCATATAATATTTCTTGCATCTATGCATACATATGTGTGTGTGTGTGTATGTATGTGTGTAAGTGTGTATCATGTTCTGTTACAAGAAATAAAGTAATGCAACTTCACCATTTGTTTTACCTCTTTTCTTTTCTTTAGTTGGTTGAGGAGAAAATGGAACAGCAGTCCTGTGGTAATTGTTGGAGCGGAAGATGAGGAGTATCACCTAACCATAGATGATGTTGATTCAAGTTTAGTTTTCATGTACACACCAGTAACAGAAGAAGGTGCCAAGGGGGAACCGCAGTATAAATATACAGAGTTTGTAAAAGCTGGTATGGATCTTATTTTATTCATTTTTATTGTTCTTCCATTTCTTATGGAGCCTCTGCAGAATGCTTGATATCCTTGATTGCCACCTCTTCTAATATATATATTTTGGACTAGTAGTTGCCAAAAAGGCAGAAAGGTTAAACTGGTTAGATGTGCACCCAATTCTGCATATTAAGCATAACACACTAATAGTCTCCTTTTATGTATGTGAACTTTCAACTGAACCATAAGAAAAACCATGACAAAGTCATGCTACTAGCATAATTATTGACAATGCAAGAAATACCTCGTGATCTGAATACTTAAACTGATGGAAATTGGCTCATCATGTTTGTCTAGGCTAATGAGTTACAATATATAACTAAGCTTCTGTTTTCCCACTCCTTTAGTTCTGCATATATATATATATATGTACTCTGAAAGAGCTTTAAGTAGCTTATTTTGGGTAGGAGTAACTAACATATTTCGACATTATAATAATTTCTATCATTTTTAGAGAAAGAAGAGGAGAAATGATTGTTCTTTGATTATCTTTTTCTCAATGGCAGCTCCTCCTTCAGTCAGTAAGGTTCGAATAATTGGAGATGCCGTTGAAGGATGTACCATCAAAGGAGTTGGTGATTATTTTGGGGGAAGAGAGGGTCCAAGCAAGTTTGAATGGTTACGGGAAAACAAGGACACTGGGTTAGTATACTTCTTGATTAAGCTTAAATGAAAGGCGTGGGAGCAAAAAGTTAAATCTCTTATTCTGATTTTCTGATGCATGTTCTTGCATATTGGAAACTGTTCACATAATTGTTTTGCATTAATTATTTTTCTTTTTGGGATAATTTCCTTTATCGTTTGATAAAAAAGTCTCTCCCCCCCTCCCCCTTTAATTTTTCTTAAAAACTTGAATTTAATATGCCTATTCTTGATCATATATGTTTGTGCTTTTGTTTTCTGGTGCTGTGTGCATGTGTACATGCATACTTGTGTGTCTCTTTTGTGTGTTTAATGAAGGAAGCATAGTCATCTATGGATTTCCATTTGTTGTTTTGTTTTTCTAAGTTCCTTCCTCCTGTTTTCCCTGTGGCAAAATTATGCAGCGAGTTTCAGTTGGTGTCTGCTGGTACATCTGAGTATACCTTGACTAAAGAGGATGTTGACCGACGTTTCCTTTTTGTATATATGCCTATAAATTTTGAAGGTTTGATGTTTTCACATTCTGTTTGTGGACATGATATATATATCCTTTCCATGTAGTTTTCTCATCTCTCTATCACATCACCAATGGTGTATCTTTCAGGGATATATATATATATATCCTTTCCATGTAGTTTTCACATCTCTCTGTAACATCATCAATGGTGTATCTTTCAAAGATGCATATATATATATATATATCCTTTCCATGTAGTTTTCACATCTCTCTGTAACCTCTCCAATGGTGTATCTTTCAGGGCAGGAAGGAAATTCTTTATCAGTAACATCTCCTGTAGTGAAACAAGGTACCTTGGTGAATATCGGCTATGTCCTGTGTACTTAGTTTCTCCTCTTCTCTGTTTTACTGCCATTCTCTTTACTCAGTGAGAAGCAGGTGTCATTTTTGTCTAGGGTTAAGGTGTGAAAGGTGATAAATTACTGTTGGTATCATTGTACATTATTGAAAATATTTTTCTCATGTTCTCATCCATTTTTTAAGATTAATAAACATGTTACTTATAGCTTCTAGAAATAAAAGGAAGACTATAATTTTTAGGAGTCTGAACATTACTATTGTTTAATTATGGTGTAGTGATGGAGAACAGAACAGGTTTAGCCTGAAAACAGGGGATCCAGGGTTAGTTGAAGGGTAGAAATTAATAGCTTAGAGTTTTTGTGTGAAGGAAGGGGTATTTTATCTAAGGATGGGTTGCTAAAGTCAACTATGTGGCTATTTATGGCTGTGAACAGTGGCTGCGGAAATGCGGATTCTGGTTGCAGGGCAGATCAGATAATTAGTAGAAGAGAATGTCAAAGAAATTAGGAAAGAAGGAAAGGAAACCTAGGAGTCACAACTGGGTTTGATCGCATCACACAATCAAAGCCAAATAATTCTCATAAAACTGAACTCTTAATTGAAAAGGGAACACAATCAAGCCTTTAAATAACATAATTATTCACATACATGTTTGTTTCATCTCCATTCTTCAGGCAACATGTCAAAACTTGTAAACAAAAAAGAGTTTAAAAGTTCAAACTGCTGCTAAATTGGCTCTATCAAGTACCATGTGGTTATGGATTTTCACTGATGTTTCTTTTTGCCTCCCACTTTCAGCACCCCCAAAGGTTACAAACCTGAAAATAATTGGTGATCTACAAGAGAACAGCAAGGTCACTGCAACTGGTATTGTTTCTGGAGGAACTGAAGGTTCTAGCAGAGTTCAGTGGTTTAAAACATACTCTTCAACTTTGAACGGTGAAAATGGTCTTGAAGCTTTAACCAATTCTAAAATTGCCAAAGTAGGTCTTTTGTTTTTCTGAGCCATATTGATGATCACAATTATTGTTCAAATACAAGGAATAATGTTATCTTCCATATAATATGCGAATTTTTTTGTTTTATTTAAATTTGGTCAGGCATTTCGTTTACCTCTTGGAGCTGTTGGCTGTTACATTGTCGCAAAATATACACCAATGACTCTAGATGGTGAATCTGGTGAACCAGCATATATCATATCTGATAAACCAGTTGAGAGTAGGGCTACTTTTCTCTCCTCTCTCTACCTTTATTTTTTGGCATTTCTGGTATACAAGTCACACTTCATAAACTAAGTCCCTATAAAATTACATCTATCCCTTCTTGGGATAAAATCTAGTTTGTTGTATGACATTACTTCAACTATGCATTTTTTGCAGCTCTTCCACCAAGCTTGAATTTCTTATCTATCACTGGAGACCACACTGAGGGTGGAATATTGACAGCTTCATATGGATATGTTGGAGGTCATGAAGGAAAAAGTATCTACAATTGGTATCTTCATGAGGTATATGCATTTATCTAAGTTGAGTCATATATAAGAAGTTCTTTCACAAACTTCATGGGAGCATTTGCCTAGGGTCTAATCTTAGTCCATGATCATCACATAAGACTATTGGAGAAGCCTCACCAACATGGTCTGAGTTTATCACTTTGCCTCTACTTTTTATTTGTATGCACAAAGATGTTTGGTGGCTTTGTTGCATAAATTCTGATTCAAGTCTTGCACAGCTTTCTGTTGTGGTTGGATTGGTTTTCTTGGGTAGTTAAAAACCAACCAGATTATGTCTGATTTGGATTCAATGCCTGAATTTCCACTTTGGTCCAAGTATATAAAAAACACAAACTCCATCCTCTTTTTTTTTGTTTCCTGGAAAAAGAAAACAGACTTAGTTGATTTTTAGCATTTGGGCCTAAACTAGAAAAAGTTGAGGGCTGTGTGTATATAATGGGCTGTGAATTACCTAACTCAGGCCCATTGACGTTAACTACATGCCATTTATGGCGCTCTTCACTAACCTGACCCAAATAGAATGTTCGAAATGTAAATAACCAGTAAATTTTTACCCTCCCTTTGGGACGGGTGAAAATGGAGGAAAGGATTTTGAGAGGAATGATTCGTTCTCTCTCTTTCTTGTAAGTTTCTGAATAAAACACTTTCCCTAAAAGATGGGATATGGTCTAAACAGTTTTCTTTTCTGTAGTCAAATTTACTAAAATATCCTTATTTTTATTTGTAGACAAATATGCAGTTTTATGTTTTTGGGGAAAAAAAAGTGGGTACCAAAGTGGGGAATTACCATTCTCTATTTGTATAGTTGTATGGATTAATATACATTTTTTTTTTTTTGGGAAAAGAAAAATTGGATACCAAAGTAGGGAATCACCATTATCCATTTGCATAGAAGATTTATAGATATAAATGAATCTAAACATGATACATGCTAGAAGATAATGTATCAATACATCTATTATGTCTAGATCCATTTTTTATCTTTGCATTAGTTATGGAGAAAATATTGCCGTCACTGCTTCCTTGTTTGGCCTTCTAACATCAGATTAATGAAATTGCCTTTACGGCCAGCTACGTATGAGAAGAAGATGGTTGCTTTGAACATTTTGTAGTCTCAATCAAAATAGATTCCAGAGCTATTCCAAATTTCCTCCAATATACACCTTTTGGACCTTTGGAGATGAAAATAATACTGTGCCTGCCACTGCCAAAAAATCTTGTAATTGAAACTGATTTGCCTTTCCAATTGGATCCTCTGGAAACCAGGAAGCTTTTTTCTTCTTCTCTGAATCTTGGTCAAATTTATACCATATGGAAAATCAGTAAGTCCCCAAAAGATAGACATTAACTAAATAGCACTACTATGAATAAAACCTTTCCACTGCCGCAATTCAAACAAGAACATCTTCCTCCCTCCTCCAATAAAAGATCAATTGTTCTTACTTCAATTGCTAATCTTGTAATTTTTTAATCTTATATTGTAAGCGAGGAAGCTTTATTCTAGGATATTCTACAATACTGTCATGGGCTGCAAGGTTCTCCTTGTCAGACCATTTGGGACTTGCGTCAACCAACCATTAATTCCAACATCCACATTGAGGTAAAGAGAAAAGTAGCGTTTATAAAGCATAGCACAACAAGTTTATTAGCAAACAAGGAAAAAATAGCACACCCAAGTAGGCACAATGATAGCACATCAATAGCAACCAACATAGATACCAAGCGAGCAACACGTTTAGGCAACAATTGAATGAAGAGGGGCTACTTCTATTATTAATGTCAATGATGTGCTACTTCTTTGGCCTTTTGTGGTTATTTTGTTTGTATTTGAACATGATAATCACATACTAAACAAAATAATCATATATTTTATACATGACAATTACATAATGACGAGGAGTACTTTTATTATTTCACCACGTGTAATAGGCACTTACTTAAAAAATTCTTACCTTTAGAACTTTTTGATCTCTTTTCTCTAGTATTAGAATTTAAGAATAATTGTCTCAGAAAAAATTGCTTTAGATGCCCATGAGCATATTGTGAGTGCTTAATTTATGTTAAATGGTAATTGTCTGGTATGCTTGCAAAATCAATTTAACAAACAATGTGGTAAAATTACAAATGTAACTTTTAATCAATTATCCTTCTTCACTAGATTTGTCAATGTAATAAGTAACAATAGTTTTCATCAATTTGTCAATGTGATAAATAAAATTTGACTTCTATAGAATACAATAGTTTTCATTGATTTGGTCATTGGCTAATATAAAAATGGGAATTACTATTTCCACTGTTAGTATTACTAATGTTACAATCTATTTATTAAAAAAAATATCATATAAACACATTTATCCCTCACTCAATGATGCAAGATTTGGGTTGGGGATTACCTTTATTTCATCTCTGATATACATTTTTCAGATTTTTCTAGTTCTTAATGGTATTATTTTTCTCTCAAAAAAAAAAAAAGAAGCAAGATTTGGGTCTAATAAATAGTAATCTTAATTACCTGTTTAATACTATATTATATTTATCAATTATGACCAAAATTTTCTCATATACTAACTAATAACACTTTCCCTTTTCTTTTTACTTGAATTTAACTTCCTCATTTTTCTAACTTGGTAAAATTCACCAATAAAATTTGTTGTCCTTCCCTTTTTGTTTTCTTATTTATTGTTTTATGGTGCTTTATAAAAGTCCGTGATTAAACAGCATAAGTCTTTATACAAAAAATTCTCTCATTTTGTCTCAATTGTTTTTAATCTCTTATTTCTCCAACATTCTGTTCTTCCAAGGCAGGTTTAGTTTTAAGTTTTCCGAGTCTCATAAGGTTTTAGGTTTCCTAGTCTTAGACAATTTAGGAGTACTATAAATTTAGAAGTTTATTGTTTGTAATTCAGTTTTTCAGAATCAATACATTTTCTTTGAGAGTTTTCTCTTTCTATGGGACAAACCCAAAGAGTTATCTAACTTCTTTTTTAATTTTCCCTGCTTTATGAAAACTCTGAATCAATATTGTGCGGTTGTATACTCTATCATGCATTGCCATTTCGTTTATTCAGACACTATGATTATAATGTCAATAAATTATGTGGTATCTTGAATGAAAGTTTCTTAATCTACTAGGGAGAATTGTTAGTTTGTTGCCTTTTATTTCATACCTTCAGGTCCTTGCTTTCTTGCATGAAGTGGAATAGTTGTACATTCACATGACATAAATGGAAACAAAAGCATTGTCCTTATGCAACAATATGCACACACAAGCATTTTCTATATGCAACAATTGTACTTTACATAGAAAATTTATGTTTATTCAAAAACTCTCTTGGATTCTGCAGGTTGAAGCTGATTTTGGTTCTTTCATACCAGAGGTTTCTGGACTTCTGCAGTATCGTATTCCTAAAGAAGCCATTGGAAAATTAATATCTTTCCAGTGTACACCAGTACGTGATGATGGTATTGTTGGTGACCCAAGAACTTGCGTGGGGCAGGAGCATGTTCGCCCTGGTAACTCATTCTCATGTTGTTACAGGATTTGTGTTGGCTAACATAAATATGAACTATTTGCTTTTTCTATTAAAAAATAAATATAAACATGAATTTTTCATTAATTACATGTCTACTATAGGGTTGGGATTATAAAGAGCGTTTATTTCCTCTTTGTTTTGTCTTTTTTTGTGATCCTATTCAAGAACTGAGCAGTGAATCTTTATATGTAAAGGATAAGGTTCTAGGAAAAATATTTATGTATGTTTCCACAATATAATTAATAATTGTTATCTTCATGATCATTCAATTGAGATAATTTATGCTTGAATATACTTACTTATTGTTGTCTTGTGTGGTTTTTAAGTGAATCCTCATGTCATTACTTTCTGAATTCTTGGTGGAAATGTCAAAATTATAATGAATAATGCCTATGGTTCATACCATTCTGTTTGCTATGTGTTTTAATTCTCATACTGGAATTGCTTTCTATGATCAGGAATCCCCAGATTACTTTCTTTACAAATAGTTGGAAGTGCCATTGAAGGAACAACACTAAGCATCCAAAAGAAGTATTGGGGTGGAGAAGAGGGAGATTCAGTTTACCGCTGGTTTCGGGTACTTTTAACTTAAACATTGCATTTTATCAAATTCTTTGGTCTCCATTCAAAGCCATATTTGGAGTAACTTTTGTCTTGTGTTGCATAATATCAGTGATGAAACTAGGGTTGAGGATTTTGTTTCTTATTGGCTGAGATGTACTGTTAAAATATCAATCAAGAGGACAATGCAACTATTGCTGCTGTTATGTGTGTCCTAGGATCTTGGACAGGTCTTGCAATTTCTTGCATTCTTGTTGTTAGAGTTATAAGAATTAGGGCCAGTTTGTTTGGGCTTTTAGAAGAAATACTTTTATAGAAGCTGAAGCTGTTTAATAGAAGCAGAAGCTATTTCAGTTATCTGAGTACTTAATGACTTTACAAAGCTGTTTGGATCATAAATGAAAAAGTTTCTTTTTAATTAGTAAAATTACTGGAAAGGGCATACAGAAGCACTTTGTCATTTAAAGTGTTTGGATATACAAGTACTTAGTATAACAACTAAAAATTGAAAAGAAAAATTGTAGCTCAAAAAGTATTTTCTACCACATATTGTTACTTTCAAAATTCACAAAATACAAATTTAAAATGTCCAAAACATTGAAGGAAAAGTATATTCCAAATACAAAAATAAGTACACAAATTCCATAAGGAGTTTTTGGGAAGATACTAATGATCCATCCGCCTTGGCGATCTCTTTTAGCATCACTGATTTCTTCCAAATCTCTAATGCTTTCTTCTGTTGGTTGCCATTGTCTTGCTCCATTATCATCTTCATCAACTTGGTCTCTCTCTTCCATATCATTAATATTCTCAAAATGTTCAAGAACAACTTCATCACTACCATAATGTTTTCGTATGAAATTGTGAAGAGCAAAATATGCAATGATAATATCATATTGAGTTTAAAAGGAGAAGGTGGGCATGTTTTGTAAATATTTCTACCTTGCTTTGCAAATACTAATTGTTCTTTAAACAGTACCTAAGAAATGCACATTATAATAAAAATCTCCTCAAATAAAATTAAATAGGCAAACCTATGCTAAAATATCTGTACCTCTAATTAAAAGAATCTGTATACTGAACTTAACATTTAATGTTTAGCATACTCAGTTTTGCTATAATGTAGTGTCCAAGAAGGACCTCTATTAGTTGATAATCCCACCATACTCTTCTTCGAAGAAATTTTTTTTTAAAGATAGATATAAAATAAGGTCAGATTTTGTATATAATGTGTGTATGGAATTTTGACTTGAATCAAGTTTTTAGTGTGCTTGCTAGTGCATGCCCTAATTTTGGGTGTCATAGTGATCACATAGAAGGCTGGTATTCACACTTGTGCTATGTAATTTAATGAGAGAGACACCAACATCTTGATAAGTTCCAAAGTAAAGGGAACCTTTCTGCTATTTATTTTGGTTTAAAATTGCTAACTCTAATTGAGAATTGAGAATGCAAGGCTCTTATAGTCACTTAGGAAAGTTAAGGGGGGTCAATTATAATTGTATATTGACTTTTGATGATTTTTATGTAATTTACGTAGGTATTATTTGTAGGGATTTTATTTGGTTATTTTAGGTAGTTTTAGGAAACTTATGGTAGGATTAAAATCCTACTAGGACACTATATTGGTTAGGATTATTCTAGAAGGTTATTCTTATTTGGAAAGTTTTATTATGGGTATAAATAAGAGTACTGAGTAAGACGAAAATAGTTTATTTTCCACATTATAGAATCAAAGAAATAGAAAGTTCTTTTGAACAGCTTAATCAACAAATAAAACTGGCAACACCCTAAACCAAGAGCTGAACTAATTGTAATTCTAATACTCTGATTACTCTCGGATTTTTGATGAAAGTTCTAAAAAATCATTTATACCTCCAATAAAATCAGATTCACACTGCAGATAACATCAACACTGTGAGATTGGCTGAAGTGTTGTGAGAGTAGGATCTCACATCTCTTATTTATATATGCTGTACAATAAATAACAGCATGGGAAACAATTACATAGGGAACATAATTTACATAGGAACTAATCACGTAGAAACTATAGCTACGTGGGAAACAACATAATGGGAATTAGCTATATGGGAAATAGCTACATGGGAAATAGCTGCTAATTAATTCTAACACTCCCCCTCAAGCTGGCTCATACATATTATATGTGCCCATCTTGTCACAAATATAGCTAATTCGAGAACCTCTGAGAGACTTCGTAAGTATATCAGCTAACTGATCATTTGACTTAACAAAACCAGTAGTGATATCACCTGATAATATCTTCTCTCTTACGAAATGACAGTCAATTTCTATGTGTTTGGTCCTTTCATGGAATACCGGATTAGAAGCAATGTGAAGAGCTGCTTGGTTGTCACATATCAGCTGCATTTGGTCAACCTTCATTAATCTTAATTCCTGTAGTAATTGTTTCATCCAAATGAGCTCACATGTTGTTTTAGCCATAGCTCGATACTCTGCCTCAGCACTAGATCGAGCAACAACTGGTTGCTTCTAACTTTTCCATGACACTAGGTTCCCTCCAATAAGAACACAATACTCAGTAGTTGATCGTCTATCTATTGGACATCTTGCTCAGTCTGCATCAGAATAGCCAACTACTTGGGTGTGTCTTTTGTTTTCATACAAAAGTCCTTTTCCAATTGTTTGTTTGATGTATCTTAAAATTCGAATCACATCATCCCAATGACTATCACATGGAAAGCTCAAGAACTGACTAACGACACTCATTGCAAAGGCAATATCAGGTCGTGTCACTGTAAGATAGTTGAGTTTTCCAACAAGTCTTCGGTATCTGCTTGGATTGGCTAAAGGCTCCCCCTGATTAGGTAGAAGCTTGACATTCGGGTCCATCGGAGTATCAACAGGTTTACAATTAACCATGCTTGTTTCCTTCAAAATGTCTAAGGCATACTTTCGTTGAGAGATGGCAACCCCTTTATGTGATTGAGCAACTTCTATTCCAAGGAAATATTTAAGTTTACCCAAATCCTTTGTCTGAAAATGCTGAAATAGATGTTGCTTAAGCTTCTGTATGCCATCTTGGTCATTTCCTGTAATGACGATATCGTCCACATAGACAATAAGATATATGCATTGGTGAGGAGATGAATGATGATGGAAGACGGTATGATCAGCTTGACTCCGAATCATCCCAAAAGCCTGAACAACTGCACTAAATCTCCCAAACCAAGTACGTGGAGATTGTTTAAGGCCATAGAGAGATCGACGTAGGCGACAAACCAACCCAGACTGCCCCTGAGTAACAAACCCAGGTGGTTGCTCCATATAGACTTCTTCCTGTAATTCACCATGGAGAAAGGCATTTTTGATGTCTAACTGATATAAAGGCCAGTGATGAATGACAGCCATGGCAAGGAATAGGTGAACAGAAGTCATCTTGGCTACAGGAGAGAAAGTGTCACTATAGTCAAGACCATAAATCTGGGTGTAACCCTTGGCAACAAGTCGAGCCTTGAGACGATCAATTTGGCCATCAGGGCCGACCTTGACAGTGTAAACCCATCGGCAGCCAACTGTTGTCTTGCCAGGAGGAAGAGGAACCAAGTCCCAAGTACCATTAGAATCCAAAGCAGCCATTTCATCCAACATAGCCTGACGCCATCCTGGGTGAGAGAGAGCTTCTCCTGTATTTTTAGGAGTAGTGACAGAGGACAAAGATGAAACAAAAGCAGAATATTGTGGAGATAAACGTGATAATTGACAAAATTATAAATAGGATAGGGATTGCGAGTGGAACGGATACCTTTACGCTCAGCAATAGGACGATCCAAGTTAGAAACTGGAGCAGGAGAGACAACTGGAGTAGAAGATGAGTCTGGTGGGTTGGCAACAGGGTGAGTAATTGAGGTAGGAACAGCTGATTCAAGAATGGTTGGGGCAGTTTCAGGGATAGGAGCATCCTCAAGAACAGAATTGATAGTTGGGATGGGACGTGCTCGACGATGATAAGTGAGGGTAGGAGGTGCTAGAGTCGTCCCAAGCTCAGGCATAGAAGGAGCCAAGTCAAGGGAAGGTTCAGCAGGGGGTAATGGGCTAGCAAAAGAAAGAGGTAGGACATTACCAATGTCAGGATGTTCCTTAGAGGAGAAAAAAGGAGTCATCTCAAAGAAGGTGACATGAGGAGAAGTGATGTATCGGTGAAGGTCAGGAGAAAAACATCGATAACCTTTTTGCAAGCGGGAATAACCCAGAAAGACACACTTGAGAGCTTTAGCTTGTAGTTTATCTTTTCTTGGATTAAGATTATGGACAAAGCATGTGCAACCAAAGACACGAAGAGGAAGAGAGTAGAGAGGTTGATTGGGAAACAATATGGAATGTGGTACCTGATTGTGCAAGACTGAGGATGGCATCCGATTGATCAAATAACAAGAAGTGAGGACAGCATCGCCCCAAAAACGAAATGGGACATTGTGATGAAGAAGAAGAGTGCGAGCGGTCTCAATCAAATGTCTATTTTTCTGCTCAACCACTCCATTTTGTTGAGGGGTATGAGCACAAGATGACTGATGAAGAATACCCTAGGAAATCATAAAAGATTGGAAGGAAGTAGAAAAATATTCTCTTGCATTGTCACTCCGTAAAGTGTGGATGGTTACACCAAATTGGGTTTTAACCTCAGAACAAAAAGTTTGAAAAATAGAAAATAATTCTGAACGATTTTTCATTAGGAATAGCCAAGTACATCGAGAGAAATCATCAATAAAAGTGACAAAGTAACGGTAACCCAAGGTTGAACTTATTCGACACGGACCCCAGACATCAGAATGTACCAATTCAAAAGCAAAGTTTGCTTGTTTATTAATACGATTAGGAAACGAACTACTTACATGTTTCCCTAACTGACAGGACTCACATTGTAAATTAGAAACACGAGAAAGAGTAGGTACCATCTTCTGTAGTTTCTGTAGGTTAGGGTGTCCTAAACAATAATGAAGAAGCTCAGGTGAGTCAACTACAGAGCAGGCAACAAGAGATTGTGGTGGAAGGAGATAGTATAGCCCACGAGATTCATGTCCTACTCCAATCGTCTGTCCAGTGCTCCAATCCTGCACAAGAACCGAGTTAGCAACAAAGGTGATAGAATAAGGCAGGGTTTGGGTTAATTTGCTAATAGAAATCAAATTGAAAGGGCAGCCAGGTACAAATAGAACAGAATTCAAGGACAAAGTAGGAAGAGGCTTTGCTTGTCCAATGCCTTTGACTTTAGTATTTGAGCCATTAGCTAGGGTAACAGAAGATAAAGAATCAGAATAAGTAAGGGTAGAAAATAAATCTTTGTTACCAGACATATGATCGGAAGCACCAGAATCAATAACCCAAGGGCCAAGAGAGGATGACTGAGAGAGGCAAGCAATAGGATTACCAGGCTGAGCAATGGGGGAAGTGGAGATGCTTGATTGCTGAGTCTCGAATTTGAGGAACTCATTGTATTCAGCAGCATATACAAACATGTTGCCAGAAGATCCAGGTTGACCAGATTGAGCGATGTTAGCAGACTTGGATTTATCTCTGAGAGTAAAGCAGTGATCCACAGTATGACTCAGCTTATTGCAGTAAGTGCAATAGGGACGTTCCCGATGGCGGGAACGTTGGTCATGACGACCCCCACCACGACTTCTTCGATGGTCAGATCTATGGTTTGCTTGGGAAGCTAAGATGGCAGATTCAATGGTAGGAGTAACCTCAGATACACTTGTCGGAGCTGAAACACGAATCAACTGTTCAAACATAGAGTCCATGCTAGGAATGATAGGGCTTGCTAGTATTTGATTACGAACTGAGTCCAATTTAGGAGGTAGTCCAGCAAGAGCAAGGACCATAAAAAATTTTCCACATTGCTCCTCTTGTTTGGCAACATCAACAGAGAAGGGCATCAACTCCTTGAATTCTTGCATAAGTGTCCCAATCTGCCCCAAATATGTTTGCATGTCCAGATTTTGTTTCTTGATGGTCTTCATTCCGGAAACAATGGTATAAAGGCGGTTGATATCATTGGAGTACAGCTTATTAGCTTTGTTCCAAACTTCATAACATGTACGATATGGCCGGTATTGACCAATGATGGAACGATCGATGCTTTGCCATAGGACATTGCAGAGGTAGGCATCAATCTGCTTCCACCTTGGCTGATCTTTTTCAGGAATAGCCTGAGCTTGTGTCATCAAGTGCTCGTCATAGCCCTGTCCTTGAAACCACAATTCCACAGAAGCTGACCAGGACAAATAGTTGGCTGAACCAGTCAATTTCTCAGAGGAAATGACAGGAGTGGAGGAGAAACTAAGAATTGATTGCTCAGCACTTGAAGAAGCCATGCTGGTATATAAAAATTAGGAAGAAACTTACTTAAGGAAAGAAACAGATCTGAAATAATAACTGATAGGTATGATAATGTTAGAATGGAGCTGGAAATAGGTTGCAAACACGCTGAGGAGACAAACTGGAAAAAATCACCACAACCGGAGATCTGACGCGCTGTCACGCGCCGGGACAATGGGCGGCGCGTGGGAACCACGCGCAGAGATGAGGGAGGCGCGTGGGGTGGCAGATGGTGGCGAGCTTCAGGGATTAGGCTGTTCGGAACTTTCTGAGATTGATGGTGGTGCTGGATTTCCGAAATATGAACCTTAGGGCGGCTGGATTGGAACACAGCCACTAAAACTTTAATAAAAAGGACTGCTGGATGTAGAGCACAGCAGAAAAGGAGAGACACCGCTGGAGTAAACACAGCGGGAAAGAGAAATTTCTCACAGAGATTGCTTTGATACCATGTGAGATTGGCTGAAGTGTTGTGAGAGTAGGATCTCACATCTCTTATTTATATATGCTGTACAATAAATAACAGCATGGGAAACAATTACATAGGGAACATAATTTACATAGGAACTAGTCACATAGAAACTATAGCTACGTGGGAAACAACATAATGGGAATTAGCTCTATGGGAAATAGCTACATGGGAAATAGCTGCTAATTAATTCTAACAAACACCATCCAATTTGAAATAGCCCCATATCAAGTTATCTAAATTAAAACTACAATTTAACCAATTTGACATTTTATTTTTAGAATGCCTCAAAAGACTTGAAAGAAATTGTAGTTCAAGTTATATGAAAGATTATCATATCATTACAGGTCAAGCTAAAAATTAAAATAATAGACCACCAACATGACCCTACACAGAAAATGCGGACATTGCACTTCAACCTAATGCACCTCATTGTTGCATGAAAAGCTCACGTTTGAAAGACCTTACCTTCTTTACTCCTTCCAAAACTTCTGAATCTGACCAAGAAAATTTTCTCAAAATCAATGAAGGGCCCTAATACCTTGGTGCTCAACTGCTAGTTGTAAATTGTAATGCTTGCTGACATGACATTTGTGACTTGCATGTGAACTAGAATTATTTGGGCAATCTAAACAGTTGAAAGGGAATTGACATAATTGTTTTTTGTAGCTTTAGTCCTAGGTATTTAGGCACTAAAATATTTAATTGACCAGTATATTGTTTATGCAGACAAGTTTGGATGGCACACAATTTGAAATTAGGGGTGCTACTACTGCATTATATATGCCCTCGGTTGATGATGTTGGCTTCTTTATTTCTGTTTCATGTGAGCCTGTCCGAAGTGATTGGGCTCGTGGGCCTTTGGTCCTGTCTGAACAAATTGGACCTATAATACCTGGTAACAAATTAATCATATTTTATTTGCTTAGCACACTCTGATCATTGTTATGTTTCAGCAGTTTAGCAGTATATTCTTCATAAAGACATGGAGATGCTTTCAAACATCAATTCATGTTTCCATGACTAGAAAAATTTAATGAGTAGAATACTTTCTTTTGTTTGGGAATATTGTTGCAATTCAGGTCCCCCAACATGTCATTCTCTGGAATTTCTTGGATCAATGATAGAGGGCCAGCGATTGTACTTTAAAGCTATTTATACCGGAGGGTCAGACTTACTCCTAACCTTCGTTTGTGACTTTATATTTGCATTTCCAAAACTTCTGTTTTATGCTTGTGATTTTTTCCCCTAATTTGGAATGTTTGTGATTTAGAGAGAGAGGAGATTGCTTCCATGAATGGTTCAGGGTAAAAGATAATGGTGTACGAGAAAAAATAAGTAATCATGGTGAGCTTTGTGCTATTATTTGATTGGTAGTTTTCTTATTTATTCATAATTGTGGAATTCACCACTTTGAACTTCATAATTAGGGGAATTTCTGGATTTAATTCTTGAGGATGTTGGGGGGTGCATTGAACTTGTCTATACTCCAGTGCGTAAAGATGGAATCAAAGGAAGCCCGAAGAATATAGTGTCTGATGTGATTTCTCCTGGTAAGATAATTTTACAGTGAAATCATTCCTTCCTTCCTTGTCTTGATGAAATTTCTTCTTTTATCTAGAAAGAAAAAAAAAAAAAAAGAAGTTCTTGGATTTTATTGAATATAAATTGTATTATTATTATAGTGGCAATTTCCTTTAGAGAACAATTGTTTTATAGGTTATAATATTCATTGACTTTTATTGAGCCTTGTATAATTCTGGTGAGAGCCACTTTTGTGTATGCACACTAGCAATGTCAGGAAAACTGTTGATGCCTTTACATCTGTTCCTACCTTGTAGCTGATGCATCTTCTCTATTCATTATGGTTTGTTTGTGAGATATGGTTTTAAGTTCTCTGAGATTTTATATTACATTTATGTTTCCCTTATATATCTTCTTGTATTTCTTCTATGCACAGCGGACCCTGAAGGGTTGGACCTTGTAATTCCCGACTGCTGTGAGGACAGAGAGCTTGCGCCACAGAAAGCGTATTTCGGTGGACAGGAAGGAGTTGGAGAATATATTTGGTATCGGACGAAGAATAAGCTTCAAGGATCTGCACTACTAGATATATCTAAGGCTTGTGAAGATGTTGTCATTTGTTGGACAAAGCAGTGAGTACCATCATATTTTGATGTCATTCTGCGAAAGAGAATGTATATCTCCTTGAAACTGAAGGTTTTGTTTGTGAATGTTATCCTATCATGTCAGAATGTATAAACCTTCAGTTGAAGACGTTGGAGCTTATTTGGCTTTGTATTGGGTACCCACTCGTGCTGATGGTAAATGTGGGAAGCCACTGACTGCAATTTGCAGCTCTCCAATTGCCCCAGGTATGACTATTGTTCTTGGCTGGAAGTTTATTAGTCATAATGTTGTACATGAATACTTGCTTTCTAATAATGACCTTTTCTTCACATGGCTTGAATGATTTTCATGTTGGTTATGTGCATATCGTTTGTATATCTGATGTAGAGTGTTCATGGTAATCATGCTCCTTTTAGCAAGTGATAAGCTTGAGTAGGCTTTAGTTTTTTCATATATTTTCACCTTTTTTGGTCTTAGTGATATACTCAACTTAGCTAGTCAAGTGGTTTAGTTTATGGCAGTTGAGCATGTAATATCAAGGCCCTCTCTTCTGCTTGTTCTCTCTTTTGGGTATATGTATGTGTCTTGTTATCTTACTCTGAAGTGTAATAATTGCAGCTCCTCCAGTAGTTTTTAATGTCCGTGCAAAGGAGTTGTCTTCAGGAATTTATTCTGGAGAAGGTGAATATTTTGGTGGATATGAAGGAGCAAGCCTATTTAGCTGGTATAGAGAAAATAATGAGGGAACCATTGAACTGATTAATGGGGCAAATTCTAAAACTTATGAAGTTACAGATTCTGATTACAATTGCCGTCTGTTGTTTGGGTAATTATTCCATCTCACTTTCATGCTTTCATATTTCCCGTGAAGAAAGTGTTTCATATGCTGTAGTAAATTGTTAAATCTTTCTCAAAAGTGTCCAAAAATAGAGAATTTTGTATTCTTTTAAATCAGTAGTCATATGTTAATGACTAAGGAAACCAAGTTGTTTTGTTTAAGATCTGATAGATATGCTAAACAAATGGTCTCAGTATGCTTGCTTATCTAATTTTGGAGCCATAAACACTCTAAACGAATCAAACTACCAATTGGCATAGACTAAACCATTTAATTCTACAAGGTATGTTATTTTTGAAAGCTCTCATGTCATGCAATAGAATTAATAATCTATTTGTACCCTATATGTATAATTTCAAAATTTTCATCTACTTTGAAAGCCTGTTAGCCAACCATTTATTAGTACTTATTTTTTGATTAAAAAGATAATTTCATTAGAAGGAAATAAATAATACAAAGAAACAGGAGGATAAGGTATTGTTTGGAAAAAAAAAAAAAACAGGGAGGAAATCCAAAAGGCCAACTACATTAAAAGAAAACAGCTCTCCGATCTCAGTATATCTACCAAAGAAACTCCTTGGAAGAGACCATATGTTAAACAACAAAGAGAGTCCATGAAGACAATCCTTTCCCACAGTAAGTCAAAGGACAAATATTTTCCCTTTAAACCGAGCATTCCTCTCTGTTAGAATATTCTTAGAATATTAGAATATTGATTGACTGTGAATATTGTAGTTATTATAGCTTACATCTAGGCTTGTAACTAGGATGTGATTAGGCCCATGATTAGGTTTGTATTTATTGTACAGTTAATATAAATAATACCTTTGAGAAGCTAGTCTCACACACTTCCACCATTTCTCACATGGTATCAGAGCAATTTTAGTGAGAAAAATTTCACCCTTCCCGCTGTGCATTTTTGCAGCGGTGAATATTCTCTCCCCTGCTGTGTTTTCACTCCAGCAGTGTTCTTATCACTAGGGTTTAGTGGCTGTGCCTCTTTCTAGCCACCCTAGGATTCAAGTTTTCAAAATCCACCTCCATGGTCAAAGTCAGAAGCCTCTGATCAGCCCATCCCCGCAATCGCATCGCCATCTGCCTCTGCACGCGCCCACACGCGCCGCTGCCAGATCTGCGAGTGACTCCCATACGCCGACATCTTCTTCCGAGCGTGGAGGCGCGTGGCTTCTCCGATCACCGTGAAACTTTCCAGATCCCTCCTCCTGTGTATTTCCGACCGATTCTTGCCCTTATTTTGCTGTTATAAAATCTGAACAGCATCGAATCAGTTTTATTCTCTTCCATTTTTTAAAGGTTAGGACTTTGTTTTGGAACCAACAGATCCGAATGGCTTCTTCAGACACTGACACCATTGCACATCAACCATTCCACACTCTCTCTTCTACTCTAACTATTTGTGCTGAAAAATTAACTGGTTCTGGTAACTAGGCCAGGGCTATGAGGAACACTTGGTAAAACAAGTTAAAGATATTCCTGATCAAGATAAGCCTAAGTGGAAACAGGTTGATGCATATCTTTGCAATGTCCTCTGGCAGTCTATTGATCGTATTCTTGTTGGCCAATATCGGCCATATTGTACTTGTTATGAAGTTTGGCACAAAGCCAAGAAGCTCTACTCAAATGATAAAAACCATCTTTATAATGTTGTCTCTAGTATGAAGATGATCAAGAAACAAGATCTGGATATGCAGACCTATCTAGGGAAGATTGAGACTCTTCAACATGAATTCAATGAGATGATGCCCTTTTCAACTGATGTTGCACAACAAGAGGAACATCAGGGCAAAATTTTCATGGTTCTTGCACTAGTCGGCTTGCCATTTGAATTGGATTTGGTCTGCAATCAAATTCTGGCCAATCCTGCGGTTCCTACTATGGATACTATGTTTGAGCAGCTGATCTGTGTTTTGGCACCTACAAGTGTTTTTGTTTCGACTACCCCGATTGATTCTACTATACTAGCCTGTCAGGTGAACCATCGAGAGGATAGTAAGGGAAGACATGATGATCAATGTTTTCGAAAAAGGGATCGACCTTAGTTTACTCACTGCCATAAAATTGGCCACATAGTAGACTGTTGTTTTCTCCTTCATGGTTGACCTGCTAAGATTGCAAATGTTGCACATTATGATTCTTCATCTAGTGCTGTATCTATATATGCTGCTAACTATAATGAGTTCTTGCGATTTCGAGAGACTAAGTAGTCCACCTCCATAGCCTTTGTTGCTCATATTGGTAATCTTATTGCTTGCATCTCTCAATCATCCTCACTTGGACCCTGGGTTCTTCATTCTGGTGCTTCAGATCACATGACTGGTAACAAAAATCTATTCTCTAAACTCACTTACTCTAATTCACTATCCATTGTTACCTTAGCTAATGGCTCACAAACCATAGTAAAAGGCATTGGTCGAGCCAAGCCCTTGCATTCTTTATCTCTAAATTCCGTCCTTTTTGTACCATGGTGTCCATTTAATTTAATTTATGTTAGCAAATTAACCCAGATCTTACCTTAGTTTGTTACCTTTGTAGCTAATTCGGTTCTTGTGCAGGATTGGGACATTGGGAGGACGAGTAGAGTAGGGCGTGAGTCCTATGGGTTATACTACCTCACCACATCATCACCTCCTATGACTTGTATTGCTGCTTATTCCCCCAAACTTCTCCACCATCAATAAACAAGTTGAGTCTCCCTTTGCCTTAGTTTATTCTGATGTATGGGGTCCTAGTCGAGTCAACTCAACTTTGGGCTTTCAGTACTTTGTAACTGTTAATTCTGGTAAAACTTTATGTATTTCATTCATAGGACCATCATATATATACATAGGCTAGCCCCTATAATCAAGCTATCTAATTCCTATAATTACGCTTCCTATAATTAAGCTATATTACCATATTTACATCCTGTAACAGCTATCTAGAATTTTTCCATATTTACATTCTATAACACTCCCCCTCAAGGTGGAGCATAGATGTTAATCATGCCCATCTTGTTACAAATGTAATCAATGCGGGCTCCATTCAAGGCTTTTGTAAAGATGTCTCCCAACTGGTCTTCTGTTGGTACATATCCTGTACTAATGAGCTTCTCTTCAATCTTTTCACGAACAAAGTGACAGTCGATCTCAATATGTTTAGTGCGTTCGTGAAACACAGGATTTGATGCAATGTGAAGAGCAGCTTGGTTGTCACCCCATAGCTTTGCTGGTAGTGAGAGCTCAAAGCCAACTTCTTTCAATAGTTGGTATATCCATACAATCTCACATACTGAGTTTGCCATAGATCTGTACTCTGATTCTGCAGTAGATCGGGAGACTACATTTTGCTTCTTACTCTTCCATGAAACCAGGTTCCCTCCCACAAAGACATAATAGCCAGTAGTGGATCTCCTATCATCCTTGCACCCTGCATAGTCTGCATCAGAATAGGCCTCAATCATGCCAGAGAAACATTCTACCTTAGTGTGTCCATGATGCCCATAAAATAATCCACGTCCTGGAGCCCCTTTCAAGTAACAAAGAATTTGTTCTAGGAGCGCCCAATGGTTAACTGTCGGAGAGGACATAAAGCGGCTGACAACACTGACCGAATACGCAATGTCGGGACGAGTCACTGTAAGATAATTCAACTTCCCCACAAGTCTCCTATACCTCTCAGGATCATGAAATGGTTCACCATCATCCTTTGCAGGCTGTATGTTAGGAGTCATTGGGGTACTACATGGCTTAGCCCCTACTTTTCCTGTTTCTTTCAGCAAGTCAAGAACATACTTCCTTTGGGACAAGAAGATCTCCTTCTTGTTTCTCATGACTTCGACCCCTAGAAAGTATTTCAAAGGTCCCAAATCCTTTGTCTAAAAATGGGAGTGCAAGAAGGTCTTGAGACCAGATATGCCTGAACTATCACTCCCAGTGATCACAATATCATCAACATATACCGCAAGTAGAATGATGCCACCCTTAGATCGCCTGTAAAACACTGTGTGATCAGACTTGCTTTTCTTCATTCCATATTTCAAAACAACTTGACTAAACCTGCCAAACCACGCTCGAGGGCTCTGTTTAAGACCATACAACGACTTCCGAAGCGACATACTTTCCCATACTCCCCCTGAGCAACAAACCCAGGTGGTTGCTCCATATAGACCTCTTCTTGAAGAGTACCATGAAGAAAAGCATTTTTGATATCCAATTGGTGCAGGGACCAATCATAAGTGGCTGCCAAGGAGATCAACAAACGAACTGAGGTAAGCTTGGCAACAGGAGAAAACGTATCGGAGTAATCAGTACCATAAGTCTGAGCATAGCCTTTTGCAATGAGACGGGCTTCCAGGTGGGCCACGGAACCATCAGGATTGACTTTAACTGTAAATACCCATTTGCACCCAATAGCTTTCTTGCCGGTAGGTAAATCCACTAATGTCCAAGTGCCATTATGATCAAGAGCATTCATCTCTTCGATCATGGCATCACGCCACCCAGGATGGGCTAAAGCTTCACGAACTGTTTTAGGAATGGATACAGAGTCTAGCTTGGCCAAAAAAGAATAAGAAGGAGAAGACAAGTGATCATAGGAAACAACTGAAGCAATAGGATAAGTACACTGACGTTTACCTTTTCGAAGAGCAATGGGAAGGTCAGAAGTAGGAGCACTGGAGGCCGGATCTGGCGACGAAGCAGATGGTGAAGGACATGAATTTGAACCTGCATTTGGAGGTTGCCGTCGAGTGTAAACATGGACAATAGGGGGCTGAGTAGACTCTGGAGGAGGTGCATGAGGATCTGTAGGAGGTGCAGGAGTATCTGTAGGAGGTGCAGAACAAGGAACAGTATAAACCAACAAATCATCATCCTCCCCCTGACTATGGGAAGGGGAGGAATGAGAGAAGAAAGGAATGTCTTCTTGGAAGGTGACATCGGGAGAGACAAGGTAACGATGAAGAGTGGGAGAGAAACACCGATAACCTTTTTGGAGACGAGAATAACCAAGGAAGACACATTTAAGGGACTTAGGGTCTAACTTAGTGACTTGGGGCCGGGTATCGCGAACAAAGCAGGTACTGCCAAACATGCGGGGGGCAATAGGGAACACAGGTTTAGATGGAAAAAGAACAGAATAGGGAATTGCCCCATTGAGAACCGAAGATGGCATTCGATTAATTAAAAAACAAGCTGTAGAGACAGCATCCGCCCAAAAAGGTTTAGGAACATTCATTTGGAACAAAAGAGCTCGGGCAACCTCAAGGAGATGCCGATTCTTTCGTTCAGCAACTCCATTCTGAGCGGGTGTGTCAACACAGGAGGACTGATGAAGAATGCCATGCTGAAGCATATAAGACTGAAAGGAAGCAGATAGGTACTCCTTAGCATTATCACTTCTCAGGGTTTGAACAGAAACATTAAATTGTGTTTTTATTTCGGCACAGAAGGCACAAAAATATGAAAAGACCTCAGAACGATTTTTCATTAAATATAACCATGTAACACGAGAGTAGTCATCAACAAAGGTAACAAAATACTTAAAACCAGTTTTGGATAAAATTGGACAAGGACCCCAAACATCAGAATGGACTAACTCAAATGGAGACGCAGTTCGTTTATTGACTCTAGACCCTAAGGGAACACGATGATGTTTGGCAAACTGACACGACTCACAATGCAAAGATGATAAATGACAAAACTGAGGATAAAGCTGCTTGAGCGCTTGAAGAGTTTGGACAAGGACCCCAAACATCAGAATGGACTAACTCAAATGGAGATGCAGCTCGTTTATTGACTCTAGACCCTAAGGGAACACGATGATGTTTGGCAAACTGACACGACTCACAATACAAAGACGATAAATGACAAAATTGAGGATAAAGCTGCTTGAGCGCTTGAAGAGACGGATGACCCAAACGACAATGCACCTCAAAGGGAGACAAGGAACTAGAACACGCTAAGGATCTCGGCACCTGAATATCCAGTACATAGAGGCCTCCGGATTCATGTCCTTTACCAATAATCTGTTTCGTCGTAAGATCCTGAAAAAGACAATAATCAGGAAAGAATGAGACACTACAGTTCAAGCTACGAGTGAGTTTACTAACGGAAATCAGATTAAATGAAAAATTAGGTACACTCAACACTGAGGGCAAAGAAATAGATGGTGTGAGGTTAATAGTGCCAGAACCAAGGACATTAGGGGTAGACCCATCAGCTATAGTCACATGAGATGAAGAAGCATGGTTACGGAAGGTTGAGAAAAGGTTAGGATTACCTGTCATGTGGTCTGATGCACCTGAATCAATGACCCACTTGGATGACGAAGAGAGAAGACATGTAGGGGATTTACCTGTATCAGCAAAGACAGCAGTCGAAGCAGGAGATTTCAGTGATTCCTGGTACTAAGTAAACTGGGCAAAGTCATCGGCAGAGACCGTAACAGTCTTATCAGACGATAAGGCAACATGCGCGCCTGCTGCCTTCCTTGGATGCTTGGTGAGAAGTTCCTTACAAGTGCGTTTTGTATGCCCCAGCTCATGGCAGTAAAAGCACTAGTGAGTTTGCTAACGGAAATCAGATTAAATGAAAAATTAGGTACATTCAACACTGAGGGCAAAGAAATAGATGGTGTGAGGTTAATAGTGCCAGAACCAAGGACATTAGGGGTAGACCCATCAGCTATAGTCACATGAGATGAAGAAGCATGGTTACGGAAGCTTGAGAAAAGGTTAGGATTACCTGTCATGTGGTCTGATGCACCGGAATCAATGACCCACTTGGATGACGAAGAGAGAAGACATGTAGGGGATTTACCTGTATCAGCAAAAACAGCAGTCGAAGTAGGAGATTTCAGTGATTCCTGGTACTGAGTAAACTGGGCAAAGTCATCGGCAGAAACCGTAACAGTCTTATCAGATGATAAGGCAACATGCGCGCCTGCTGCCTTCCTTGGATGCTTGGTGAGAAGTTTCTTACAAGTGCGTTTTGTATGCCCCAGCTCATGGCAGTAAAAGCACTCGACTTCCCCTGACTGCTGACTCCGACTGTCCATATTCCGGTCACGATGATTCATCCCCCCTCGAGAGCCACCTCGAGTACTACCCCGAAAATCCCCACGACTAATAAGGGCACTGTTAGTAGCAATAGGCTGAGAAGTCTGCAGGTTCTCTGTGCGAAGGACTCTAGAAAAAATGGGCTGAGAAGTCTGCAGGTTCTCTGTGCGAAGGACTCTAGAAAACATTTCCTGCAAAGACGAGATTTCAGGGTTCGAGAGAACTTGAGATTTAACAGCCTCAAACTCTGGACGGAGGCCTGCTAGGAAACTCATGACTGCCATTTTCTCCCTCTGATCTTGTTGAACTGTGACATCAGGGCTGAATGGGAGAAGCATATTTAGTTCTTCATAGGTTTTCTTGAACTCCATAAAGTAAGCAGTAAGAGGCTTATCCTGCTGTTCTCCCCGATAAAAGTTCTTACATACCTCATACATACGAGATATGTTTCCTCGTCCAAAGTACAAGAAATCTAGATATGCCATCAACTCCTTCACAAATTCACAATGATTGATCAGACCAAGTACCTCCGTATCAATAGAATTCCGAATTTGCAAGAATAGTCTTGCATCATCCCGCAGCCATGCTTTTTTGGTATCATCCGTAGGAGGATCAGAGGTAAGATGATCGTCCTTCTCAATGCTCCGTAAGTACACCCGAACAGTTTTACTCCAGTCTAAGTAGTTGAAGCCTTTGAGTTTATGCTCAGTGATTTTTGTCATAACCGGAACTACCTCAGCCATGACTGTAGATTTATTTTCTGTCATAGATGAAGCAAGACACAAAGAAACCAAGCAAAACCACCCAAACAGCCGAAGCAATACAGAAACAGCGGAATAGCAAACTAAACCAGAATGTCAAATCACCACAATGGAATATCAAAACCAAACCAGAATATCCCCACAGCCAGCACCAGAATGCTCAAAACAGAATGAGAACAGAAGCCAAATAAACCCAAACAGAATTCCCAAAAGACAGAATTCCCAAACAGCAAAACAGTGAACAAAATGGGAGAGGAATAGTGACCAAACCAAAGGATGACGCCGGAAACGAGACTAAAAACACCGGAGATACACCGGAAATGGGACGAGAACGCCGGCGAGACAGATCGGAGGAGAAGAAGATGCCGCACGCTCCTTCACGCTCCGGCGCGTGGGTCGCAGTGCAGAAGCGTTGGCCTGCGCGTGGATGTCACACGCGCCGCCGATGGCTGCCGGACTCTCTGGGTCGGCCGGCCGGTGGCTTCTGATCAATCCGAATGGGGCGGTGAGGCAAAACAAGCACCGTATATGGGTGCCCTAGGCTCACCCTCACAAATTCTCACAAACCCTCTCACAAACCCTAATAGAAGCTTGGACAAATTGTACCAAGCTCTGATACCATGTTAAGTCTGGTAAAACCGTATGTATTTCATTCATAGGACCATCATATATATACATAGGCTAGCCCCTATAATCAAGCTATCTAATTCCTATAATTACGCTTCCTATAATTAAGCTATATTACCATATTTACATCCTGTAACAGCTATCTAGAATCTTTCCATATTTACATTCTATAACACATAGAAAACCCTTTTTTAATATCTCCAAAGGAAACATTTCCTACNTACTAACGGAAATCAGATTAAATGAAAAATTAGGTACACTCAACACTGAGGGCAAAGAAATAGATGGTGTGAGGTTAATAGTGCCAGAACCAAGGACATTAGGGGTAGACCCATCAGCTATAGTCACATGAGATGAAGAAGCATGGTTACGAAAAGTTGAGAAAAGGTTAGGATTACCTGTCATGTGGTCTGATGCACCTGAATCAATGACCCACTTGGATGACGAAGAGAGAAGACATGTAGGGGATTTACCTGTATCAGCAAAGACAGCAGTCGAAGCAGGAGATTTCAGTGATTCCTGGTACTGAGTAAACTGGGCAAAGTCATCGGCAGAGACCGTAACAGTCTTATCAGACGATAAGGCAACATGCGTGCCTGCTGCCTTCCTTGGATGCTTGGTGAGAAGTTTCTTACAAGTGCGTTTTGTATGCCCCAGCTCATGGCAGTAAAAGCACTCGACTTCCCCTGACTGCTGACTCCGACTGTCCATATTCCGGTCACGATGATTCATCCCCCCTCGAGAGCCACCTCGAGTACTACCCCGAAAATCCCCACGACTAACAAGGGCACTGTTAGTAGCAATGGGCTGAGAAGTCTGCAGGTTCTCTGTGCGAAGGACTCTAGAAAAAATTTCCTGCAAAGACGAGATTTCAGGGTTCGAGAGAACTTGAGATTTAACAGCCTCAAACTCTGGACGGAGGCCTGCTAGGAAACTCATGACTGCCATTTTCTCCCTCTGATCTTGTTGAACTGTGACATCAGTGCTGAATGGGAGAAGCATATTTAGTTCTTCATAAGTTTTCTTGAACTCCATAAAGTAAGCAGTAAGAGGCTTATCCTGCTGTTCTCCCCGATAAAAGTTCTTACATACCTCATACATACGAGATATGTTTCCTCGTCCAGAGTACAAGAAATCTAGATATGCCATCAACTCCTTCACAAATTCACAATGATTGATCAGACCAAGTACCTCCGTATCAATAGAATTCCGAATCTGCAAGAATAGTCTTGCATCATCCCGCAGCCATGCTTTTTTGGTATCATCCGTAGGAGGATCAGAGGTAAGATGATCGTCCTTCTCAATGCTCCGTAAGTACACCCGAACAGTTTTACTCCAGTCTAAGTAGTTTGAGCCTTTGAGTTTATGCTCAGTGATTTTTGTCATAACCGGAACTACCTCAGCCATGACTGTAGATTTATTTTCTGTCATAGATGAAGCAAGACACAAAGAAACCAAGCAAAACCACCCAAACAGCCGAAGCAATACAGAAACAGCGGAATAGCAAACCAAACCAGAATGTCAAATCACCACAATGGAATATCAAAACCAAACCAGAATATCCCCACAGCCAGCACCAGAATGCTCAAAACAGAATGAGAACAGAAGCCAAATAAACCCAAACAGAATTCCCAAACAGAAAAACAGTGAACAAAATGGGAGAGGAATTTTCCCAAAAGACAGAATTCCCAAACAGCAAAACAGTGAACAAAATGACAGAGGAATAGTGACCAAACCAAAGGATGACGCCGGAAACGAGACGAAAAACACCGGAGATACACCAGAAATGGGACGAGAACGCCGGCGAGACAGATTGGAGGAGAAGAAGATACCGCACGCTCCTTCACGCTCCGGCGCGTGGGTCGCAGGGCAGAAGCGTTGGCCTGCGCGTGGATGTCACACGCGCCGCCGATGGCTGCCGGACTCTTTGGGTCGGCCGGCCGGTGGCTTCTGAACAGTCCGAATGGGGCGGTGGGGCAAAACAAGCACCGTATATGGGTGCCCTAGACTCACCCTCACAAATTCTCACACACCCTCTCACAAACCCTAATAGAAGCTTGGATAAATTGTACCAAGCTCTGATACCATGTTATTTCTGGTAAAAAGTTAAGTATTTCATTCATAGGACCATCATATATATACATAGGCTAGCCCCTATAATCAAGCTATCTAATTCCTATAATTACGCTTCCTATAATTAAGCTATATTACCATATTTACATCCTGTAACAGCTATCTAGAATCTTTCCATATTTACATTCTATAACAGTTGATTTGGGGCGCCATCTGCAACTTTTGACTGCTAGTAGCTGGTTAATAAAAGAAAGACGAAGAGGTGAAAATATAGTTTAGTGCATAGAAGGAAAATATTAGTCATTGGACAGCATTGCAAAGGGACAAAAAGAGCGAAAATGTGCAGTTTCTAAGGAACTTTAAGGCATTCAAATCCGCAAAAATGAAAATTGAATAAACTTTAAGGAACTTTACTTCTTGTCCTAAAAGTCAGGACCAGATCAAACAAAATGCAAAAAAACTAACAAAGCAAAATTATACAAAGATGTATAATATGAATTGCTTTTAAACACAAACCAATTATAACTTTATTTCACACATGATAATTAATTTTACATTCATATAGTTCTTCACATATTGAAGAACTGATGCAAACAACTGTTTTATTGGCAATCAGAATACAGTCTAAGACCTTCCAAAGGCTTCCCTATTACTTATTAGGAACCTTAATGTAACCCATATGTGTGGAATTGGCCACTCTTGTAAGGGTCTGCAGATCATAAGCTACCCAGCACCTTGAGGTATCCTTGTGGTAGAAATAGCCCACACACTTGCAATCCTTTGTGCATTTAGTCCCACAATTGCTTTCACTCACTCTATCACCTGTAGTGTATTTGCTCATGTAATGCTCAACTCCTTCAAGCTTGTAGTAGTGGAAATCACTTGCCTTGCAAGAAGTCACAGCCTTAGGTTTGCAATCTTTGCTCCACCCAAATATGCCATTTTCCAAGGGGCAAGCAACACATTGGTTGTCCTCACACAGCCCAAATTGGCCACATCTCTCTGGCAATTGACACTCATTTTCCNGAGCATTCATCTCTTCGATCATGGCATCACGCCACCCAGGATGGGCCAAAGCTTCACGAACTGTTTTAGGAATGGATACAGAGTCTAGCTTGGCCAAAAAAGAATAAGAAGGAGAAGACAGGTGATCATAGGAAACAACTGAAGCAATAGGATAAGTACACTGACGTTTACCTTTTCGAAGAGCAATGGGAAGGTCAGAAGTAGGAGCACTGGAGGCCGGATCTGGCGACGAAGCAGATGGTGAAGAACATGAATCTGAACCGGCATTTGGAGGTTGCCGTCGAGTGTAAACATGGACAATAGGGGGCCGAGTAGACTCTGGAGGAGGTGCATGAGGATCTGTAGGAGGTGCAGGAGTATCTGTAGGAGGTGCAGAACAAGGAACAGTATAAACCAACAAATCATCATCCTCCCCCTGACTATGGGAAGGGGAGGAATGAGAGAAGAAAGGAATGTCTTCTTGGAAGGTGACATCGGGAGAGACAAGGTAACGATGAAGAGTGGGAGAGAAACACCGATAACCTTTTTGGAGACGAGAATAACCAAGGAAGACACACTTAAGGGACTTAGGGTCTAACTTAGTGACTTGGGGCCGGGTATCGTGAACAAAGCAGGTACTGCCAAACATGCGGGGGGCAATAGGGAACACAGGTTTAGATGGAAAAAGAACAGAATAGGGAATTGCCCCATTGAGAACCGAAGATGGCATTCGATTAATTAAAAAACAAGCTGTAGAGACAGGATCCGCCCAAAAAGGTTTAGGAACATTCATTTGGAACAAAAGAGCTCGGGCAACCTCAAGGAGATACCGATTCTTTCGTTCAGCAACTCCATTCTGAGCGGGTGTGTCAACACAGGAGGACTGATGAAGAATGCCATGCTGAAGCATATAAGACTGAAAGGAAGCAGATAGGTACTCCTTAGCATTATCACTTTTCAGGGTTTGAACAGAAACATTAAATTGTGTTTTTATTTCGGCACAAAAATATGAAAAGACCTCAGAACGATTTTTCATTAAATATAAGCATGTAACACGAGAGTAGTCATCAACAAAGGTAACAAAATACTTAAAACCAGTTTTGGATAAAATTGGACAAGGACCCCAAACATCAGAATGGACTAACTCAAATGGAGACGCAGCTCGTTTATTGACTCTAGACCCTAAGGGAACACGATGATGTTTGGCAAACTGAAACGACTCACAATGCAAAGACGATAAATGACCACATGACAGGTAGCAATACAGAAACAGCGGAATAGCAAACCAAACCAGAATATCCCCACAGCCAGCACCAGAATGCTCAAAACAGAATGAGAACATAAGCCAAATAAACCCAAACAGAACTCCCAAAAGACAGAATTCCCAAACAGCAAAACAGTGAACAAAATGGGAGAGGAATAGTGACCAAACCAAAGGATGATGCCGGAAACGAGACGAGAACGCCGGCGAGACAGATCGGAGGAGAAGAAGATGCCACACGCTCCTTCACGCTCCGGCGCGTGGGTCACAGGGCAAAAGCGTTGGCCTGCGCGTGGATGTCACACGCGTCGCCGATGGCTTCTGGACTCTCTGGGTCGGCCGGCCGGTGGCTTCTGAACAATCCGAATGGGGCGGTGAGGCAAAACAAGCACCGTATATGGGTGCCCTAGACTCACCCTCACAAATTCTCACAAACCCTCATAGAAGCTTGGACAAATTGTACCAAGCTCTGATACCATGTTATTTCTGGTAAAAAGTTTGTATTTCATTCATAGGACCATCATATATATACATAGGCTAGCCCCTATAATCAAGCTATCTAATTCCTATAATTACGCTTCCTATAATTAAGCTATATTACCATATTTACATCCTGTAACAGCTATCTAGAATCTTTCCATATTTACATTCTATAACACATCCCAATGATTTTCTTCATGTACATTCTCCCCCTGAAGAGAACCATTGGGAAAAAAGGATTGGTCTTCAAGAAATGTGACATCATATGATACAAAGAATTTTCTAGAGGCTGAATAGTAACACTTGTACCCTTTTTGTGTTGAAGAGTATCCTACAAAAATGTATTTGACTGTCTTAGGGTCAAGTTTTCCTCTATGAGATTTGTGATTGTAAATGAATACCATACAACCAAATACTTTTAGGGGCAGAGAATGAAGGAGATGAACTGTGGGAAAGGTATCTAGTAGGCAGCTGATAGAAGTACGAAGATTGAGTAGTTTTGATGGTAATCTATTGATGAGGTAGGCGGCTGTGAGGACAGCTTCTCCCCAAAATTTGTTTGGAACATTGTTAGCAAACATTAAGGAGCGAGCTACCTCTAAAAGGTGTTTGTTCTTGCATTTAGCAACCCCATTTTGTTGGGGGCTGTAAACACATGAACTTTGGTGAAGAATCCCATGATTAACAAGGTAATGGGTAAGGTCATTGGTGAAGTATTCCCTTCCATTGTCACTACGGAGGATTTGGATTTGAGATTGAAAAATAATGGAAATATATTTATGAAATTGTTTAAAAATGGTGGTTGCTTCTGATTTTTCTTTCATTAGATAAACTCAAAAGACTCGAGTATGGTCATCAATGAAAGTGATAAACCATCTTGAACCCGTAAGGGAAGGTTCTCGGGCTGGACCCCAAATATCACTATGTATGAGATGAAATGATTTTGTTGCTTGATATGAATGAGGGGAATATGTTTTTCTTGTTTGTTTAGCAACAATGCAATGTTCACAATGATAGCTAGAAACATCTTTATTGATGAATAAGTGGGGATACAATGATTTAAGGTAAGGAAAGCTAGGGTGACCAAGGCGTTTATGCCATAGTATAAGTTCAGAATTGGACATAGTAGATAATGAGACACTTTCAAGTGATTGAGTTTTGGAGGAAGAACCAGTAAGGCAGAGAAAATAGAGGCCATCATGCTCCTTAGCACTGCCAATCATCTTCCCCGAAGATAGGTCCTGAAATACACACAAAGAAGGAAAAAATGTTACTGCACAATTTCGGTCTTTGGTGAGTTTACTAATTGAAACCAGATTGCATTTTAGATTTGGAACATGTAGGACTAGTTTTAAGTTTAGTCCTGAGATTTCTATAGTGCCACGACCCTTAGCCTTTACTGTTTGTCCATCTGCCACAGTAATTTGAATATCATCCCCACATGTGTCATAGGAAGAGAAGGTGTCTCGACTGCCAGTCATGTGGTCTGATGCACCTGTGTCAATGATCCAGTCTAGGTGTGTCTTGGCCTTAGTGAAAAAGGAAGAGAGTGTGTTACCTTGATGAGCCACTACTGCACTTAAAGAGGAAGGAGGATTTTCTGGTTCTGTTAGGATCTTTTGGTGGCTAAGAATTGTCTGCAGTACCTTAATCTGTTCAGAAGTTAGGCTCAGTTGACCAGTTTTACTGTTGTCAATAGAGAATTCTACTACAAGGGCTTTAGTGGGTTCTCTCTGATTTCTTGGCTTCCATCCGGCTGGTCTACCATGGAGTTTCCAGCAAGTTTCCTTGGTATGATTTGTCCTACAATAGTGGTCACACCATAGTTGCTCTCCACCTTCCTTTCTGGTTCTCTGATTTTTTTGACCGAAGAAGCTTGACTTGTGCTGGTGAGTAGCTAGGGCTGAACTGAGTGTGGATGCATCTGGTTCAGCAGAGGAGACGTTGAGCAGCATAACTCGTTTTCTGCTTTCTTCCCTTCTAACTTCAGCAAACACTTCTCTAATTGTCGGGAAAGGTTTTTGTCCTAATAACCTTCCCCTGATTTCATTTAGGTCTTTGTTCAAACCTTGTAGGAAGTCAAAGACACGCTCCTTTTCCACCATTCGTGAGAACTGAACTCCATCTGCAGTGCAATGCCATTTGATTTCATGGAACAAGTCCATCTCCTGCCATAACTCAGTCAAGGAGTTATAATACTCTATGACTGATTTGTTCCCTTGTTTCATCTCCCGAAGTTTGGATCTAACCTCAAAACATTGTGAGATATTTTCCATGTCCGAGTAGATTTCTTTGACTGCCTCCCAGATTTCATGGGCAGTCTTGCAGAACAGGTACGTTCGCCCAATTCTAGGCTCCGTGGAATTAATTATCGATGCCATAACAATTGAATTTTCAGCATCCCATGTGCTGAAGTGAGGNAAATTTATGTAATGTATTTTATATATATATATATACAGTGCGGGGCGGGGTGGGGCAGGGCTTCCCCATACCTATTTTTCTGCCCCATACCCATACCCGAACGGGTATTTTAAAACCGGGGCCCCATGGGGCAAATTGCCATCCCTAGGGAGGGGTATGGTGAAAGGTTTGGCATAGGCATACCTCTTTGATTGACAGACGAGGTAGCTTCAAGGGTTTGGTGAAGGGAATCAGCTTCAACCATTGCTGGCTCTGATACCATGAACAAAGAGGCTTAAGGAAAGAATTCTCCTTGTTATCTTTCTAATCACAAATTTACAGAATATATACACTAAAGTCAACCTAATTCTAGGAGTTATAAAAAGAAAGATTGAGAAAATTACTCCTAACCTACCAAACCTACCAATCAGGAATTCCCTGATTAGTAAACACATTTACAGCACAATTATAACTAATTATATTAAATTCACATTAAATGCTAATTAATGACCCGAGATACTCTCCAACATTGATCTTTACCCAAATTACAGTTCATAACAAAACCTTTAGTACAGCTTTTATCCGGATTTTTTTTTTTAAGAAAAAAACCTTTGGTATGTACTGTAATCCTATGAAGCACCGAAACGTGGAAATGGGGGGCGTACCCGTTTCAGGTACGTATCCGAAACTGTGAAACGTGTCCCCTCTCTGAAAATGCATGCCAACAATTTTTTTTTAAATTTTTTTTTTTGGGTTCTTTGGCTCTGCAAAGAAAGAATAATTTTTAGCTGGGGAAAATTTTCTAAATCTGAGAGATGGTTTTTGTCCGTTTTTTTTTTGTTTGCTTTTGGTTTTCTAGTACTTTGCTCCTATCTGTTTTGGTTGTTTGATCTCTGCAGAGATGGGTGTGAGTCTTGTTGGCCTTGGTTTGGGTTCCTTTTCGTTTTTTCTCAAGGCGTTTCGGGGAGAAGGAGAAGGTTGGAAAAAAGACCAGTGTAGTGGGGATGCTGCATATCAACTATCAAGAAGGAGAGGGGTAGTACATTCTGGCTGGCTTATAATGGATGGGAAAGAGTTATTAATGTTAGCACATGAAGGCCAATTAAGAGATTAAAAAAAAAA
>QAOA01006185.1:0-34615 GCA_003255065.1 Cercis canadensis | reverse complement strand
TTTCATTCATAGGACCATCATATATATACATAGGCTAGCCCCTATAATCAAGCTATCTAATTCCTATAATTACGCTTCCTATAATTAAGCTATATTACCATATTTACATCCTGTAACAGCTATCTAGAATCTTTCCATATTTACATTCTATAACACTCCCCCTCAAGGTGGAGCATAGATGTTAATCATGCCCATCTTGTTACAAATGTAATCAATGCGGGCTCCATTCAAGGCTTTTGTAAAGATGTCTCCCAACTGGTCTTCTGTTGGTACATATCCTGTACTAATGAGCTTCTCTTCAATCTTTTCACGAACAAAGTGACAGTCGATCTCAATATGTTTAGTGCGTTCGTGAAACACAGGATTTGATGCAATGTGAAGAGCAGCTTGGTTGTCACACCATAGCTTTGCTGGTAGTGAGAGCTCAAAGCCAACTTCTTTCAATAGTTGGTATATCCATACAATCTCACATACTGAGTTTGCCATAGATCTGTACTCTGATTCTGCAGTAGATCGGGAGACTACATTTTGCTTCTTACTCTTCCATGAAACCAGGTTCCCTCCCACAAAGACACAATAGCCAGTAGTGGATCTCCTATCATCCTTGCACCCTGCATAGTCTGCATCAGAATAGGCCTCAATCATGCCAGAGAAACATTCTACCTTAGTGTGTCCATGATGCCCATAAAATAATCCACGTCCTGGAGCTCCTTTCAAGTAACAAAGAATTTGTTCTAGGAGCGCCCAATGGTTAACTGTCGGAGAGGACATAAAGCGGCTGACAACACTGACCGAATACGCAATGTCGGGACGAGTCACTGTAAGATAATTCAACTTCCCCACAAGTCTCCTATACCTCTCAGGATCATGAAATGGTTCACCATCATCCTTTGCAGGCTGTATGTTAGGAGTCATTGGGGTACTACATGGCTTAGCCCCTACTTTTCCTGTTTCTTTCAGCAAGTCAAGAACATACTTCCTTTGGGACAAGAAGATCCCCTTCTTGTTTCTCATGACTTCGACCCCTAGAAAGTATTTCAAAGGTCCCAAATCCTTTGTCTGAAAATGGGAGTGCAAGAAGATCTTGAGACCAGATATGCCTAAACTATCACTCCCAGTGATCACAATATCATCAACATATACTGCAAGTAGAATGATGCCACCCTTAGATCGCCTGTAAAACACTGTGTGATCAGACTTGCTTTTCTTCATTCCATATTTCAAAACAACTTGACTAAACCTGCCAAACTACGCTCGAGGGCTCTGTTTAAGACCATACAACGACTTCCGAAGCTGACATACTTTCCCATACTCCCCCTGAGCAACAAACCCAGGTGGTTGCTCCATATAGACCTCTTCTTGAAGAGTACCATGAAGAAAAGCATTTTTGATATCCAATTGGTGCAGGGACCAATCATGAGTGGCTGCCAAGGAGATTAACAAACGAACTGAGGTAAGCTTGGCAACAGGAGAAAACGTATCGGAATAATCAGTACCATAAGTCTGAGCATAGCCTTTTGCAACGAGACGGGCTTTCAGGCGGGCCACAGAACCATCAGGATTGACTTTAACTGTAAATACCCATTTGCACCCAATAGCTTTCTTGCCGATAGGTAAATCCACTAATGTCCAAGTGCCATTATGATCAAGAGCATTCATCTCTTCGATCATGGCATCACGCCACCCAGGATGGGCCAAAGCTTCATGAACTGTTTTAGGAATGGATACAGAGTCTAGCTTGGCCAAAAAAGAATAAGAAAGAGAAGACAGGTGATCATAGGAAACAACTGAAGCAATAGGATAAGTACACTGACGTTTACCTTTTCGAAGAGCAATGGGAAGGTCAGAAGTAGGAGCACTGGAGGCCGGATCTGGCGACGAAGCAGATGGTGAAGGACATGAATCTGAACCTGCATTTGGAGGTTGCCGTCGAGTGTAAATATGGACAATAGGGGGCCGAGTAGACTCTGGAGGAGGTGCATGAGGATCTGTAGGAGGTGCAGGAGTATCTGTAGGAGGTACAGAACAAGGAACAGTATAAACCAACAAATCATCATCCTCCCCCTAACTATGGGAAGGGGAGGAATGAGAGAAGAAAGGAATGTCTCCTTGGAAGGTGACATCGGGAGAGACAAGGTAACGATGAAGAGTGGGAGAGAAACACCGATAACCTTTTTGTAGACGAGAATAACCAAGGAAGACACATTTAAGGGACTTAGGGTCTAACTTAGTGACTTGGGGCCGGGTATCGCGAACAAAGCAGGTACTGCCAAACATGCGGGGGGCAATAGGGAACACAGGTTTAGATGGAAAAAGAACAGAATAGGGAATTGCCCCATTGAGAACCGAAGATGGCATTCGATTAATTAAAAAACAAGCTGTAGAGACAGCATCCGCCCAAAAAGGTTTAGGAACATTCATTTGGAACAAAAGAGCTCGGGCAACCTCAAGGAGATGCCGATTCTTTCGTTCAGCAACTCCATTCTGAGCGGGTGTGTCAACACAGGAGGACTGATGAAGAATGCCATGCTGAAGCATATAAGACTGAAAGGAAGCAGATAGGTACTCCTTAGCATTATCACTTCTCAGGGTTTGAACAGAAACATTAAATTGTGTTTTTATTTCGGCACAGAAGGCACAAAAATATGAAAAGACCTCAGAACGATTTTTCATTAAATATAACCATGTAACACGAGAGTAGTCATCAACAAAGGTAACAAAATACTTAAAACCAGTTTTGGATAAAATTGGACAAGGACCCCAAACATCAGAATGTACTAACTCAAATGGAGACGCAGCTCGTTTATTGACTCTAGACCCTAAGGGAACACGATGATGTTTGGCAAACTGACACGACTCACAATGCAAAGACGATAAATGACAAAACTGAGGATAAAGCTGCTTGAGCGCTTGAAGAGACGGATGACCCAAACGACAATGCACCTCAAATGGAGACAAGGAACTAGAACACGCTAAGGATCTCGGCACCTGAATATCCAGTACATAGAGGCCTCCGGATTCATGTCCTTTACCAATAATCTGTTTCGTCGTAAGATCCTGAAAAAGACAATAATCAGGAAAGAATGAGACACTACAGTTCAAGCTACGAGTGAGTTTATTAACGGAAATCAGATTAAATGAAAAATTAGGTAAACTCAACACTGAGGGCAAGGAAATAGATGGTGTGAGGTTAATAGTGCCAGAACCAAGGACATTAGGGGTAGACCCATCAACTATAGTCACATGAGATGAAGAAGAATGGTTACGGAAGGTTGAGAAAAGGTTAGGATTACCTGTCATGTGGTCTGATGCACCTGAATCAATGACCCACTTGGATGACGAAGAGAGAAGACATGTAGGGGATTTACCTGTATCAGCAAAGACAGCAGTCGAAGCAGGAGATTTCAGTGATTCCTGGTACTGAGTAAACTGGGCAAAGTCATCGGCAGAGACCGTAACAGTCTTATCAGACGATAAGGCAACATGCGCAGACCACCCTCTTGGATGCTTGGTGAGAAGTTTCTTACAAGTGCGTTTCGTATGCCCCAACTCATGGCAGTAAAAGCACTCGACTTCCCCTGACTGCTGACTCCGACTGTCCATATTCCGGTCACGATGATTCATCCCCCCTCGAGAACCACCTCGAGTATTACCCCGAAAATCCCCACGACTAACAAGAGCACTGTTAGTAGCGATGGACTGAGAAGTCTGCAGGTTCTCTGTGCGAAGGACTCTAGAAAAAATTTCCTGCAAAGAAGAGATTTCAGGGTTCGAGAGAACTTGAGATTTAACAGCCTCAAACTCTGGACGGAGGCCTGCTAGGAAACTCATGACTGCCATTTTCTCCCTCTGATCTTGTTGAACTGTGACATCAGGGCTGAATGGGAGAAGCATATTTAGTTCTTCATAGGTTTTCTTGAACTCCATAAAGTAAGCAGTAAGAGGCTTATCCTGCTGTTTTCCCCGATAAAAGTTCTTACATACCTCATACATACGAGATATGTTTCCTCGTCCAGAGTACAAGAAATCTAGATATGTCATCAACTCCTTCACAAATTCACAATGATTGATCAGACCAAGTACCTTCGTATTAATAGAATTCCGAATCTGCAAGAATAGTCTTGCATCATCCCGCAGCCATGCTTTTTTGGTATCATCCGTAGGAGGATCAGAGATAAGATGATCGTCCTTCTCAATGCTCCGTAAGTACACCCGAACAGTTTTACTCCAGTCTAAGTAGTTGGAGCCTTTGAGTTTATGCTCAGTGATTTTTGTCATAACCGGAACTACCTCAGCCATGACTGAGATTTATTTTCTGTCATAGATGAAGCAAGACACAAAGAAACCAAGCAAAACCACCCACACAGCCGAAGCAATACAGAAACAACGGAATAGCAAACTAAACCAGAATGTCAAATCACCACAATGGAATATCAAAACCAAACCAGAATATCCCCACAACCAGCACCAGAATGCTCAAAACAGAATGAGAACAGAAGCCAAATAAACCCAAACAGAATTCCCAAAAGACAGAATTCCCAAACAGCAAAACAGTGAACAAAATGGGAGAGGAATAGTGACCAAACCAAAGGATGACGCCGGAAACGAGACTAAAAACACCGGAGATACACCGGAAATGGGACGAGAACGCCGGCGAGACAGATCGGAGGAGAAGAAGATGCCGCACGCTCCTCCACGCTCCGGCGCGTGGGTCGCAGGGCAGAAGCGTTGGCCTGCGCGTGGATGTCACACGCGCCGCCGATGGCTGCCGGACTCTCTGGGTCGGCCGGCCGGTGGCTTCTGATCACTCCGAATGGGGCGATGAGGCAAAACAAGCACCGTATATGGGTGCCCTAGACTCACCCTCACAAATTCTCACAAGCCCTCTCACAAACCCTAATAGAAGCTTGGACAAATTGTACCAAGCTTAATGAATACATCAGAAACTTTGCCAATAACTCAGGCTTCTTTTGACATATAAATTGTGTTATTTCTGGTGAAAAAGTCAGTATTTCATTCATAGGACCATCATATATATACATAGGCTAGCCCTTATAATCAAGCTATCTAATTCCTATAATTACACTTCCTATAATTAAGCTATATTACCATATTTACATCCTGTAACAGCTATCTAGAATCTTTCCATATTTACATTCTATAACACTCCCCCTCAAGGTGGAGCATAGATGTTAATCATGCCCATCTTCTTACAAATGTAATCAATGCGGGCTCCATTCAAGGCTTTTGTAAAGATGTCTCCCAACTGGTCTTCTGTTGGTACAAATCCTGTACTAATGAGCTTCTCTTCAATCTTTTCACGAACAAAGTGACAGTCGATCTCAACATGTTTAGTGCGTTCGTGAAACACAGGATTTGATGCAATGTGAAGAGCAGCTTGGTTGTCACACCATAGCTTTGCTGGTAGTGAGAGCTCAAAGCCAACTTCTTTCAATAGTTGGTATATCCATACAATCTCACATACTGAGTTTGCCATAGATCTGTACTCTGATTCTGCAGTAGATCGGGAGACTACATTTTGCTTCTTACTCTTCCATGAAACTAGGTTCCCTCTCACAAAGACACAATAGCCAGTAGTGGATCTCCTATCATCCTTGCACCCTGCATAGTCTACATTAGAATAGGCCTCAATCATGCCAGAGAAACATTCTACCTTAGTGTGTCCATGATGCGCATAAAATAATCCACGTCCTAGAGCTCCTTTCAAGTAACAAAGAATTTGTTCTAGGAGTGCCCAATGGTTGACTGTCGGAGAGGACATAAAGCGGCTGACAACACTGACCGAATACGCAATGTCGGGCCGAGTCACTGTAAGATAATTCAACTTCCCCACAAGCCTCCTATACCTCTCAGGATCATGAAATGGTTCACCATCATCCTTTGCAGGCTGTATGTTAGGAGTCATTGGGGGTACTACATGGCTTAGCCCCTACTTTTCTTGTTTCTTTTAACAAGTCAAGAACATACTTTCTTTGGGACAAGAAGATCCCCTTCTTGTTTTCCTGTTTCTTTCAACAAATCAAGAACATACTTCCTTTGGGACAAGAAGATCTCCTTTTTGTTTCTCATGACTTCAACCCCTAGGAAGTATTTCAAAGGTCCCAAATCTTTTGTTTGAAAGTGAGAGTGCAAGAAAGTCTTGAGACCAGATATGCCTGAGCTATCGCTTCCAGTAATCATAATGTCATCAACATATACTGTGAGTAGAATGATGTCATCCTGAGAACACCTGTAAAACATTGTGTGATCAGACTTTCTTTTCTTCATTCCATATTTCAAAATAACTTGACTAAACCTGCCAAACCACGCTCGAGGGCTCTGTTTCAAACCATACAGCGACTTCTGGAGCTGACATACTTTCCTATACTTCTTCTGAGCAACAAACCCAGGTGGTTGCTCCATATAGACCTTTTCTTGAAGAGTACCATGAAGAAAATCATTTTTAATATCCAATTGGTGCAGATCAATAAACAAATTGATGTAAGTTTGGCAACAGGTGAAAATATATATGAGTAATCAGTACCATAAGTCTGAGCATATCCTTTCGCAACGAGACGGGCTTTTAGTCGGGCCACAGAACCATCAGGATTGACTTTAACTGTAAATACCCACTTGCACCCAATAGATTTCTTGCCGATAGGTAAATCCATTAATATCTAAGTGCCATTATGATCAAGAGCATTTATCTCTTCTATTATGGCATCACGCTACCCAGGATGAGCCAAAGCTTCACGAACTGTTTTAGGAATGGATACAGAGTCTAGTTTGGCCAAAAAAGAATAAGAAGGAGAAGACAAGTGATCATAGGAAACAATTGAAGCAATAGGATAAGTACACTAACGTTTACCTTTTCGAAGAGCAATGAAAAGATCAAGAGTAGGAGCACTGGAGTCTGGATCTGGCGACAAAGCAGATGGTAAAGGACATGAATCTGAACCTGCATTCGGAGGTTGTCGTCTAGTGTAGACATGGACAATAGGGGGCCGAGTAGACTTTGGAGGAGGTGCATGAGCATCTATAGGTGGGTGAGAATAGGGAACAGTATAAACCAACAAATTATCGTCCTCTCCCTGACTATGGGAAGGAGAGGAAGGAGAGAAGAAATAAATGCCTTCTTAGAAGGTGACATCGGGAGAGACAAGGTAGTGATTAAGAGTGGGAGAGAAATATCGATACCCTTTTTGGAGACGAGAGTAACCAAGGAAGACACATTTAAGAGACTTAGGGTCTAACTTAGTGACTTGAGGCCGGGTATCACAAACAAAGCAAGTACAGCCAAACATGCGGGGTACAATAGGGAACACAAGTTTAGATGGAAAAAGGACAGAATAGGGAATTGCCCCATTGAGAACAAAAGATGACATTTGATTAATTAAAAAACAAGCTGTAGAGATAGCATCCGCCCAAAATGGTTTAGGAACAGTCATTTGGAACAAAAGAGCTCGGACAACCTCAAGGAGATACCGATTCTTTCTTTCAGCAACCTCATTTTGAGCAGGTGTGTTAACACAGGAGGACTGATGAAGAATGCCATGCTGATGAAGAACAGCAGTAGGAGCAGGGGATTTCAGGGATTCTTGATACTGAGTGAACTGGGTAAAGTCATTAGCAGAGACCGTAATAGTCTTATCAGACAACGAGGCAACATGTGCAGACCGCCCTCTCAAATTCTTGTTGAGAAGTTTCTTACATGTGAGTTTTGTATGCCCTAGCTCATGGCAGTAAAAACACTCAACTTCACTTGACTGTTGACTCCGACTTTTCATATTCCGGTCACGATGATTCAAACCACCTCGAGAACTACCACGAAAATCCCCACGACTAACAAGAGCACTGTTAGTAGCAATGGGTTGAGAAGTCTGCAGGTTCTCTGTGCGAAGGACTCCAGCAAAAATTTCCTGCAAAGATGAGATTTCAGAGTTCGAGAGAACTTGAGATTTAACAGCCTCAAACTCTGGACGGAGGCCTGCTAGGAAACTCATGACTGCCATTTTCTCCTGCTGATTTTGTTAAACTTTGACATCAGGGCTGAATGGTAGAAACATATTGAGTTCTTTATAGGTTTTCTTGAACTCCATAAAATAAGCAGTAAGAGGTTTATCCTGTTGTTCTCCCCGATAAAAGTTCTTACATACCTCGTAGATACGAGATATGTTTCCTCGTCCAGAGTACAAGAAATCTAGATACTCCATCAACTCCTTCACAAATTCACAGTGATTGATCAGACCAAGTACCTCAGTATCAATAGAATTCCGAATCTACAAGAATAGTCTTGCATCATCCCGCAACCATGCTTTCTGGGTATCATCCGTAGGAGGATCAGAGGTGAGATGATCGTCCTTCTCAATGCTCCGTAAATACACCCGAATAGTTTTACTCCAGTCTAAATAGTTGGAGCCTTTGAGTTTATACTCATTGATTTTTGTCATAACCGAAACTACCTCAGCCATGACTGTGGATTTATTTTCTGCCATAGATGAAGCAAGACACAAAGCAACCAAGTGAAACCACCCAAACAGCCGAAGCAATACAGAAACAGCGGACCAGCCAAAGCAAAAAAAAAAAACTCCCAAGGAAATCAATCAAAGATGCAAAATTAAGTGGCTATACCACAAAACTATCACACCGGAGTAATCCAAATATCAAACCAAACCAAAATTTCCCAAAACAGAATGAGATTACCAGCTAAAGAAGTCCCAAAACAGAATTTCTAAAAAACAGAATGCCGAAACAGTAGAACAGTGAACAAAAGGGAAGAGAAATAGTGACCAACCCAAAGGATGTCGCCGGAAATAGGACGAAAGCGCCGGAGATAGACCGGAAAGGGGACGATAACGCCGGCGAGATAAATCAGAGAGGAAGAAGATGTCACACGCTCCTTCATGCGCCGGCGAGTGGGTCGTTGGGCAAAGGGGCTGAACGGCGCGTGGCTCACACACGTGCTACCTGACGGCTGCCGGACTCTCTGGGTTGGACGGTCGGCGGCTTCTGAACCCACTGAGGGTGGCGGTGAGACAAAACAAACACCCTTGGTGGGTGCCCTAGACTCACCCTCATAAATTCTCACAAACTCTAATAGAAACTTGGACAAATTGTACCAAGCTCTGATACCATGTAATTTGGTGGAAAATATATTTCTCATTGATAGGACACTCATATATATATACAAAGGTTAATTCCTATGATCATGCTATAATCCCTATAATTATGCTATATTACCATATTTACATCCTATAACAGCTATTTATATTATTTCCATATTTACATACTATAACAGTAAGGAATATCAGAAATGTTTACATTGGAGATATTAATGGATGAGAAATTCTTCTGGGTATGAATCCATCTTGGGAAGGTTTTCCCACCATTACCAGATGCCAAGCCAATGACATCAAGTTGGAAAGCAGGAATCTAGTTTGAGCTCACCTTCAAAGTAATGTTGTTTGAGGATAAATCTAGTATCTGCAACCTACTGAAATTCTGCAAATGAACTTCAGTTATAACACCTTTCAGATAATTAAAAGCAACACTGGGAGCAATCAATCCTGAAAGCCGAGCAAGACTATTCTCTATGGATCCATTTAATTGATTGTGTGAAAGATGCAAATGTCTTGAGGTTACTTTGTCCATCCAGAGGCCAAACTGCTGAAATTGAACCTGTCAGATTGTTCTCTGATAGATCAAGGAAATTAAGAGAGGTCATCTTCCTAACATCATTTGGAATCCCACCTTTTAACTCACTTCTTCTCAGATTGAGATAAGCAAGACTATAACCAAGATCAAATAACCATTTAGGAATTTCAGAAGAGAAATAGTTGTAGGATAGATCAAGAACTTGAAGAGATGTGAAGTTGAGATAAGGTAGAGATAGAGGGAGGGTGTGAAGCTGACAGGCATGTAAATACTACTCTTTAAGAGAAGGAAGCATATTAATTGCATCAAGCCAGTTCTTTGAATTGCTAAGATCAACCCTAGAAAGATTAAGTACTTTTAGTTCAGAGAGATGATGAAGCCAATCAAGGTTGTTTACCCTTGGGGAAAGGCCATTACCACTCAGATCAAGGTACTGTTATCTTGTGATGTTTCCAAGATTATCAGGAAGAGTTCCTTTGAAATTGGCATATGAGAGGTTGAGATACTCCAAGTTATGTAGAGAACCCATGAACTCAAGAATTTAAATCTGACCAAAATTATTGCCACTCAAGTGTAGGTAACTTAGAANATCATATATATACATAGGCTAGCCCCTATAATCAAGCTATCTAATTCCTATAATTACGCTTCCTATAATTAAGCTATATTACCATATTTACATCCTGTAACAGCTATCTAGAATCTTTCCATATTTACATTCTATAACACTCCCCCTCAAGGTGGAGCATAGATGTTAATCATGCCCATCTTGTTACAAATGTAATCAATGCGGGCTCCATTCAAGGCTTTTGTAAAGATGTCTCCCAACTGGTCTTCTGTTGGTACATATCCTGTACTAATGAGCTTCTCTTCAATCTTTTCACGAACAAAGTGACAGTCGATCTCAATATGTTTAGTGCGTTCGTGAAACACAGGATTTGATGCAATGTGAAGAGCAGCTTGGTTGTCACACCATAGCTTTGCTGGTAGTGAGAGCTCAAAGCCAACTTCTTTCAATAGTTGGTATATCCATACAATCTCACATACTGAGTTTGCCATAGATCTGTACTCTGATTCTGCAGTAGATCGGGAGACTACATTTTGCTTCTTACTCTTCCATGAAACCAGGTTCCCTCCCACAAAGACACAATAGCCAGTAGTGGATCTCCTATCATCCTTGCACCCTGCATAGTCTGCATCAGAATAGGCCTCAATCATGCCAGAGAAACATTCTACCTTAGTGTGTCCATGATGCCCATAAAATAATCCACGTCCTGGAGCTCCTTTCAAGTAACAAAGAATTTGTTCTAGGAGCGCCCAATGGTTAACTGTCGGAGAGGACATAAAGCGGCTGACAACACTGACCGAATACGCAATGTCGGGACGAGTCACTGTAAGATAATTCAACTTCCCCACAAGTCTCCTATACCTCTCAGGATCATGAAATGGTTCACCATCATCCTTTGCAGGCTGTATGTTAGGAGTCATTGGGGTACTACATGGCTTAGCCCCTACTTTTCCTGTTTCTTTCAGCAAGTCAAGAACATACTTCCTTTGGGACAAGAAGATCCCCTTCTTGTTTCTCATGACTTCGACCCCTAGAAAGTATTTCAAAGGTCCCAAATCCTTTGTCTGAAAATGGGAGTGCAAGAAGGTCTTGAGACCAGATATGCCTAAACTATCACTCCCAGTAATCACAATATCATCAACATATACCGCAAGTAGAATGATGCCACCCTTAGATCGCCTGTAAAACACTGTGTGATCAGACTTGCGTTTCTTCAATCCATATTTCAAAACAACTTGACTAAACCTGCCAAACCACGCTCGAGGGCTCTGTTTAAGACCATACAACGACTTCCGGAGCTGACATACTTTCCCATACTCCCCTTGAGCAACAAACCTAGGTGGTTGCTCCATATAGACCTCTTCTTGAAGAGTACCATGAAGAAAAGCATTTTTGATATCCAACTGTTGCAGGGACCAATCATGAGTGGCTGCCAAGGAGATCAGCAAACGAACTGAGGTAAGCTTGGCAACAGGAGAAAACGTATCAAAGTAATCAGTACCATAAGTCTGAGCATAGCCTTTTGCAACGAGACGGGCTTTCAGTCGGGCCACAGAACCATCAGGATTGACTTTAACTGTAAATACCCATTTGCACCCAATAGCTTTCTTGCCGATAGGTAAATCCACTAATGTCCAAGTGCCATTATGATCAAGAGCATTCATCTCTTCGATCATGGCATCACGCCACCCAGGATGGGCCAAAGCTTCACGAACTGTTTTAGGAATGGATAGAGAGTCTAGCTTGGCCAAAAAAGAATAAGAAGGAGAAGACAGGTGATCATAGGAAACAATTGAAGCAATAGGATAAGTACACTGACGTTTACCTTTTCAAAGAGCAATGGGAAGGTCAGAAGTAAGAGCACTGGAGTTTGGATCTGGCGATGAAGCAGATGGTAAAGGACATGAATCTGAACTTGCATTTGGAGGTTGCCGTCGAGTGTAAACATGGACAATAGGGGGCCGAGTAGACTCTAGAGGAGGTGCATGAGGATCTGTAGGAGGTGCAGGAGTATCTGTAGGAGGTGCAGAACAAGGAACAGTATAAACCAACAAATCATCATCCTCCCCCTGACTATGGGAAGGGGAGGAATGAGAGAAGAAAGGAATGTCTTCTTGGAAGGTGACATCGGGAGAGACAAGGTAACGATGAAGAGTGGGAGAGAAACACCGATAACCTTTTTGGAGACGAGAATAACCAAGGAAGACACATTTAAGGGACTTAGGGTCTAACTTAGTGACTTGGGGCCGGGTATCGCGAATAAAGCAGGTACTGCCAAACATGCGGGGGGCAATAGGGAACACAGGTTTAGATGGAAAAAGAACAGAATAGGGAATTGCCCCATTGAGAACCGAAGATGGCATTCGATTAATTAAAAAACAAGCTGTAGAGATAGCATCCGCCCAAAAAGGTTTAGGAACATTCATTTGGAACAAAAGAGCTCGGGCAACCTTAAGGAGATGCCGATTCTTTCGTTCAGCAACTCCATTCTGAGCGGGTGTGTCAACACAGGATGACTGATGAAGAATGCCATGCTGAAGCATATAAGACTGAAAGGAAGCAGATAGGTACTCTTTAGCATTATCACTTCTCAGGGTTTGAACATAAACATTAAATTGTGTTTTTACTTCAGCACAGAAGGCACAAAAATATGAAAAGACCTCAGAACAATTTTTCATTAAATATAACCATGTAACACGAGAGTAGTCATCAACAAAGGTAACAAAATACTTAAAACCAGTTTTGGATAAAATTGGACAAGGACCCCAAACATCAGAATGGACTAACTCAAATGGAGACGCAGCTCGTTTATTGACTCTAGACCCTAAGGGAACACGATGATGTTTGGCAAACTGACACGACTCACAATGCAAAGACGATAAATGACAAAACTGAGGATAAAGCTACTTGAGCGCTTGAAGAGACGGATGACCCAAACGACAATGCACCTCAAATGGAGACAAGGAACTAGAACACGCTAAGGATCTCGGCACCTGAATATCCAGTACATAGAGGCCTCCAGATTCATGTCCTTTACTAATAATCTGTTTCGTCGTAAGATCCTGAAAAAGACAATAATCAGGAAAGAATAAGACACTACAGTTCAAGCTATGGGTGAGTTTACTAACGGACATCAAATTAAATGAAAAATTAGGTAAACTCAACACTGAGGGCAAAGAAATAGATGGTGTGAGGTTAACAGTGCCAGAACCAAGGACATTAGGAGTAGACCCATCAGCTATAGTCACATGAGATGAAGAAGCATGGTTATGGAAGGTTGAGAAAAGGTTAGGATTACCTGTCATGTGGTCTGATGCACCTGAATCAATGACCCACTTGGATGACGAAGAGAGAAGACATGTAGGGGATTTACCTGTATCCACAAAGACAGCAGTCGAAGCAAGAGATTTTAGTGATTCCTGGTACTGAGTGAACTGGGCAAAGTCATCGGCAGAGACCGTAACAGTCTTATCAGACAATAAGGCAACATGCGCAGACCGCCCTCTTAGATGCTTGGTGAGAAGTTTCTTACAAGTGCGTTTCGTATGCCCCAACTCATGTCAGTAAAAGCACTCGACTTCCCTTGACTGCTGACTCCGATACATGTAGGGGATTTACCTGTATCAGCAAAGACAGCAGTCGAAGCAAGAGATTTCAGTGATTCCTGGTACTGAGTAAACTGGGCAAAGTCATCGGCAGAGACCGTAACAGTCTTATCAGACGATAAGGCAACATGCGCAGACCGCCCTCTTGGATGCTTGGTGAGAAGTTTCTTACAAGTGTGTTTCGTATGCCCTAGCTCATGGCAGTAAAAGCACTCGACTTCCCCTGACTGCTGACTCCGACTGTCCATATTCCGGTCACGATGATTCAGCCCCCCCCGAGAGCCACCTCGAGTACTACCCCGAAAATCCCCACGACTAACAAGAGCACTGTTAGTAGCAATGGGCTGAGAAGTCTGCAGGTTCTCTGTGCAAAGGACTCTAGAAAAAATTTCCTGCAAAGACGAGATTTCAGGGTTTGAGAGAACTTGAGATTTAACAGCCTCAAACTTGGGACGGAGGCCTGCTAGGAAACTCATGACTGCCATTTTCTCCCTCTGATCTTGTTGAACTGTGACATCAGGGCTGACTGGGAGAAGCATATTTAGTTCTTCATAGGTTTTCTTGAACTCCATAAAGTAAGCAGTAAGAGGCTTATCCTGCTGTTCTCCCCGATAAAAGTTCTTACATACCTCACACATACGAGATATGTTTCCTCGTCCAGAGTACAAGAAATCTAGATATGCCATCAACTCCTTCACAAATTCACAATGATTGATCAGACCAAGTACCTCCGTATCAATAGAATTCCGAATCTGCAAGAATAGTCTTGCATCATCCCGCAGCCATGCTTTTTTGGTATCATCCGTAGGAGGATCAGAGGTAAGATGATCGTCCTTCTCAATGCTCCGTAAGTACACCCGAACAGTTTTACTCCAGTCTAAGTAGTTGGAGCCTTTGAGTTTATGCTCAGTGATTTTTGTCATAACCGGAACTACCTCAGCCATGACTGTAGATTTATTTTCTGTCATAGATGAAGCAAGACACAAAGAAACCAAGCAAAACCACCCAAACAGCCGAAGCAATACAGAAACAGCGGAATAGCAAACCAAACCAGAATGTCAAATCACCACAATGGAATATCAAAACCAAACCAGAATATCCCCACAGCCAGCACCAGAATGCTCAAAACAGAATGAGAACAGAAGCCAAATAAACCCAAACAGAATTCCCAAAAGACAGAATTCCCAAACAGCAAAACAGTGAACAAAATGGGAGAGGAATAGTGACCAAACCAAAGGATGACGCTGGAAACGAGACGAAAAACACCAGAGATACACCGGAAATGGGACGAGAACGCCGGCGAGACAGATCGGAGGAGAAGAAGATGCCGCACGCTCCTTCACGCTCCGGCGCGTGGGTCGCAGGGCAGAAGCGTTGGCCTGCGCGTGTATGTCACACGCGCCGCCGATGGCTGCCGGACTCTCTGGGTCGGCCGGCCGGTGGCTTCTGAACAATCCGAATGGGGCGGTGAGGCAAAACAAGCACCCGTATATGGGTGCCCTAGACTCACCCTCACAAATTCTCACAAACCCTAATAGAAGCTTGGACAAATTGTACCAAGCTCTGATACCATGTTATTTCTGGTAAAAAGTATGTATTTCATTCATAGGACCATCATATATATACATAGGCTAGCCCCTATAATCAAGCTATCTAATTCCTATAATTACGCTTCCTATAATTAAGCTATATTACCATATTTACATCCTGTAACAGCTATCTAGAATCTTTCCATATTTACATTCTATAACAGTTCTAAAGTGGGTTATTGGTACTAAAAAGGTTTATATGATGATCACACCACTGTTAGTTTCTCTTGTAGATAGTCTTCAATTACGAGAAATTAACTTGGATAAGGTGCGATCGTGGAAACCCTTTTACAAACTCAGGCAACAAAGAGTGTTGGCTCCACTTTTACTTTTAGACAAAAGATCAGGAGATCAGAGAGCAACTTTCAGTGAGCTTAATGGCATGGAGATGGCAAAAGTAGGGTATGAAATATATGCAGAGGGAACCACCCGAGTTTTGCGTATTTGTGAGATATCTGATAGTTTCAAGAGAGATACTGTGCTTGATTGGTGTGCGAAAATTCAAATAAGAGTTTCTCAGTTTGCAGTTCACCTACTTGAACATGCAAAACAGGTATTCTCATTTATGTTTACTTGTTGAGTGCTTGAGTCTGTCAATACCTAATATTTATATACTATTGTTGAACCCATTTTTTCTATGTTTACTGTTTATGCTTGCAAATGTGTGCGTGTTGTGCGGATTTTAGTCGTAAATTAATTTATTTAAAATGTAAACATATGTTGTTCACTGCTTTTTAAGATCATAGTGTGCTTGTCTCGGTTTTGTACCAGGCTCTAAAGTCCATCTGTCCCAAAAATGAAAAATTGAAAAGGGCATCTCAAATATATTTGTTGTCAGGGATATATTTATCTAATTTCAAACATTGCTAGCTAGGAGCCTAGAAATACAGTGATTATGAAGGTTTAAAGTAATCAGATGCCTGACCCTTCAGAAAGGAGATTGATTTCTCCCTGTCTACATGATAAATTTAGAGTATTCAATACATCCTCAATTGAGGCATAGCAGCTAGGTTTTGTATTTTCAGTATTAAGCTCCAGTTTTGCGTGTGATTGAGAAACATTTGTATTGTTGTGATTGATAGTCTCTGACGTTACTATTTTTTGAAGGAAGAAGATGAGAATGAGCCTACAGATTTTACACAGATTGTAGTTGCAAGGGTTGAGAATCTGAACTTCAGTACTTTTTCTAGTAATCACCAGAAATATAACGCCATCAGTGTACAGGTACTATGATTGGATATGCTTAGTTCAACTGAGTGACTAACTTCTACATGTAATTGCACTTTATGTTTTGTTATGCCTAGTGTTTTCAAGAGCCTCAGTCAATTTTTCCAGTCAAGAGACTTTATTGATTATATCCTATTTGTTGTTAATCCAGCACTTGAATTTAGAACTCAAGTGGAATGGGGCCCCTTTTGCATCAATGCTTCGCAGACAGCAATTAGATTACAGTGATTCAAATGATAGTGTACTCAAGATTGTCTTTATCCTGCCTATGTCCAGTTCCAATGTTAAGCAAGTTAGATACTCATCAATTTTTCTTCAGGTAAAGTTTACTCTGATTTTTTTTTTTCAGGGGCCTCTGGTTTGCCTTTAAGCTTTTTCACCTTACTAGAAGCCAGTATCATTCAATCATAAGGAATAAATTTAACAGCCAAATATTCATATAGGAATTGGTTATGCTCATCTATGATTTGACATCATGGTTTATGCAGCCAATTGTTTTGAACCTTGATGAGGAGACGTTAATGAAAATTGCTTCATTTTGGAGAACGTCTCTTAGTGACTCAGAAAGTCAGCGATATTACTTCGATCATTTTGAGATCCATCCAATAAAGGTCTCCTTCTTTTTGTATTGTCTATCTTTTTATTACCTTATTCTTTTGCACTAAATACTGTTTCAGAATCTATTCTGCATTTTATAGATCACTGCAAACTTTATCCCGGGGGAATCACATTCAAGTTATAGCTCAGCGCAAGAGACTCTGAGGTCTTTACTTCACAGTGTGGTTAAGGTTTGATTGGCACACTTTATCAACCCCCCCTCCCCCCCCAGGGGCCTTTTTATAATTATGCTGTATGTTTATTTATTTTTATTTTTTTCTAGGTGCCTCCCATAAAAAATATGGTTGTCGAACTGAATGGAGTCCTGATTACCCATGCTCTGATAACTGTACGTGAACTATTTATTAAATGCGCACAACATTATTCATGGTAAGCCAATAATATACTTCCTTTTGACTTTATATGGGCTACATTAATTCATGACTGAATATTGATGAGTTTATGCAGGTATGCCATGAGGGCCATATATATTGCTAAAGGAAGCCCTTTGCTGCCGCCAGATTTTGTTTCTATTTTTGACGACTTGGCTTCTTCCTCACTCGATGTCTTCTTTGATCCTTCCCGCGGATCGATGAGTCTTCCAGGATTCACTTTAGGTATATCTTCTCTTCTCTTCCCATTTCTCTTATCTAAGTTATCTAATAGTTGTCGAATTCCACTTTGTTCTTTTGTTTTCGTTCTCCATGGATTAAGGTTGTTGAGTTTTATAGAATTTGTACTTGAAATTAATACAGCAATTATCATCATAGTTATGAATAGCTCAAGTTTTACGTGGCTTCTTTGGTCTTGGTTTTTTCATAGAAGTCTGGTTTACTTGTCTATTTCTATGGTCTTTGGTTTTCCTTACACGACGGATTGAGACTCCAAGGCATTGCAATTACGTTTTGTGGATTGATCTCATTTTAACTGGGCTTCATAGGTTCTGCTAATAGTTTCTTGATCTGTATAATGCTTATGGAATTGATGGTTAATGGAGGTAACTTGGAGTTTTCATGAGAGGTTTGAGTCACTGTGTAGTGGTGTTATAATATCTTATCTCCATTTTCTTCCATTTTGATGGAGAAATTGAGAACCAAAGATGAAATTTCTTTTATATACCAAGAGGAGTTGGGATTTAGCGAATGGTGGCTTTGCATTAAATAGTTCCAACCTGCAGTTTATCCACATGTGGCTGGAATTTATGCATGATAAGACAATGATTACACTGAATCATGCAATTATGCACTACCTTCTAGCCTTCTTCCTTCTTTAGGAAGATTCAATATCAATTGGAACGGAGACTTGTTCTCTTTTTGATGATGTTTCCTTAAACTTACTGCCTATAGACAGAAGAAATTGAAATTTTTACACGATAGAAAAGTGGGAAGGTTAGTCCACCTCCTTTTTTTAATAATTTTGTCTATTTTATGTGCACCGGCAGATAGTTGCTTCTTCAATTATGATGTTAGGACAAGTACTTTGATGTTTAGTTAGTACTAATATGTATGGTTTTTTGCCGCTTTGCTATCAATCAGGTACTTTCAAATTTATCAGTAAATGCATCAAAGGTGAAGGTTTTTCAGGGACAAAACGCTACTTTGGTGATCTAGGGAAAACGGTAAGTTCTACCTCTTAGTTGTCTTCTTTTATATGCTTTCAAGTACAGATGTGATCATGGACATCAATATAATTATCAATTTGTGGTGGTTCTGCAGTTGAGATCTGCAGGTTCTAATGTAGTTTTTGCTGCCGTGGCTGAAATATCAGACTCTGTTCTTAAAGGGGCTGAAGCAAATGGTTTCAATGGAATGGTACAGAATTTCCACCTTCTTTTCTTTAATGATATGGTTACTTTCGTTTTACCAAGGACCGATTCACTAGTATATGTTTGATATTGGTAATTTTGACAATTTTAATTTTCAAGATGAGTGGCTTTCACCAAGGAATATTAAAATTGGCTATGGAGCCATCATTTCTGGGAACTGCTTTGATGGAAGGTGGCCCAGATAGAAAGATCACACTTGATCGAAGTCCAGGCGTTGATGAGGTAGTACCATAATATTTTCATTAATCACAATTTGCAGCTTAGGCATAGGAAAAGCACAATTCAATAATCGTGACAATGTATATTTTTTTTATGATTTTCCAATCTTTTGTCAATCAAAAAATGAAATTTATTGGAATTGATTTTAAAAATGTTGAATATTAAATTCAATTTAAATGAAAAGGATAACTCCGTAAAAAAATTCTCCCTCCTTTTCACTTTCTCTTCCCCGCGCATGCTTCCTTCCAGATTTTTTTTGCCTCCTTTCCTCTTTCTCTTCCCCAGGTATCTTTGTCTAAGCTTGAAAGACCTATGGAGGGAGTCAAAGACTGGTTGGAAGCAGTACATACAGCAGGCATCCCTTGTGCTGTTGTTTCAAGTCTTGACAGCAGAAACATGGTTGAAGCCTTGGAACGAATGGGGCTCAATAAGTATTTTCAGATTGGTAATAATTGAGAACTGAAAATGAGACCTATTCTTGTAATAGTGAGTCCACTTGCTCAATAAACATGAAACTTTTAGAATGAGTAATTTTGGTTCAGATAACAAACTCTGCTTGAACCTTGGATTTTCAATTCGTTCTACAGTTATAATATACTTAAATGAGATGGTTAGTTGATTTGGGATGGAGCCACTTTTTCTCATGAAAAACTTGCTGTTCGGTTTAACTTCTGATCGATATAGAGAATGTGGGAGAGAAAGAGGAAAGGAAGGGAAGCAGAAAAATCTGGGAGGAAGCATGCGCAGGGAGAAAAAGTGAAAAAGAGGGAGAATTTTTTTTTTTATAAAATGGTGAGGTGGCACAATAATAGCCATTAGATGATGTTAAATTAAAATGGAGAGTTGAGATTTCTTTAACATGACCCGGTCATGTTGCTTAGCAACATGACTGGATCCGCCCCCCTCTTATACCCATACACCACATTTTTTATTTTCTTTTAATTTGNCCCCCGTTAAAGCCCACAGTCAATAACCATACTTTTTGACTCAATGTGAGAGTAACAAGAAACTAAGTAACCTAATATAAGTTGAAATGATAAATTCTTTACTAAAGTTTATAATCTAAAGTCATATAAAAAATAGAAAAAAAGTAAAACCAGAATTGTAAAACTCAATTTTGGTGTTTTGTTTATGAACCCAAAGAAGATAATTGGGCTAAATGGGACACTCTGCCTTTGTGCAAGACTGAAGCTGGTTATCCAAGATTCTTTCCTTAACGTCTCACTATACCCATCCACCTATAGGCCGAGTACATCTGTCACTGATTCATTGGATTCAGTTGATGATTTGCCAAGGTTCGATAACATTTTTTTAGTTATATTTGAGTAATGTTACATTTAAAAACTATACACAAATTACTCATGTGACAATGTGACAAAATATATATTTGAAGTGAAAAAAATTTCAAGTGGTGTGGGACCACTGAAGCATAGACTAGACTGAAATATTAGTATTAAAATTGTTGAATGTTTATTTTAAGAAAATTAAATAGTTTTCCATCAATGATTTTTTCTCATTTGAGTTATTCTTTTACAAATTTAATTTTGTACTTTTTTTTTAATAAGTATTTAATGCTTGATTGTCATTGCATTGATTGGGCTCAATTGCGATTTCCTCGTACAAAGATTTCATTTATGTTTGCTAAAAGTAAGAATCACATTGAGTTTATAGCCAACGTAATTCTTAGCAGTGTTGAGGCTTATTATTTTAATATTACACTTTGACAACTTACTTACATAATTATTATATTTTTTAACTTAATTACTTAAATATTACAATTTTCTAAAAATTAAAAACTTAAAAAAAAATTAAATTTATGCAATGGGCCCCATTGCAACCGGCATGTTCACTCTATGTTCTTTTCTTCACTCCATTTTTGTGAACCATACAAATTGGCCTTTGAATCTTCAAATCCGAAAAAAGTTGAAGTGAAAGTGATGCATATGGACATGGGCAAGTCAAAAATAAAAATAATTTGAGTTTAGTGAAAAGTGAATACGTCGGCTAACAGTTGACGTGTTTGGTGGGGTCCATTGCGTATATTTAATTTTTTTTAAGTTTTAATTTTTAAAAAATTGTAATATTTAAGTAAATAAGTTAAAAAGTATAATAATTATATAAAAAAATTATCAAAGTGTAATATTGAGGTCAATGCACCCAAGTGTTTTGTTCTTCTAAACAAAATAAAAAGAAATAAGTGTCTTGTTTTAATAAATAAAAATCCTATTTTTTTTTGCAAAAAGACAAAATTTGCCAAAATTAACTTAGATATAACAAGTTAGCTCAGACAAAAAATAAAGTACCTAACAAATTAGTTAAGATAATTAATTTTTAAATTTACGATCGCACAACTTATATAAATGCACTTAAATTTGGTGATTATTCTCCTAATAATCTTTTTTTAATTTTTAAATATTTGGCCAAATATTTTCTATTTAAAAAGGGAATAAAAATAGAGAAGGCAAGCAAAAGGAGCAAGTCTTTCAATATTGTCCTTTTGCAAACAAATTTTATGACAATTATAAAAATTTGGCACTCCATGTCATTTTAACCACCAAAATTTGACATTCAAAAAAAAAGTTTAAAATTCGACACTCCATTAAAGCAAATGCAAAAATTTGACACTCTCAAAAATTAAAATGTGACACTAACTTTTAAAAAAAAATTGACATTAAAAAAAAAAAGTCAAAATTCGATGTAAAAATTTGGCACTCTCCACCAAAATGCGACATTGATGTTAAAAAAAAAAAAAAAAAAAAANAAAAAAAAAACTGCCCTATTGTCAATCCTATCCATGAAATTTGTTTGCAAAAGGACAATATTGAAGGACTTGCTCCCAGGTAAACAGGGGATTGTCGCTGGCCTTTTTCCTATCGTTTTCTCCATTCCCTTCTGGCCAGGCTAAAACGTGATTCATTCCTTTTAAAAAAAAACCATTTTTTATCAGTTCACCATTGATCAAGGCATCAATTTTTCTTTGGTAGAATCTACTGTTTATGCCTTTCGGTTTTCAAACTCTTTTGACACTTCAAAACCGAAAACTTGGAAGGTCCAACGTCTTGTATTCTTGCTACCTCCAAAATTCCAATTGTGAAAGAACTGTGAACTTCGCACTGGTTACAAGAGCAAAATGTCAGGTCCTCAGTGCTGCTCAAACCCACCAATCCTCAACCCAAGTTCTGGAGCTGGCCATGTTGAAAAGCTCGGTGGCCTAGACGCCTATGTCACTGGCCCCTCTGACTCCAAGCTTGCCATTCTTCTGGTCCCCGATATCTTTGGTATGTCAAAATCAAATATTCAACTTTTACTCTCTCTTGCTTTCAGACTTCTGTGTTCCTTCTTTGTTCTCTTTTTTGGGTGGTCATCTATGGTTACTCTTGTGCTTTCTATGCCTGGTTCTATATATGATGAAATGGGTGTTTGACTTTTTGGGCGGTGATGGTGAGTTTTGTAGCCAGTTGCCTCTTGTTTAATTTATTGACTATGACCTCTTGATTAGTTAAAGGAAGCATTTTTTAATCAGATTCATGTGTTTGAGAATTGGAAGTTCAAAGCTCTTTCTCCTGAAGTTTGTTTGAAAAACGTCAAATTTGATATGAAGTTACGAACTTGTTTTCTGTTATTTCCATCTTCATAATGTGCTACAATTTGCTGGATAACAGTACATACTGTGCCTCAAACCTTGGAGCATATAATGTTAGACATATTCTGTTAAAAAGTTTATTTTTTATTTTCTTTTTCCACTCTGTGCGTGCATGTGTTTCTTACTGTCTAATGTTTCTAGTTGTTTCATCAGATCTCAGATATTCTGTTTCAACATCTGGGGCCAATTGGTATATAGACTTTTATATACTGAATTGATAATATATAGCGTGCCCATATTAACTTTATATATCAGCTTAACAGTTATTTCCTTAAAACAACATCATCTTTTAACTTCATATCTTCAACTTGTCTTGCAGGCTTTGAAGCACCGAATTTAAGGTATGGTTAATTTTTGTATCTGTTTTGTAAGTCAAATTTGGTTATATGTGAAAGTAAACTGTTTTGGCTTCTTTCCAGCAACGGCTGGGTTTTGGTTTCTTTCCTGTTGCAGAGTAATTTCTGTTGTAGTTGAGGGGGATTAATAGTCAGTGGCCTTACACAGCCATTGATGTTAACAGTGATGTGTATTTTAGGGTATCAAATCCATGTTTTCTTGGATCTAATTGTTCATTTCTTGTGAAGATGAATGAGAGTGCGTTATGCTAGAAGATTGTGTGGATGGTATTATGCACTCTTATCTGATTGAACCAATGGCCTAAAAGATAAATCTGATTAAACCTACTTGTCCTATAGTAATAGGGATACTGACAGTGTTGAAAGAGAGTCATAGTCCGTGACAGAACTGCAGCAGGCTATCTATAACTTGTTAGAATTGACTAGACCCCTATATTAATCCACTCTCTTCTGCAACTCTGTGTGTGTGTGATTCTTAATGTACCTCATTAGTTCTTCCCCTGCAAAGTAATACCATGTTTTCTCTGTTGTAAAGGAAGCTTGCAGACAAGATTGCAGCTGCAGGGTACTATGTGGTGGTTCCTGAATTCTTAAATGGTGATCCCTATGCTCCCGAGGATGCGAACAGGCCTTTACCTGTCTGGTTAAAAGATCATGCTCCGGTTAGTTCTTATACAATAATGCTCCAACATTGGTTATTTGCAATTGTTTGTTTTATTTCTGTTAATTCTGGTAAAACTGTATGTATTTCATTCATAGGACCATCATATATATACATAGGCTAGCCCCTATAATCAAGCTATCTAATTCCTATAATTACGCTTCCTATAATTAAGCTATATTACCATATTTACATCCTGTAACAGCTATCTAGAATCTTTCCATATTTACATTCTATAACACTCCCCCTCAAGGTGGAGCATAGATGTTAATCATGCCCATCTTGTTACAAATGTAATCAATGCGGGCTCCATTCAAGGCTTTTGTAAAGATGTCTCCCAACTGATCTTCTGTTGGTACATATCCTGTACTAATGAGCTTCTCTTCAATCTTTTCACGAACAAAGTGACAGTCGATCTCAATATGTTTAGTGCGTTCGTGAAACACAGGATTTGATGCAATGTGAAGAGCAGCTTGGTTGTCACACCATAGCTTTGCTGGTAGTGAGAGCTCAAAGCCAACTTCTTTCAATAGTTGGTATATCCATACAATCTCACATACTGAGTTTGCCATAGATCTGTACTCTGATTCTGCAGTAGATCGGGAGACTACATTTTGCTTCTTACTCTTCCATGAAACCAGGTTCCCTCCCACAAAGACACAATAGCCAGTAGTGGATCTCCTATCATCCTTGCACCCTGCATAGTCTGCATCAGAATAGGCCTCAATCATGCCAGAGAAACATTCTACCTTAGTGTGTCCATGATGCCCATAAAATAATCCACGTCCTGGAGCTCCTTTCAAGTAACAAAGAATTTGTTCTAGGAGCGCCCAATGGTTAACTGTCGGAGAGGACATAAAGCGGCTGACAACACTGACCGAATACGCAATGTCGGGACGAGTCACTGTAAGATAATTCAACTTCCCCACAAGTCTCCTATACCTCTCAGGATCATGAAATGGTTCACCATCATCCTTTGCAGGCTGTATGTTAGGAGTCATTGGGGTACTACATGGCTTAGCCCCTACTNGCATATTTAGGCATTTGTTAGCATTTTCTTTCTCTTTTGATTTCTTAAAAATTATGTTTGCATCCATTGTTTTGGATGATCATGAACTTTTTCCGTGCCAACTCTTTCACTTATGAATCTATCATGTCTGAATCACCAAAAGAAAGAAGCAAATGGAAGAGGAGTTCATACAGCAGTAACTGCTATGTTCATACACTCTAATAATCACTTATTTCTTTTACTTTCAGATGTTAATGTTCCAATTGCTGTGCTTGGAGCTGAGATAGAAAAAATTTCTCCTCCTGAACTCATTCAACAGTTTGAACAAGTCCTAAATGCTAAACCTGGGGTAACACGATTTCTTGGTTGTTTTGTTGTTGACTGCAATCTTCTTATATTAGCTTCATGATTTGCTGATGCTCTTCAATTATCGGTTCTGTTCTGCATTTTTTTTCGTGTGGATATCATGTAAGTTAGAGGAATGAAATGAAGAAAAAATTCTAAAATTACATTCCACCTTAACTAATTCCTGTTAAGATGGTATTTTAGAAGGATACTTGTGTTATGTAGATTTTCTCTCCACTTTCACTCCATTTTTAGGTGATTGATTTTGGTGTAACTGAGATAAAATATTCTCCTCATTTTCATTCATCTCATATTCTCGTTACTTTCCCAAACAAGTTAATATAGCTTTCACCTCTAGTTTCCATTCCCAACGCTGATGAATAGAATTGTGTTCTGTGCAGCTTGACTGTCATTTTAAGATATTTCCTAAAGTCTCCCATGGTTGGTCTGTGAGGTATGACAATGAAGATGCAGAAGCTGTGAAGGTTGCAGAGGAAGCCCATAAGAACTTGTTGGAGTGGTTTGCTAAGTATGTTAAGTGAGAAATCTTGTTCTGTGAATGCTTCTATATGGATTACATATTTACATCATCTTGTGCTTGCATGGAGGATATCAAAAGCTACCCGTTTTGTGTAGTTGTAGTATTGTAGACTCCATTTACATAGTATAGCTGTTGTGTGATGATAGTGAGATGGCAGGTTTATTTCTGCGGCAATCCTTCTGTATTCTATGAATAAATGCTGCATTGTTGGACATGGATCACATTGGTATCTTCATATGTGGTGATAATCTTGGGACTCCTACATATTCTTTGTCTTATATCTTTGTATGAAATCTTTGTTTACGAAAATGTGATACCTATATTCCAAACTGCTTGTTATGGGAGGAGAGGAAGGGACGAAATATTCCAAGCTAACAATTTATAGAGTGGAATACTTAAAAATCATTTAATTGTTTCTATTTTTGTAGTATTTATAATCTTACAAGTTCCAACACTGACAATTATATATTTTTTTTTGGATACTTTTGATTACAACTTTAGATTCGAACACAAAATCGATAAGCCTTAAAGACAACTTTAGTACTATTCAGTTACAAGTTGTTTGGTATCGACAATCATATCTACTTTGTGTATGAAGAATTGATAAATTGTCTTGCGCGCAAAAGTTGTGCAAATATGTGTGTCATTACTCAATTTTGTCTACTGTTTATTTTGTGTGTATATAATTATATATCATTGTCTCCATCTATGCAAAAATATATTCTTTTTTATATTTAAAATTTTTTAATGTCTTCACATTACATAATCTTAATTTCTTTTTTTAAAAATAAATTTAAGTTTAGTGTGTGAACATCATTTGTCTATCAAAATTTTCTTTGCTTCAATCAAGAATTATTGACAAAATACACACAACATAATTATTAGTATGCCTAAGTCATAACAATTTTTTTTAAGAGAGAATTATTTTAAAGTTTTAAAATTTAGAAAAAAAGATTATAAAATGTTAAAAAGATAAAATTTTCAAATAGATACTTATTATGTCATCAGAAATAGTCAAAATATTATTCAATGTTACATGATTATTTTATTATTATGTAATTATTATGTTCAAATATCAATAAAATAACAATTTATATCAACGAAATAATTACATAGCTGCCAAGGATATCGAAAAGAAAGAGGTGCCCTAGACTCTTTTTAATACTATTAAAGAACTTAGTAGAGTTCTTTCTTCCTCCTCTTGAATCTATTTGGAGATGGGAGCTTTAGTTGGAACATAATAATACTGCTACTTGAGCTTTAGTTGGAACATAATAATACTGCTACTTGCTTGTGTCCAAAAATTCACATTCCCGTATAAGCAAATGAAAGAAGAGAGAAAATGAAATACTCGAGTTGTGATCTAAATCCAGATCAGAAGGAATGAATTCATTGATTAATCATTTTTTATTACAGGAATATATAGCCAACTGGAAGGCTTGCTCCAGAAGCTTTTTACATAACTATTTTCAGTTAGCAACTAAATTAAACTAACTAACTTGACAGCTGGCTTTTACTAACAAACTAAAAACGTCATCACTGATGACATGGCATTGGACTTCACCCTTCATCATCTGAGGCTTTGTGTTTAACATTCCCCCTCAAACTCAAGGTTCTAGGCAAAACAGTGATTTTGTTGTGGTTTGACAGAAAATCCTTGGTGGAAAGAGGCTTAGTGAGCATGTATGCCAATTGATTTGCAGAAGGAACATGACAAAGAGAAAGAGACCTATTGAGCAACCTTTCCATTACAAAATGACAATCAATTTCAATGTGCTTGGTGTGAGCATGCAACACAGGATTGGCTACAAGAAAGGTGGCACTGAGATTGTCACAGAGCAACATGGGAGATGCAGGTAAGGTGAAACGAAACTCTTTGAGTAAGGACTGAAGCCATAACAATTCAGAAGTGACATTTGCCAAGGCCCTGTATTTTGCTTCAGTACTGGAGCGTGCTACCACTTTTTGTTTACCAGAGGACCAAGAAATGAGACTAGCTTTAAGGAAAATGGCATGTCCACTAGTGCTGCGTTTGTCATCAGGACAGCCAACCCAATCTGAGTCCGAATATGCTAGAAGAGGTAAGGAACTAGATGTGGATATGGTGAGACCATAAGAAAGAGTGCCTTTGATATATTTGAGGAGTCTTTTGGCAGCCTACATATGGACATCTGTAGGAGCACTCATGAATTGACATAGCTTGTTAACTGAAAAGGCTATGTCAAGCCTAGTGATAGTGCAATATTGCAAAGCTCCCACTATGCTGCGATATAGAAGAGGTTGAGCTAATAACTCATCATCAGTAAAAGAGAGGACTTGAGAGCTAACCATGGGAGCAGCAGCTAGCTTTGAATCCTCGAGACCTGTTCTATGAAGCAAATCAGTAATGTATTTACTCTGAGAAAGATGCAAAGACTGAGGGGTCCTGTTAACTTCAATGCCCAAAAAATAATTATGTGACCCCAAATCTTTCAAAGCAAATTCAGAGTTGAAGGATTGAACAAGTGTTTTGAGAAATTGTAAACTAGAGCCAATTAGAATGATGTCATCTACATAAACCAGTAGATAAACAATTGTTGCAGGTGAGTGAAAAATAAATAGTGAGTTATTTGATATAGCACAAGTAAAACCCCACTGTAGGAGAGTCACTTTCAGTTTTGTAAACCATGCTCTAGGAGTTTGCTTTAAGCCATATAATGCTTTCCTCAATCTACACACATGGTGAGGAAATCTGAAATCTTCAAAGCCTTGTGGTGTCTCATGTAAACTTCTTTAGTGAGATCACCATTTAAAAATGTATTGTTGACATCTAGCTGCTAAATTGGCTACCCTTTTGACAATGCAATAGTAAGAACTACTCTAATTGTAGCTGACTTGACTATTGGACTAAATGTCTCAAAATAATCAATGTCATAGGTTTGAGTAAACCACTGAGCCATCAAGCGAGCCTTATACCTCTCAATAGACCCATCAGGATTGTATTTGAGTTTGTAAACCCATCTTCAGCCTACAATATTTTTGTGAGAAGGATGGGGAACAAGTTCCCATGTGTTATTGACTTGTAAGGCTTTGAATTCTTTGGCCATAGCATCAATCCAATCAGGCACTTTGATTGCTTGATTATAAGTAGAAGGTTCTGATGGAGGCATGGAATAAGCTGTGGTATATGCTTTTGGTTTAAAAATGTCATTTTGGCTCCTAGTGACAATTCTAGAAGGGACTAAGACTGAGGAAGGTATTGCAAGAACAGGTGCATCTGATGGTGCAGACACAGGAGGTAAAACTATGGATTCTGGGGAGAGTAAAGCACTTGAAGAAGATTCTGCAGGTACTTCAATAGAAGTAGAAGGTAATTCATTAGAGGAAGAAAGAAGTCTGTCACTATGGCTAGGCAGTGATATACTGATTACAGGTGGTATGGTAATAGGAATAACAAAATCTTGATGATGGGAAGATACTAAAGGCACTTGTGACTGAAATGGAAAAACATATTCAGCAAACACAACATGCCTAGAAATGTAGATTCGTTTAAATTGCATTTCCAAGCATAAGAATCATTTATGTTTATTGCTGTAACCCAAGAAACAACAAGAGGCAAACCTATTATTTCTAATTTATGAGAACGATAAGGCCTCAAATAAGGAAAAGACAATAGGTAGTTTGTTTATGAGATAAACTGCTGTTTGAAATGCAAATGGCCAATATTTAGTTGGAACGCTAACAATAGTAAGCAATGACAAACCAGTTTCAACCACATGCCTGTTTTTCCTTTCAACTATCCCATTATGTTCAGGTGTCTAAGGACATGAAAACTTGCGCTCCATACCAAGACTCTTAACTAGTTGATCAAATGCAACAAACTTACCACCACAATCAAATTGAAGAACCTTAATCTTGCATTCAAACTGTCTCTCTAAATGTGTCAGATTTAGATTTTAGCAAATAAATCCAAGAGAAGCGACTATAATCATCAACTAGTAACAAGAAATAACAGGCTTCATTTATAACAGAACAAGAAGGAGAACCCCATAAGTCAAAATGTATCGAATCAATGGGCTTTATTGCTCTAGTTTTTGATTTTACAAAGGGTAAAACTGACAAGCACTGCAAACAGAAGTATTATTGAATGAAAAACAATGCAAATGACATTGAGACATAACCCTATTAACTACCTCAATAGCAGGGTGATCAAGTATATTATGCCATAATTGCAAATTAGAAACATTTTTATTTGAACCCAAACTGAATACTTGAAAAGCTGTAGCAACAATATTACTGGAAGAATTACTGTCAAATATTTGAGAAGTCAAGACTGTACATTCCTTGATCAATGATTCCTTGGAGCAGCACCTCGTGTGTTGTCTGATCCTTCACAAGAAAGTAAGATGAATGAAACTCTATATAAGTAGCATTATCTTGACATAACTTCTGTACACTAACCAAATTGGCAATAATTTTAGGCACATGTAAAACATTCTTCAATAATAAATCCTCTTGGAGGTTGGAATGGATGTAATACTTGTGTTAAGCATAGTTAGAGATTTACCATTGCCCACAGTTACTCTTTCCTCTCCATCAAAGGGATTGTGAAGTGCCAGATTCCTAAGATCAGCAGTCACATGGTGTGTGGCTCTAGTGTCCAGAAACCAATGAGTGTCATCTACAAGTCCAGCAGTAGCCATCAATGTTTGTGGCTCTTGAGTCTGTGATGCATTTCCAGTGGCTGTTTTGGGTTGAAAGTTGTTGTCAAACCTATCCCAGCATTCAGAAGCTACATGGCCAGGCTTGTGACAAATTTGACACTGAGGTTTGTTGTTATTACCATAGCCAGGTCTGTTCTTTCTGAATTGAGTACCTTGGCTTAAGAAGGAACGATTTGGTGTACTACCATTTCTAGATTGGAAATTATGGCTACCACCTTGAGAAAACTTCTTCTTCCCTGCTCCTTGATTATACATAGCAGGATTTCTTTGATTGTACATGGTAGCATTTGCCTGCATTAACACTTGTTCTTTCATAGATTTCTGTCTCTCTAGCCTTCCTTCAAAAGTGAGTAGATGGCTTTGTAGAGTTTCAACAGAAACTGATTCAAAACTAAAAGGTGCAACTACTGGATTGTACTCAGGCCCCAATCCACTCAAAATTGCCATTACATGATCTTCTTGAGTCACATTCTCTCCTATAGCTCTCAGATTATCACATAAATTTTTGATTTTCTGAATATAATCCCAAATTCCAAGATTACCTTTACAAGTTGTCTGTAGTTTAAGCTTCAATTCCATGATCTTAGCTCTTGATGAGCAAGCAAAACTATCTGCCAAGGAATTCTACATTTCAACTGCAGTGCTGTAAGGCATGATTTGAGCCAAAATTTGCTCAGTTAAAAAAGCATAAATCCAACTCATAACCAATCAATTCTGCCTCTGCCAAAGAGTGTATGAACACACTTTTTATACAATAGTTATCCCTCATACTTAGTCTTTTAAACCTCTTTTGGGCTGAATTGCATAGACTTAGACCTCATTTCATGACTTTGGATCCATTTGTGCCTAATTGCAATTTCCAGCAATACTGAGCATTATATGCTGTCTCTGTGTTTCGTACATATCTTGAGTTCTGGATGTCTAAAAATTCCGAGTCATACCTTGTAGGAAAGCTGAGAGAATTGTCTACAACTTTCTTTCAGGGCTCCAAAGCTTATTCGGACGTTCAGAAGGTCATATGCAGCCTGGAAGCCAGAGAAGACATGCTGTCGCAGGATCCTGACCTACATGCAGTATTTGGGTCATAACTTGAGTTGTGGATGTCATATGGACCTGAAACTGGTACCATTGGAAAGCTAACAGATAGAGCTTCAATTGATATGAAGACCAGTTCACCAAATTTTATGTTGAAGATGGTCTTATTTGCAGTGGAAGTTAGCTGACGGTTCCAGAAGAAATTCAGAATCAAGTCATTAGATATTTTTAGACAGATTTTGAGCATTCTTTAGTCTCTAAGTTTTTTCTCAGATATTTTGTAAGAACTTGGCTTTTCTTGTTCATGGAGGGCTAATTCATTATATCAATCCAGGTTTTGGCTGTTCTGATTATTGGTTTTGAGATTATGTGTTGTTGTTATTCATTTTAGTTGTTAATCAAGTTCTTTCAATCCTCTGAAATATTCTGTTTGAATTGCTTAATTCGGATTTGGATTATTCATGTGTTCATATTCTGTTTGCATGTGATAAAAGAGGATTGTATGGTTAATTAATGGTTCTAAGCTTGGACGGATTAATTACCTTGGCTGGATTCAGGACTTAGGTTAAACTGGACTTGAATGTTTGCTTAATTCATTTAGTCCCTTGTTGAACCGAATTCTGGTTGCTTAACCAGTAGACATCCATAGAACATTGAGAGGCTTCTTGATATGTTTTAAAGGCCAAGAACATGATTAATAATTAAATGGATCCTTGGAAATCAAGGATGAATCAAAATCAGAATTAGTTAAGACTTGGATTGGTTGCTTTCTCTTAAACTTTACCACTTTCAATTAATTTTTGTTAATCACAGAAACAAACACAACCCCCCTGTTTATATGCTTCTCAATATGATTCACCAAATAGAACAATCCTTAGGTTCGACTTAGGGCTGCCCTTTGCTGCAAATAGCTTAGGAACCGACCTTAAACTTTAAGTAATTTGAGGAGCCTCGGCAGCTCATCAAATTTTGGCGCCGTTGCCGGGGATTGTTCTATCTTTGAATCAGTAGTATTAGTAGTAAAACTGACTTTTAACTTTCCCCTAATTCACCCCCCTTGTGTTTGAGTTTTTGTTCTTTTTAGGGTTTTGGCCACTTTTTCCATAACTTTTTGGCCAAGTATCCATTCTGTTTGAGGCCAGTGGCCATTGTTTTTCTTGATTTGAAGTGTCCTTAGATGTTTTATATTGTCATTGAGTGAATTCTGGCCATTTGGACCATTTCCCCTTTGTTTTTCCTTCGGTTTGGCTTGATTTAGTGATTTCTGGTTCTACTGTTCAAAACGAAATTTTTAGCTCCGATTGACCTGAAACTTACTCAGTTGAAGGAAAAGGGCCTAACTCACAAAAGTCACAGCTACGGCCATGAGGTCCACTTTTTTAAGCCAAATTCCACTGTTTTGACCACTTTTCCATTTTTTTAAGATTTTTTATTTGATTTTTGAGTTCCATTTTCATCCACCTTTCGTCCTGTGGTGGTAGAAAAATTTTAAAAAATGTTTAGATACCTTTTCTAGTCCTATTTTGGTGTCTTTTTACCTTTGTTTTGTGTTTTTGGTGTGTTTCGGTTTTAGCTTAATTCTGTCAGTTTTGTGTGTTTTTCTGTGTTTTTGTGCATTGTGGTGTGTTTAGGCATTTAGCCACTTGTTTGCATGGTGTATGACTAGGTTTTCTCCCTTTGTATTGCTTGAAATAGACCCTGAAATAGAGAGAACCTTGCATACACTCAATAGAGCACATAGGGCTGTTGATAATTTAGATCCTACCATGGCTGAAGCTAGAACTCCTATTGTTATTCCTGTTGTTGATCCTGTTGATGAAGGTAATAGAGTTGATAATGCTAATAGGGCTGGAAATAATAATAACAACATGCAGCCTAGAGATAGAACTCTTAAGGAATTGGCCACCCCTGATGTTGCTTACCAACCTTTAGGGATCCAATATCCAGAGATTGATACTGCTTTTGAATTGAAATCTGGATTGATACACTTGCTGCCAAAGTTTCATGGTCTTGCAGGTGAAGATCCTCATAAGCATTTGAAGGAATTCCATGTGGTTTGTTCCACAATGAGGCCACAAGGAATTTCTGAAGAGCAGATCAAGTTAAGAGCATTCCCTTTCTCTCTTGCTGATGCAGCTAAAGACTGGCTTTTTTACTTGTCACAAGGTTCGGTCAGAAATTGGAGTGACATGAAGAAGCTGTTTCTGGCCAAGTTCTTCCCTGCCTCCAGAACTGCTACTATTCGAAAAGATATATGTGGCATAAAGCAACTGTCAGGGGAGACATTGCACGAGTATTGGGAGAGGTTTACCAAGCTGTGTTCAAGCTGCCTCTATCATCAAATAAGTGATCAGTTGTTGATACAATATTTCTATGAGGGCTTGTCACCTTCGGATAGAAGTAACATTGATTCTGCTAGTGGAGGAGCATTAGTGGATAAAACACCTGCTGCTGCCAGAGATTTAATTTCCAATATGGCAGAGAATTCCCAGCAGTTTGGTGTTCGGATGATTCATTCCACCAGGGGAGTCAATGAAGTTGGTGTATCATTTGCTGACCAACAAAGAATTGAGCACAGACTTGATGAATTGACCTCCTTGGTCAAGCAATTGGCAGTGGGGCGACAAGTATCCACCCCTCAACCTGCAAGCGTGTGTGGCATTTGTGCTTGTCCATCACATCCTACAGACGCATGCCCTACACTGCAAGATGGTGATTCTGGATTTCAGGATCCCTCTGTAGCTGCAGCAGGTGTTTTTCCTGGTCGATCCCCATACCAATCGCAGCAGCAGCCTAGATATGATCCGTACTCCAACACTTACAACCATGGTTAGAGGGATTATCCAAATTTCAGATATGGCAATGCTGCAGCACCACAACAGCAGTCCTCCCAACAACAGCCACAGCAACAACAGCAGTATAGGCAACCTTGGCAACAACAGAGCCAATTTCAGCCAGCAAGGCAGGGCCAGTTTCAACAAAATAGGCCACAATTCCAGCAGCAGCCTATGCAGCCAGCCAACCCGTCAACATCCAAA
>QAOA01006181.1:3535-14969 GCA_003255065.1 Cercis canadensis | reverse complement strand
TTTTTCATCTTAAACTTTTGCACACCAAAATAAATATTATTGCTATATTTTTCATAAGAATAATTATATATGCATTATTTAGACTTACACTATTTTATACTAGCGCAATCGAATTGGTCTTAATTTTTTTTTTTTTTTTATGTAACCTGTAGATCATACTGCTTAGGTTAACATGAGAGATTGTGAGCTCCGACAAACAAAATAATAATAATGTGTCGTATGTGTTTGTGTTGATTAATTAATATCAACTTATGAAGTTGTGTTTTGCAAATTAATATGGTAAGTTTATCAATGTGAATTAGGTACTTCAATCTTTAAAAGGACCCACTCTTTACTCGTTTTATTTATTTGTTTTTCTCTAATAATGAAACTGACCCCTTCCTTATTTTATAATGTTTGTGGATTCATATTCTTGCAAGTAGCATAATCAAACATGTAGTTATAAAATACACAAGCACACAAGCACTCTAAAATATTGAGATCTCAAATTTGAATCCTTACTCAATATACTTCCAGTTAGATATTTTAGTATTTTGATTACTTTTAGCTACGATTCTGAATTTAAATATAAAACTTATAAGTTTTGAGAACAATCTTAGTATTACTTAATTATATGTTGTTTGGTGCCTAAAAAAATATGTAGTTATAAAATAATGATTATTTCATATAATTAAAAGCAACTAACTCATATTTAAGAGGAATTAATTGATGCGGAATATGGAATATTCACAATTTTCTTTCTTGGTACGCTCTATCCTCGCCTAAGGTATTTTGAGAATGCATGATTTGATTTGTCTAACCAAAAAAAAGATTGCTGTCCCAAGTGAAAATATGAGAGAGAGTGTATTGGTTGGGAGGTCTCAAATAACCGGGAAAAATTGAGTCAGTTGGAATGATGTCATCAATGTTGACAGCTTACCCAATATGCATATGCCACGTGGCAGGACAATTGAGATATATGAGAGAGAACGCTCAGGTAAAGTAAAGAGGAAAATATTTAGTATTTACACAAAAGGGGCCACAATTATTAAAATTGCATATCTAATGTAAAATTTGATATCCTCTCTTACAAGAAAAGAGAGGAAAATTAATTGAGTTAAATACATAAGTTAATTATATTGTTTACAATAAGAGATAATAAAATGTTGCTAATTGTGTATTAGCCAATCTATTAAAGCCAATGAATCCCTAATTAGGAGTTGAAAAAGTTTCAATTCATTAATTGTGACACACAACAAAACTTATCATTAATTTGAAATGAGATTTTATATTTTAGTGCTAATTTTATTTAATTGAACTATAATTGCATGTTATTTATTTTAATCACATGGTGATTACATTAGGGTACTAAGATGTGAAAATCCATAGTTAGATGGCAACAATTGATCAAGATCCGGGCTAGCCCAGTTTACATTAGGGTACAAAAGCTTACTTCAGAAGCTATTACATAACTACATAACTGAAAACAGTTAGCAATTAACTTAACCAACTTGATAGCTGGCTTTGACTAACAAACTAGACACGTCATCACTGATGACTTGGCACTTGACTTCACCTTGCATCATATGAGTCCTTATGTTTAACATTCCCCATCAAACTCAAGGTTCTAGGCAGAATAGTGAGTTTGCTACGGTTTGACAAGAAAGCCTTGGTGAAAAGAGGCTTAGTGAGAATATCTACCAATTGATCTGCAAAGGGAACATGACACAGAAAGAGACCTGTTGAGCAACTTTTCCCTAACAAAATGACAATCAATCTCAATGTGCTTGATGCGAGCATGCAACACAGGATTCACTGCAAGAAATGTTGCACTGAGATTGTCACACAACAACATGGGAGATGCAGGCAAGGTGAAATGAAGCTCTTTGAGTAAGGATTGAAACCATTGTAATTCAGAGGTGGCATTTGCCAAGGCCCTGTATTATGCTTCAGTGTTGGAGCAAGCTACCACCTTTTGCTTGCCAGAGGACCAAGAAATGAGACCAACTCCAAGGAATATTGCATGCCCACTGGTGTTGCGTCTGTCATCAAGACAGCCAGCGCAATTTGAGTTTGAATATGCTAGGAGAGGTAAGAAACTAGATGTGGAGATGGTGAGACCATAAGAGATAGTTCCTTTGAGATATTTGAGAAGCCTTTTGGCAGCCTGCATATGGACATTTGTAGGAGCACTCATGAACTGACATAATTTGTTGACTGAAAAAGCTATGTAAAACCTAGTGATAGTGCAATATTGCAAAGCTCCCACTGTGCTGCGATAAAGAAGAGATTGAGGCAGTAACTCACCATCAATAAGAAAGAGAACCTGAGAACTAACCATGGAAGTATGAGTTGGCTTTGAATTTTCTAGACCTGCTCTATGAAGCAAATTAGTGATATACTTAGTCTGAGAAAGATGCAAATGTTGTGAGGTCTTGTTAACTTCAATGCCTAGAAAATAATGGAATGATCCCAAGTCTTTCAATGAAAGTTCAAAGTTGAGGGATTGAACAAGGTCTTGGAGAAACTATAAACTATAGCCAATTAAGATGATGTCATCAACATAAACTAGTAGATAAATGACTGTTGTAGGAGACTGAAAAACAAAAAGGGAGTTATTTGATATAGTACATGTAAAACGCCACTATATGAGTGTCACTTTAAGTTTTGTAAACCATGCTCTAGGAGCTTGCTTTAAGTGATATAAAGCTTTCCTCAATCTGCACACATGGTGAGGAAACCTGGAGTCCTCAAAGCCTTGTGGCTATCTCATATAGACTTCTTCATTGAGGTCACCATTTAAAAAGGCATTGTTGACATCAAGTTGTTGAATTGGCCATCCTTTTGAGAGTGCAATAGTAAGAACCACCCTAATTGTAGCTGGCTTGACTACTGGACTAAAGGTCTCAAAATAATCAATTCCATAGGTTTGTGTAAATCCCTGAGCTACCAAACGAGCCTTATACCTCTCAATAAACCCATCAAGGTTGTATTTAAGTTTGTAAACCCATTTGCAGCCTAAAATGTTCTTGTGAGAAGAACATGGAACAAGCTCCCATGTTTTATTGATTTGTAAGGTTGTGAATTCTTTGGCCATAGCATCAATCTAATTAGGAAATTTGATTGCTTAATTATAGGTAGAAGGTTCTAATGGAGTCATGGAATAAGCTGTAATGTATGCCTTTAGCTTAAAAATGTCATTTTGGCTCCTAGTGACCATTCTTGAAGGGACTGATACTGGTGAAGGTACTAGAAGGACATATGCATCTGGTGGTGCATACATATTGGGTAGAGATATTGATTCTGGGGAGAATGAAGAACTTGAAGAAGTTTCTGCATTCACTTCAATAGAAGCAGAAGTAGATACATCATAATAGGAAATAGGTATGCCACTATGGCTAGGTAGTGATATACTGACTGTAGGTGGCATGGTAATGGGAATGACAAAACCTTGGTTATGGGAAGATACTGAAGGAACTTGTGACTGAAAAGGAAAAACAGATTCAGCAAACACAACATGCCTAGAAATATAATTTCGTTTTGACTGCATATCCAAACATAAGAATCCTTTATGTTTATTGTTGTAACCCAAGAAACAACAAAAGGCATACCTATTTTCTAATTTATGAGAATGATAAGGCCTCAAATAAGGAAAGCACAAGGAACTAAAAGTTTTAACTAGGGTCAAGTCAGGCTTTTTCTGTTTTAGCATGTCATATGGAGATCTATGCTATAAAACTGTTGTAGGTAGTCTATTTATGAGATAAACTACTGTTTGAAATGCAAAGGGCCAGTACTTAGTTGGAATGCTAGCAGTAATAAGTAATGACAAACTTGTTTGTACCACATGCCTATTTTTTCTCTCAATTATGTCATTCTGTTCAGGTGTATAAGGGCATGAAAATCTGTGTTCCATACCAAGTTTCTTAACTAATTGATCAAAGGCAACAAACTCACCTCCAAAATCAGATTGCAGAACCTTAATCTTGCATTCAAATTGCCTCTCTATCACAGTTTGAAACCTTTGAAACATGTCTCTCTCTTTGTGTAAGATCAAAGACAACCCGTTATAACCTAAAACCTTATGCCTACTGTGTGGGCCGACATGTCCCCTCATTCGATCACGAAGACGGGAGCCTCGAAGACCCTACGCGCCCTCGCCTTTGCCCAGGCAGCACTGTAGTTGCCAAACTACTGGTAACCCTTGGTGTAAGACGGAACGTTGTTGGTGCCAACTTAGCAAGTGAGAACGCAAAGCGTAAAGTGTCCGCTGCTGCCCTTGTGTCCAGCACAACATTTTGATCATACATAGCGCAGTAGAACCCAAAGCACTAGGTAGCTGCGAGGGAATTATGACCCATAATCTCACTCAGCCATTGTAAAGTGGTCCTTCTGTTGACCACAATGTTGGGTACCCTAGGGCCCCTATTTTTTGGCTGCATTAGGTTGTTTACACCGGGGGGTATGAGTTAACTCTATCAATAGTGAGCTCTAGGGTCTCTATAGTCACCCCCACTGTACATAGTGAACATTGGCTTAACCACATTGAAGAGTGTGAGATAGCTAGTCCCTGACCTTACTTCAGCTTCTAGCACAGGCAGCCACGTCGCAATCGAACCTGCCCTAGTAGTGATCAGTTGTTCCTTCACAGTTTGGCTTCTCGCAGCACAGAGCTTGATGGTCATGTTAATGGGGTGGCAAGACTTATGCCAGATGACATCTTGGATGGTTTCAATGGACTCATCGAACCACGACACAACATCATGGCTCTTCCAAAACTGCTTCTCCACAACGACGTATGCTCTCTTAGATTGGGTCTTTACGTCACTTAGGTAGTAGTGCCCAGTCATCATCAAAGAGTACCCTTGGAGTGGCACGAGCCCTACGCTAGAGAGCATTGGCGTGGGGATCACAACTTTCTCTGTATCAGTCAGGTTTAGGTTTGCAGCTAAAGTCACAATTTGATCTGGGGTAGCGTTCGGGCTAACGACCACACGGGGAGCTGCATCTGGGCCCACCACGTACCTAAGCAGTAGAGTTGCAGCCTCACCGGGTCTCAGGTCTATCACCACAACCCCGTAGTACGATGCAGTCACTGCCTTGGCAACTTCCAAGCAGATTGCAGCTTTGCACACTAGGACTTCATTCAACCCCTGCGGGGGAAATGCCCTGAAGCATGAGACGTATGTGGCAATGTATGCATCAATGTAGTTTAGGGCCTGACCATATGGCATGTTCTCAATGGGTGTCCAGTGGTATGTCGGCGCAATGGTAGCTTTGATTAGCAGGCTCGAGGCAGTCTCTTGGGGCCATTTCGAATGTCAAAGACTGGCAGACTGCGAACCCCTGCGATTTTCGTTCTCACAAAGAGAATCGGCTTAGTGACCGGGTCAGCATTCTGCGGGACGTCTGCCATGAGACTAGTTTTGAGTCTCTAGTTGCAAGGGAGCTATAAAGTGAGAAAGAAGAGAAAGAAGAAAACCAAGAATCTTCCTGAGAAAGAAAGCCTCGTTGTTATCATATTCATATTCATATTCATATTAGAGCAATTTTAATGGCAGAACACTTTTCATCTTCTGTGTCTTCATTAAACAAATATGGGAATTTTGCACTTCCAATGTTTGGTCAATCTCTGACTATTAAACTTGATCACAGTAACTATCTTATATGGCAAAATCAGCTTCTGAATGTTGTGATTGCTAATGGATATGAAGATGTTCTTGATGGTTCTAGGTCTTGTCCAGAGAATTTTGTTCAAGATCTTGAATCTGTTGCTTGAGTTCTAAAATTGAATCATGAGTACACCCTCTGGCAGAGGCAGAATCACTTGGTTATGAGTTGGATTTATGCTTCTTTAACTTATCAAATTATGGCTTAAATCATGTCTTACAACACTGCGGTTAAGATCTGGAAGTCCTTGGTAGATAGTTTTGCTTGCTCATCAAGAGCTAGGATCATGAAATTGAAGCTCAAACTATAGACAACTCGTAAAGGTAATATTAGAATTTGGGATTATATTCTAAAAATCAGAAATTTCTGTGATAATCTAAGAGCCATAGGAGAGAATGTGACTCAAGATGATCAGGTCATGGCAATTTTGAGTGGATTAGGGCCTGAGTACAATCTAGTAGTTGCACCTCTTAGTTTTGAATCAATTTCTATTGAAACTCTACAAAGCCATCTGCTCAACTTTGAAGGAAGGCTAGAGAAATAGAAATATGTGGAAGAACAAGTTTTGATGCAGGAAAATGCTGCTATGTACAATCAAGGAAATGCTACTATATACAATCAAGGAGCAGGAAAGAATACATTTTCTCAAGGTGGTGGCCATAACTTTCAATATGGAAATGGCAGTGCACCAAAGCGTTCATTTTTAAGCCAAGGTACTCAGTTAAAAAAGAATAGACCTGGCTATGGCAATAACAACAAACCTCAGTGTCAAATCTGTCACAAACCTGGCCATGTAGCTTCTAACCGCTGGCATAGGTTTGACAACAATTTTCAACCCAAAACTATCACTAGAAATGCATTACAAACTCAAGAGCCACAAGCATTGATGGCAACTGCTGGAGCTGTAGATGATACATCTTGGTTTTTGGATATTGGAGCCACACACCATATGACAGCTGATTTTGGAAATCTAGCATTTCACAATCCTTTGATGGATAGGAAGGAGTAATTGTGGGCAATGGTAAATCCTTAACTGTGCTTAACACAGGTATTATATCCATTCCAACCTCTAAGAGATATTTATTACTGAAGAATGTTTTACATGTGCCTAAAATTACTGCCAATTTAGTTAGTGTACAAAAGTTATGTCAAGATAATGTTGCTTATATAGAGTTCCATTCATCTTACTTTCTTGTGAAGGATCAAACAACCCACAAGGTGCTGCTCCAAGGAACCCTTGACCAAGGAATGTACAAGGTCTTAACTTCTCTGATGTATGACAGTAATTGTTCCAATAATACTTCTGCTACAGCATTTCAAGTATTCAGTTTGAATTCAGTTAAGAATGTTTCTAATTTACAGTTATGGCATAATAGACTTGGACATCCTGCTATTGATATAGTTAATAGGGTTATGTCTCAATATCATTTGCCTTGTTTTCAATTCAATAATGCACCTGTTTGCAACTCTTATCAGTTGGCCAAGAGTCATAGATTACCCTTTGTAAAATCAAAAACTAAAGCAATAAAGCCTTTTGATTTGATACATGTTGACTTATAGGGTTATCCTTCTTGCTGTGCTGTAAATGAAGCTTGTTATTTTTTGTTACTGGTTGATGATTACAGTCGCTTCTCTTGGATTTATTTATTGAAATCCAAATCTGACACATTCGACATGTTTCAAAGGTTTCAAACTATGGTAGAGAGGCAATTTGAATGCAAGATTAAGGTTCTTCAAAATGATTTTGGAGGTGACTTTGTTGCCTTTGATCAACTAGTTAAGAAACTTGGTATAGAACACAAATTTTCATGCCTTTATACACCTGAACATAATGACATAGTTGAGAGGAAAAACAGGCATGTGGTAGAAACATGTTTGTCGTTACTTACTACTCCTAGCCTTCAAACTAAGTACTGGCCCTTTGCATTTCAAACAACATCTTATCTCATAAACAGACTACCTACAATAGTTTTACAGCATAGATCTCCATATGACATGCTATATTAGAAAAAGCCTAACTTGACCTAAGTTAAAACTTTTGGTTCCTTGTGCTTTCCTTATTTGAGGCCTTATCGTTCTCATAAGTTAGAAAATAGGTATACCTCTTGTTGTTTCTTGGGCTACAGCAATAAACATAAAGGATTCTTATGTTTGGGTATGCAGTCAAAACGAATTTATATTTCTAGGCATGTTGTGTTTGTTGAATCTGCTTTTCCTTTTAGCCATAAGTTCCTTTAGTATCTTCCCATAACCAATGTTCTGTCATTCCCATTACCATGCCACCTGTAGTAAGTATACCACTACCTAGCCATAGTGACATACCTATTTCCTCTTTTGATGTATCTACTTCTGCTTCTATTGAAGTGAATGCAGAAACTTTTTGCACTATCACTAGGTCTGACATAGCTTTTTTAGTTAACAAATTATGTCAGTTCATGAGTGCTCCTACAAATGTCCATATGTAGGCTGCCAAAAGGCTTCTCAAATTTCTCAAAGGAACTATCTCTTATGGTCTCACCATCTCCACATCTAGTTCCTTACCTCTCCTAGCATATTTGGACTCAGATTGGGCTGGCTGTCTTAATGACTAACACAACACCAGTGGGCAAGCAATATTCCTTGGAGCTCGTCTTATTTCTTGGTCCTCTAGCAAGTAAAAGGTGGTACCTCACTCCAGCACTAAAGCATAATACAGGGCCTTGGCAAATGCCACCTCTGAATTACAATGGCTTCAATCCTTACTCAAAGAGCTTCATTTCACCTTGCCTGCATCTCCCATGTTGCTGTGTGACAATCTCAGTGCAATATTTTTTGCAACGAATCCTATGTTGCATGCTCGCACCAAGCACATTGAGATTGATTGTCATTTTGTTAGGGAAAAGTTGCTCAACAGGTCTCTCTCTTTATGTCATGTTCCCTCTACATATCAATTGGCAAATATTCTCACTAAGCCTCTTTCCACCAAGGCTTTCTTGTCACACTGCAAACGAGAATATGGCGAAATCAGAGACTGCACACAAAAGCTTGTGAGCAAACGAGAGAAGAGAGAAAAAGATATACATGAATTGTGATCTAAATCCAGATCTGAAGGAGTGAATCATATTATTCAATTAATGTTTTCCAAATACAGGAATATATAGCCAACAAAAGCTTACTTCAGAAGCTAGTACATAACTGCATAACTGAAAACAATTAGCAATTAATGTAACCAACTTGACAGTTGGCTCTGACTAACAAACTAGACATGTCATCACTGATGACTTGGCACTTGACTTCACCCTGCATCATATGAGTCCTTCTTATGTTTAACACTGGCCACAGGCCATTTGATTGAGTCAGGACTCTAGCTTGACTTGGTTCTCCTCAACTCGCTAATTAGCCTCTACTCAAAATGTGGGGATTGGAATAAAGGGTTTTCTATATTTCAGAGTATGAGTAATAAGCGAGACTTGGTTTCTTGGAGTGCTATAATATCTTGTTTTGCAAATAACATGTTATTTGAAGCCCTTGTTACCTTCCTTAATTTTCTTGAAAATGGGCTTTACCGAATGAGTATTGCTTTACAGCAGTAATTCAATCGTGTTCTAATGCCAAATATGTTTCTATTGGATATATAATCTTTGGGTTTGTGATGAAGTTTGGGTATTTTGATTCTGATGTATGTGTTGGTTGTGCACTAATTAATAAGTTTGCCAAGGATAGCAATGATATGGATTCAGCATGTAAGGTGTTCGACAAAATGCTTCATTGAAGTAGGGAAAAAAAACCTTACATCAAGGATTTTAAACATTAGTGTTATCTAATCGTCCCCTCAGCAATGAAGCTTTGCTTTTCAATTATTTCATTTTGATTTCCTAGAGCTTAACTCTAGTTTCTTTTTCTTTTATACAAAAAGGAAAAAAGGAGTTGAAAATGTAAATTTATGTTAGGATATTTTAGATTGAAACTCATTAAAACCATGTGAAAAGTGAAGCAAAACGATAAAGGAATGGTGAAAATACCCAATCAAGACGTGTTAGGGTTTAAATTGGGTCAAATAAATTCAAATTGCTGTAAAATGGGTAGAGAAGGTGAGTGCTCTTTTACAAAGCCTACTTGCTTTTGCTATGGAGATTGAGAGAATGTGAGGCTTATTCATTTCNCATTTTCATCTAACTAAAAAATTAGGCTTATTTACCGTTAGATCGAGCTGAAATTTAATGGAAAGATTCACAAGACGTAGCTCTTCAATCTGAACGGTGGGATTATGAATCAGAGAACTTTACACCTTGAAATAAACCTAAGAATTTTGACTTAAAGATAAATGGACTAAACTTGTATATTTTATGAATATAGAGGGACTCAATAGTTCATTTTTAAAGAAGGAGGACCAAAACCTTCAAGTGGTTAAAATAGGGGGACCAAAATTGTAATTAAGCCTAAGATTTATGTTCGAATTTCACTACGAGCAATATCTTTTTAATAGGCAATTTGTTAGTACTGCTATAAGCCTTCGTTGAGACTTATGACATGTCCTAACTTTGAAATGTGATAGTTTTTCTTCACCTTAAACTTTTGCACACCAAAATAAAGATTATTGCTATATTTTTCATAAGAATAATTATATATGCATTATTTAGACTTACACTATTTTATACTAGCACAATTGAATTGGTCTTAATTTTTTTTTTTTATGTAACCCGTAGATCATACTGCTTAGGTTAACATGAGAGATTGTGAGCTCCAACAAACAAAATAATAATAATGTGTCGTATGTGTTTGTGTTGATTAATTAATATCAACTTATGAAGTTGTGTTTTGCAAATTAATATGGTAAGTTTATCAATGTGAATTAGGTACAATTCAATCTTTAAAAGGACCCACTCTTTACTCGTTTTATTTATTTGTTTTTCTCTAATAATGAAACCGACCCCTTCCTTATTTTACAATGTTTGTGGATTCATGTGGCATAATCAAACATGTAGTTATAAAATACACAAGCACACAAGCACTCTAAAATATTGAGATCGACTCATTGACCTCGATATTACAATTTGACAACTTATTTACATAATTATTACACTTTTTAACTTATTTACCCAAATCTTACATTTTAATAAAAATTAAAAATTTAAAAAAAAAAACAAAAATAAAAATAAAACATGTGCACTAGGGCCCACGAGATGTGCCAGCTGCCAACTAGCATGTCCCCTCTTGAAATCTGAATTCAAATAGTACAGTAAAACATTTACGATTTTACACTTGAGTATAGCAAAGAACAATACCCTCTAGTAAACCATTTTTGTTTAAAGTCTCATGGATCCCAGTGCGCAGATTTTGTTTTGTTTTGTTTTTTTTTATTTTAATTTTTTAAAAATTATAATATTTAGATAAATAAGTTTCAATGAGCTATTGAGATTTCAAATTTGAATCCCTACTTAATATATCATCAGTTAGATAATTATTTTTTTAATATTTTTTACTACAATTCTGAATTCAAACATAAAATTTAAAAGTTTTAAGAACGACTTTAGTATCATTCAACTACAAGTTGTTTGGTGCCTAAAAAAATATATAGTTATAAGATAATGATGATTTCATATAATTAAAAGCAACTAACTCATATTTAAGAGGAATTAATTGATGCTGAATATGGAATATTCACAATTTTCTTTCTTGGTACGATCTATCCTACCTTGAGAATGCATGATTTGATTGTCTAACCAATAAAGAGTGCTGTCCCAAGTGGAGGTCTCAAATAACCGGGCAAAATTGAGTCAGTTGGAATGATGTCATCAATGTTGAC
>QAOA01006180.1:106784-132441 GCA_003255065.1 Cercis canadensis | reverse complement strand
CATAAATCACAAACTGGTGGAGAGAAGTTGACTGCATTCACGTTGATAGTCTCAAACTTTTTGGACAGCTCAACCACCTGTTGTGTTAATAACTTGTTCTGGGCTAACAGTGCATCTAGTGTCCCGACTTCCATCACCCCTCTCTTAACTATGGATCTCTCTCTTTGACTTTGGTAGTAATTACAAGCCATCTTCTCAAACAAGTCCCAGGCTTGCTCCGGAGTTTTATAATTCACAGCTCCTCCTGCTACAGCATCCACATTTGCCTTTGTGTGAGGAAGCANAGCATCCACATTTGCCTTTGTGTGAGGAAGCATACCGTTGTAAAAACTCTGGACTTGGATCCAAAATTCAAAAGAGTGATGCAGGCATCTCCTCAGTATATCATTGCACCGCTCCCAAGCCTCACTCAACGATTCTCCATCTTGTTGGCGGAATGAAGTAATCTCTGTCCTCAACCTTGCTGATTTGGAAGGAGGAAAATACTGAGCGAGAAACTTATTCACCAAATCTGACCAAGTGGTGATGTTGCCCCTTGGTTGAGAATCCAACCAGCTTCTGGCCTTATCTCGCACAGAAAAAGGAAAGAGCCTGAGTCGAATTGCATCATCACTGACCCCATTCAACTTCACCGTGTCACAAATCTGCAGAAAGTTTGCTATATGTCCATTTGGATCTTCTAGCACACTTCCACTGAACTGATTGTGCTGTACTAGCTGAAGCAGAGCTGGTTTGAGTTCAAAGTGATTGGCTTGAACTAGTGGTCTGTTATACTCGGCTGTTGGGATGGAATACTCCATGAGCGTCTGAGGTGGAGGGTTTTGTGCAGCTCCATTGTCATTATTGTGCACTGGAAGATTCTGGTTTTGTTCTGCCATAACTGTCGGTTGTGCTTGTCTTGCTCCTCTAGCTTGCTTGCGAAGTCTTCGAGCTGTTCTCTCAATCTCAGGATCAAAAGCTAATGAGCTAGAATCGAGGGTATCTCGCATACACCAAGATTAAAGTAGGATAAACAATTGAGAGAAACAAGTTAACATCAGATAAAATAATTGAACCAGATTTACTAACAAGAATTTCAAAATCCAAATTAGGACCTAATTGGTTACTTTTAATATTGCTTATATACCGTTAATCCCCAACAACGGCGCCAAAAACTTGATGGGATTTTTTTTTTCCGGCAAGTATACCGGGTCACACAAGTAATATAATGATGAGTAGAGTATCGTTCCCACGAGGATTAAGGCTAGCAACTACCAATTTCACCAATAAAGATTCTATTTGGAAAAGATAAATGGTTTGGATTGAAGGCAGCCCAAGAATGAGCAGCTGCAATTAACTAAGTAAGAAAACTCGAACAATATCGTAAACAATCTTTAAGAAACAATCTAAATGTGAAATTGATAATAAGAATGAGAAAGGTTAGGGGTTGATTTCATTCACTTGCAAATTCGATTACCTCATAGACAAGGTAATCTCAGAAACAATACTGAACAACTTATTTCAATTACAATTCATTTGTTGTCGGTTTATTTTCTTAATGTGATTGAACCCAATTCCTTGGTGAAACAATCCTCCCTATATCAATTACTTGTCCAATTCCTTGACACAACTAATTAATCTAGGTGATTAGGTTCTAGGAAATTAATCTAATACCACCTAAATGAAGTTATCTATTCCTAGATTAACTCAATTTAGGACAGAATTTACAGAGCACATTCGGATCTTACTATTCCTAGTATCGAAACGAATATTTTAACCATTCAAATGGTAGCTAAGCATTTAAAGGCATTAATAACAGTAAATTCCATTCAACAAAAGGAGTTGTACTAAAACAAGTTTATTCAATCTCAAAACCTCATTACAATTGAATTACATCCAACCCCTAACACTAAGAATTTAGCTACTCATAACTGAATTCAATAAAAGCAAATAGATAAAGTTAAACATGAGATGAAGAGAAGAAGAAGAAAGAACTATATGTCGATCGAGTCGCAATTGCTCCCCTTCCTGCTCTAGCTCCTATCTTCCTTTTCTTCCCAAGAACGGCCTCCTCTAACACATGCATCAGATTTTCTTTTATACTTGTGCAGAATTAGGTCTTTTAGTCAGAAATAGCTCGAACACGGCTTTGACACGGCCGTGTTCCTTTTCTGGACTTGGGCGTGTCACTTATGTGCATTTCTGGTCATTGAACACGGGATCATACACGGCCGTGTTCTTCTTTGGTCCCAGCCCGTGTTCCTAAGACATGGCCCGTGTTTCTACTTGCCCTTGGGCGTGTCACTGATGTGCATCATCTGCCTGTTCAACACGGCCTTTAACACGGCCGTGTCTGTTCTTGTCTGAGGCCGTGTTTGTCCATAAGCTTGAGCAGCAACCTCTGGATGTTAGACACGGGGTACACATGGCCGTGTTCCTGCCCGTGTCTAGCTAGAAACTTGGTGTAAGGTTGCTTTCCTTGTTATTTTCTCCATGGATTGCTTCCAGATTCTTCTTATTTCCTGATTAGCCATCTTTGTACCTGTCAAAGCCAATTTATGGATTAAACACCATGTTTAGAGAGGATTTGCTCACAATGTAGGTAAGAATTTAGTATTAAAGCATGGTTTTTATAGTCCTAAAAGACAAGTATCAATTTACGACCCTACTTTCAAAATCATCCAATCACTGTTCGAACCGATCAACCCATTAAACAAATTCTTCAAAAACCCGACCTAGCGGGACGCATGCTCGGATGGTCGGTAGAATTGTCAAAACATATGATCTCCTACGAACCAAGAGGCGCTATCAAAGCTCAGGCTGATGTTTACTTTTATGAACTTGTATTCAATCGAAACAATACTACAAACATTCTAGGCAAGTATACCTATCGTTTTGTAGAATAGCTTAATTGAGTACGGATGTCGATCCCACGAGGAACTATAGCTATTAGTAATAATCCTTTTTCTATTATCTAATCTCAGAAATTCGGTTTGATAAATGACTAACTAATCTAAAATAATATAAACAAGATAATAAAACAATAACAAAAAATTTGATAGATTTATCAATCGAAGGATAGGTCTAAATGAGAATCCCCCTAGGGCAAGCATTGCATTATCATCTTTAACTCAGCGGGCACCAATATTTTACTTAGACTGATGGGAATCCCTAAATTATGCCTTAATCTTTCTCAAGCAATAAGACATCTATTCCTAGGTTGGTTGACTGAAATCTCTTCCTAATCAAAACCCCTAAGAAAGCATTACTTTCTGTTTTATGGATTCCCTTAGTACATTAACTCAAATCAGAGGATTTATGTGAATCCTATCTCTAGTGATCCCAAGCAAATCCCATTGTTTACAAGTGATCTTATCCAATCTACAATCTCTCAATCTATAAACTGGAATTTGGTGATAAATCAATGGCTAGCAGCATCAACTCAACACAAATAATAATTATAGACAATTCCAAGGATTAAAGATGTATTCCCATTGAATCAAAAGAATCAGAATACAAATATATTTCTAGGGTTCATCTTATCTAAATCTTTACAAGTAAGCTATGATAAAATCTAATCAAAATAATACAGAGAAGACAAGATGGAATCAGATGAAAACTCATTCTCATGAAGTTCTTGCAATGGGTTGATCTTCCATCTTGCTCTTCTTCCAGCCTCTAGGGTTGGACTCCCGCCTCTGGCTTTGAATCGTATCTTTTAATGTCCAAAAGACAAAGCTCTTTTTTCTGTGTCTTAGATACACATATATACAGCTCTAAATGTAGGATTTCACCTTGCAAAAGCTCAAACATGGCCTAGACACGGCCGTGTTCACTTAAGATGGCTGGCCATGTTGCTTGAAATACTTCTCTGGATCTCGGACACGGCCCGAAACACGGTCATGTCTCTACAACAGGGGGCGTGTTCCTCCTCTGGGTTGTCTATGGACTGAGGACACGACATCAACACGGGCATGTTCTTCATTGACCCTGGCCGTGTTCTTCAGGAAACTGGAGAAGGGCTCTCTAGATGCTAGACACGGGCATGGACACGGCCATGTCATGGCCGTGTTCCTTGTCTGGACTTTGAATTCTTCTAATTTCTCTGCTCTTTTGCTCCAGAAATCCTTAAAACTCTTCCTTTTACTCAATCAACCCAAGAAACACCTGCAAACACAAATAGATGAGTTAAGTGCCATGTTTAATGCAAAATTTGCTCAAATCCAAGTAGGAATCCATTGAAAAAACATGGAACTTAAAGGTCTAATAAGCACATATCAAATACCCCCACACTTAAGCTATTGCTTGTCCTCAAGCAATTCGAATCAGACAAGTCTCTAGGAAGTTCTACCCCTGGGAAAATAGTTAAGTTCAAAGGAGTTTGTGCTATGTATCTTACCCTAAACAGCTACATTACTCAGTCCTGATAAAGAGCTCATAAACCCAGTTAATTGAACTACAAAATTGTCTTAGCTCACCCCTGTGTCTGAATATAATTACCCTGCTTATTACTAAGTTCTACTCATAGATAAAAAAAATAAATACATAATGCCAGGAACTCAAGTACTACTATTTTTCTTTTCTTGCATAGTTGGGGGTTCTAGGATGTGGTGTCCAGTCATTGTCTATGACCCACATTCAACTAGTTATGCTTCTATGGCATACTCATATCCTTCTCCAGTTTCAGGCACAGAAGGCAGAGGAGCAGAGCCCCACTATGCTCAAAATAACTACTCAACTATCGCAAAATATCAAATAATTTTTTTTTCAAGAATTAAAAATTGTAAGCATAGGGTATTATCCCAATCAGACACTCAGGGTTAACTACTACAAGGTTGTATTTCAAAATCCCAGGTCCACTGAACCTAAGTGGCGACCTCCTAATGCAACTAGCTAAAAGGCAAGATACCAAGCAAAAATAATCAAATATAGCATAGAAAGAATAAAATTCCCTAAGAATATCACTTCAAGAGCATAATATCCTAGTTCGAATTACTTCAGACATTTGCAACCTATTCAGTTCATGCATCATGTAAAAACATTTCAAGTTCAATACCCCCACACCTAAGCTAGACATTGTCCTCAATGTAAGAATAGTAAAAGCAAGAGGACAAATACTCCCTGAGTGAAGGTGTTCATGATGATCTGAGCAGGTGCCGGCGACATCCTAGTGAAGCAGAATGCGAGGCTACAAAAGAGTGAGTAGACTAGAACAAGAGTGAAAAGGTTAAGAATTAAGAAAATTTACTAAAATACTAAACTATTACAGTTAAGTCAAAAGGAAAGGTCAAACAAAAATACAGAACAGTAAACTAATCCTTAGGTTGCTTTCCAGAATGCTCAGGGTGTGATGTAGAAGGCAAGTTAGGCGGCTGAGCAGACGGAGACTCTGGAGGTGGTGGTGGTGGTGCTCGGGAGGTAGTGTGGGGAGGATGGGTCGGTTGGACCGAGGGGGTTGGGTCCAAATCATCCTCTGCATCCTGGAAGCGAGGGGACAAGGGTGGCGAGGGAGGTTGGATGCCCATGCGCTGGTTCTGCATCTGTAAGGTGACCTCGACCCACCGGTGATGTGCTCCGGTGTAGGCCATCCATTGGAGTTAGTCGTTGCGCATCTAGCAGTGGTTCAAGATGAGGCGGTTGAGCCGGGCTCGTGTCCCATTGACCTCTACCTCGATACGACTCAGTTGTCGCTCGATCGGTGTAGGTTTGCGATCCTCCTCTTCTGGTGATGTGAAAGGGACCTCGGGGAATGGTTGTGATAAGGATGGAGGGGCTGCTGTGCTGGGGTCTGCTGTAGGCGGCGGCTGTGGTGAACTGGCGGTCGGCGCATCAGGTCGGGGCTCTTCAGTGGCATCTGTGGAGGGTCGCTCCGCTGGTGGTGCCTCAGGCACTGCTCGTGGCGGAGCACCGACAATAAATAGGTAGGTGCCCTGAGTGTCGGAGTGGCGCTCGACCATACCCATGGCTCGTAGGGTGTCCATCCCTAGAGGTAGCGGGCGACAAGCCACTGTGAGAGTGGACTCGTCATCAAGAACGCCCAAGTGCCGTGCCAACCGGGTGATGACAGAGCCCCCTCCGATAGCGCCGAAGTTGGCCCTCTGCAAATAACCCCGAACCAGTTGGAGGAACGCATAGCCGAGGTGGCAAGGATACTGCTCGTGGATACACCTCAGGTAGAACATGTCTCTCTTGCTCACCACTCCAATGCTCTCTCGCCTCGCAGTCAATGAATGCACTAAAAGCTTATGTATGAAGCGGAGGGCTGGTGAGCGAAGAGTTGAGGCCTTAGACCTCGTGGCCTGGTATGCAGCCTCAGTGCTGATGGAGCGCCAGTAATCTGCAGGCTCTGTGGATGGTGAGTGCCATCCAAGGTGCAGGAGTCTGGGATAGACCTCTGCTCGGCTAGGCCTGCTGCCTCAGTGAACTCGGAGAGACTCATGCTCTGTATGAATGAGCCGAGGCAGAAGCGGATGGTGTCTGGCTCATCCCAAGTGGAGTGGGAGTCGGTGAAAGTGGCATTGATCTCCACTATGGCGAGAAACTCTAGAGTGAACTCTCGGTATGCTGGCTCTCGGATCTCGAAGATGCTGCTCCAGTGGCCGGAACTGAGCAGATGGCGCACCTCCTGATCCAGGCCCAGCTCCTGTAGCATGGACCACTCGAGGTATCGGCTAGGTTCGAATGGCTTTGTTGAAAGTTTGGCTAGCCGCTCCTGGTACTCAGCCCCTTGGAATCTGAGGAAGGGATGAACTGCAGTGTCAACGGCCCCTGATCTTCTCCTCTTGGTAGCTGGAGAAGGTGACTCTTGAGGGGTCGGGCAGTTCTTCCTTGGTTGCATCTTCTCACAGCACTGCTGCGACTCGTCGGTGCGCTTAGTCATTGTGTGTGCCTATAAAAACAGAGGAAAAACAGCCAAGTGAGTCACAAAGATAACCATTCGAACAGTGTCAATGAGACAAAATCAGAATTGGAGTCTCAAGCAATGCTATCAATGATGGTGTTCACAAGAATTTTCGTGTCAGAAACAGCAGTGCCCCAAAATTAACAAATTCTGCAGGTAAACACCTGCTGCCTCAACTAGCATTTAACAATATCCTATTCCAATTCCCGTATTTTCATAGTTAAGCAACAGCAAACCCACAATCATGATGCGAAAACATCCATTTCCCATTAACAGCAAATCAGACTAAATGCCATTTCATATGATTACTATCCCCTGTAAATTCCTCAGTAAATGCAAAAATGTAAACCCCAGCAAAGATATGACAGAATTCAGAATTAAATTCCCATATCAATTGGTCTTAAATCTAAATGGTGGTGCACACTCCTATTGCTGCAACTAGCATTTATCAACAGTCCATCTCAATGCCTGAATTTTGACAGTTAAGTGGGGGAGCACTATACTAAGAATGCAAAAATCACAATAGCATCCCTACACAACACTGACAACTCTAAAGCACAAAGCATTGTCTATAAAAACAGCCCTGCACTAACAGTTATCAATAGCCATGATTTCTAATTCAGCAGGCATTCCCACAGGAAGAATTATCACTAGCAGAGTTCACATTACTAGGAATTTAATTAAATTCTGCAACACCTATCTTCCCCATAATCATAGGTGTTACCTGCAACATCAGTGAAGAAGAATACAAAATTGAAGTTCCCCACAGCAAAGATAATTGTAAGAGAAAGGGAGAAACGAATTCCACACAATCAACAAATTCCTAAAGGCAACAAGGGTCCCAAAATCAACAATATTCAGTAAATCAGCAAGCTCTACAGCAATGGTTATCAATGGCAACATTCCAAAGTAATAGCAATCCCCACAAGTCATACAAAATAAAGTAGGTAATGCAACAGAACTAAATTAAAACAAACCAGGATTAACAATAGAAAATAAAGGAACAACTCGTACTTGTGAGTGGCAGTGATAAACTAGAAATGTAGAGGATAAGTGAACTGACTACTGTGGGCTGATGTTGTGCAATGGTGAATTCAATTAAGCAAGAAATTTTTAAGCTCAATGGGAGGGGTTTGGCCGGAAATAGGTGTGGGAGTGCCGGATGGGTTAGGGATTTGAGAGTGATTACGGGGAATTGAGGATTTCTGAAGTGGAGAGTGAACCCACGAAGCAGAGCTTTTGAAGTATCACTGCAACACGCCCACAACACGGCCGTGTTATCTGGGCGTATTAGGAGCCTGAGTGTGAACACGGGAGTGAACACGCGTGTGGCAGTGGGGGTGTTAAGGGACACGGGGACAACACGCCCGTGTATCGGGCTGTGTTCAAAGAGTGAAAAATTGCTTTAAGTGACACGGGGTAAACACGGCCGTGTTGCGTGGCACGGGGCGCTGAAGTACTTACCTGGAATGGACATGGCCGTGTTCTGGATGGTTTCATTCTGGACACTTGACACGGCCATGAACACGGCCGTGTTCTCCAATTGGAGTCTCTGCAAGGTGGACACGGTGTGGAACACGCTCGCGTTCCTGCTTTCTGAGTAGCATTGCTGTGAGACCAAAGCTAAAGCTTTAGTAACACCATTACACCATCCAGACAAAATTTAACCAAAAAGAACAACAAGAAGAAAAATTCAATTATGCACTAACAAAATTAAATTAACAAAGCATAGAGATAAGAACACTATGCTAATGCACTATACAAAAAGAGAAAAACATAAGTTGCTAAGATAAATAAAATGAAAAGTAAAAGAGAAAGGATAGAGAGCTTGGGTTGCCTCCCAAGAAGCGCTTCTTTATAGTCCTTTAGCTAGACTTAGGTAGAGACTCTGATGCTCTTTCAGTCATCAGCTTGACCAGCTGGCCAATTTGAGTTTCGAGGTTGTGGATGGAGGCCTCTTGATTTCTCAAAGCTGTGTTAATGCCTTGGAACCAGCTTTCTGATGCTGTCATATACCTAGAAAGCTGATCTTCAATGGTGAGCTTCTGTGGTGGGTTAGGAGATTGTTGAAATCCAGGCGAGGGACCTTGTCTTTGCTGCCCTACATTGCTCCAAGCAAAATTTGGGTGATTCCTCCACCCAGGATTATATGTGTTGGAGTAGGGATTATTTGGCACTCGGGTTCCTAAGTAATCCGCTTGTTCTACTGCTGGTCCTGAGGTGGTTGCTTGGCATTCGTGATTGAAATGTCCCCCGCCACAAATATCACAACTCATCACAGGTGATGGTGGAGTAGGTCTACCCATATCCTCAATCTTCTCCGTCAAGGCCTCAATTTTTTCCTTTAAAGAGGTGGCAGTACCCACATTGTGCACTCCTCCTGATTTGGCCTTCATTCTTTAGGTTCCCCATTAGTAATGGTTCGTAGCAATGTCATCAATCAGCGTCCTCAGTTGTTCAGGAGTTTTGAAGCTTGTAGTTCCTCCTGAAGAGGAGTCAATTAGCTGTCTAGTCTCAAAAGTGAGACCACTCTGAAACGTTTGCATCTGAACTCCCAAGTCTAGCCCATGATGTGGGCATTTTCTCAGTAAGTCATTACATCTCTCCCATAGTTCGTAGAGTGATTCACCATCCATTTGCTGGAAAGAGAAAATATCATTCCTAAGCTTGGCTGTTCTTGCTGGAGGGAAGTATCGGCCTAGAAATTTTTCAGTTAGCTCATTCCATGTCTTGATAGACCCTGGAGGTAGTGTCTTCAACCATGACTTTGCCTTACCCCTTATTGTAAAGGGGAAGAGCCTTAGTCTAATTGCATCCTCACTAGTTCCGTTGATCTTGAAAGTATCACAAATCTCCAAGAAGTTTGTGATGTGAGTATGGGGGTCTTCATCCAGTAAACCATCAAATTGCACGAGCTGCTGCACCATCTGGATGACGTTCGGCTTGATCTCAAAATTATTGGCTGTCACCGGAGGTCTTGTTATGCTAGACTCAGTTCCAGCAGTTGATGGCCTTCCATAATCCCCCATAGTTCGTGGTCTTTCTTGGTCAGCCATGGTAGGTTCTTCTATGACAATAGGCTCAGATGGTTAGCCTTGCAAAAGGATAGCCTTGTTCCTTGATTTTCTCACCACTGTGCGTTCAATTTCTAGGTTCAACTCAAGGAGCTTCTTCTTGCTACTTCGGGTCATGCATCAAAAAAACTAGTTACTGCAAAGATCGATCACAAACAATGATAAGAAAGAGGTCCAGAGTTAACCAAAATTCAGTGAATGAAAAATAAAATGACTAGAGTAATAGAAAGTAAACGTTCCTAATATTATAGTTTCCCGGCAACGGCGCCAAAAACTTGATGTTTACTTTTATGAACTTGTATTCAATCGAAACAATACTACAAACATTCTAGGCAAGTATACCTATCGCTTTGTACAATAGCTTAATTGAGTACGGATGTCGATCCCACGAGGAACTATAGCTATTAGTAATAATCCTTTTTCTATTATCTAATCTCAGAAATTCGGTTTAATAAATGACTAACTAATCTAAAATAATATAAACAAGATAATAAAACAATAACAAAGAATTTGATAGATTTATCAATCGAAGGATAGGTCTAAATGAGAATCCCCCTAGGGCAAGCATTGCACTATCATCTTTAACTCAGCTGGCACCAATATTTTACTTAGACTGATGGAATCCCTAAATTATGCCTTAATCTTTCTCAAGCAATAAGACATCTATTCCTAGGTTGATTGACTGAAATCTCTTCCTAATCAAAACCCCTAAGAAAGCATTAATTTGTGTTTTATGGATTCCCTTAGTACATTAACTCAAGTCAGAGGATTTATGTGAATCCTATCTCTAGTGATCCCAAGCAAATCCCATTGTCTACAAGTGATCTTATCCAATCTGCAATCTCTCAATTTATAAACTGGAATCTAGTGCTAAATCAATGGCTAGCAACATCAACTCAACACAAATAATAATCATAGACAATTCCAAGGATTAAAGATGTATTCCCATTGAATCAAAAGAATCAGAATACAAATATATTTCTAGGGTTCATCCTATCTAAATCTTTACAAGTAAGTTATGATAAAATCTAATCAAAATAATACAGAGAAGACAAGATAGAATCAGATGAAAACTCATTCTTATGAAGTTCTTGCAATGGGTTGATCTTCCATCTTGCTCTTCTTCTAGCCTCTAGGGTTGGACTCCCGCCTCTGGCTCTGAATCGTATCTTTTAATGTCCAAAAGACGGAGCTCTTTTTTCTGTGTCTTAGATACACATATATACAGCTCTAAATGTAGGATTTCACCTTGCAGAAGCTCGAACACGGCCTAGACACGGCCGTGTTCACTTAAGATGGCTGACCGTGTTGCTTGAAATACTTCTTTGGGTCTCGGACACGGCCCGAAACACGGCCGTGTCTCTACAACAGGGAGCATGTTCCTCCTCTGGGTTGTCTATGGACTGAGGACACGGCATCAACACGGGCGTGTTCTTCACTGACCCTGGCCGTGTTCCTTAGGAAACTGGAGAAGGGCTCTCTGGATGCTAGACACGGGCGTGGACACGGCCATGTCATGGTCGTGTTCCCTGTCTGGACTTTGAATTCTTCTAATTTCTCTGCTCTTTTGCTCCAGAATTCCTTAAAACTCTTCCTTTTACTCAATCAACCCAAGAAATACCTGCAAACACAAATAGATGAGTTAAGTGCCATGTTTAATGCGAAATTTGCTCAAATCCAAGTAGGAATCCATTGAAAAAACATGGAACTTAAAGGTCGAATAAGCACATATCACAAGCCTTGGTCGATTTCGTGGTAGAATTCACCCAACCAAAAGACCCTCAATCAGAAACCCCCTAGGGTGGACCTTGTATGTAGATGGGTCCTCCAATCTCCACGGGGGCGGAGCCGGAATAATAGTGGAAGGCCCTGAAGGAATAATAATCGAACAGTCTTTACGCTTTGAGTTTCCGGTTTCCAGCAACCAAGCAGAATATGAAGCCTTAATTGCCGGACTCCAATTAGCCTCGGAGCTCGGAGCAGGCGCTATTCGCGTATTAACTGAGTCTCAACTAATCACCAGCCAAATAAAAGGAGAATATCATGCTAAAGATACCTAAATGGCCAAATATCTAGATAAAACTTGGTCACTCATATCCAATTTTACCGACTTCAAAATCCATCATATTCCGCGGAGGGAAAACACCTGAGCGGATATCCTTTCCAAACTTGCCAGCAGCAAAAAGTCCGGTAACAATCAAACAGTAATCCAAGAAACAATCTCGACCCCGAGCATCGAGCATAAAGCCATTTCCGGCGTGACTGAGGGTCCTCCCACCTGGCTCACTCTCATTATTCATTACCTTAAAACATGTGAGCTCCCTCCAAATAAACTTTCCCCTCGGAGACTTTAGCGAATCATCCGTAACTATTGCCTTGATGGGGATGTGCTGTACAAACGTGGATATCTTACTCCACTTTTGAAATGCCTGAATCCTGAGCAATCTAGTTATGTTCTCAAGGAAATTCATTTGGGCATATGTGGACATCATATCTGCACCCGCTCTTTGGCAGCCAAAGCTTTACAATCCAGCTATTACTGGCCGACTTTGAAGGCAGATGCAGCAACCCTTTTACGCACTTGTGACAAATGTCAAAAATTCGCCCATATTCATTTAGCACCGTTGTCCGACCTATGCATTATTGTCGAACCTTGGCCATTTTGCCGTTAGGGGTTGGACCTGCTCGGTCCATTCCCCATAGAAGTGGGCCAGAAGAAATTTTTCATTGTCGCCATTGATTATTTTTCTAAATAGATTAAAGCTGAAACCCTAACCTCTATTACGGCCAAGAATGCTAAAAAATTTGTCCAAACCTTTATCATTTGCAGGTTTGGTATCCCACATACCATAACTACTGACAACAGCACCCAATTCACTGATACTGGGTTCCGAGCTTTTTGCGCCAACCTTCAGATCAGACTCAACTTTACTTCGGTGGAGCACCCCCAGGCCAATGGGCAAGTAAAGGCCGCAAACCGTATCATCCTCGACGGGCTAAAGAAACGGTTGGATAAAACCAAAGGCAGATGGATTGACAAGCTCCCTTGGATATTATGGTCCTACCGAACAACCCCCCAAACTTCCAACAGAGAGTCACCCTATAAACTCACATATGGTGCGGAAGCCATGATACCAGTAGAACTCGGTGAACCAAGTTGGAGGAGAGAGCACTACGATACCGAGCACGATCACGACGCAATGAATATTAACTTAGAATTGCTAGATGAAGATAGGGAAAGGGCCCGATTCATAATGATAGCTTACAAACAAAGATTGGCACGATATTACAATAAGAGGGTTCTAGCCAGAGAATTCAAAATAGACGATCTAGTTCTTCGACGGGCCGACATTACCCGAAAACATCTTATCGAGGGCAAACTCACTCCTAATTGGGAAGGACCATACCGAATACAGGAAATCCTGGGCAAAGGCGCCTACAAACTTGTTACCCCAGAGGGTCTCCCCATTCCCAGGACATGGAACATAGTTAATCTTAGAATCTATGAACAAGAACTTGTAGATTGTTGATGTTCGCTTGCTTTATACACTTTATAAAATAAATATTGTTTGTAACCTCCTTCGCGAGTACAAACCTAAGCCGGTTAAACGTATTGAGCTACAAATATTGTTTGTAACCTCCTTCGCGAGTACAAACCCTAAGCCGGTTAAATGTACCGAGCTACAAATATTTTTTGTAACCTCCTTTGCGAGTACAAACCTTAAGCCGGTTAAACGTACCGAGCTACATATATGTTTGTAACCTCCTTCGCGAGTACAAACCCTAAGCCGGCCAAACATACCAACCTAAAATTCGTTTGTAACCTCCTTCGCGAGTACAAACCTGAAACCGGTTAAAAATGCCAATCTCCAATTTGTTTGTAACCTCCCTCGCGAGTACAAACCATAAATCAGTTAAACATCATCGAGCTAAAATTCGCCTATAAACTCCTCTGTGAGTATACATCTAACTAAGTTAAAACATCACTATGCAAATAGGGCAGGTGACGACCTATGAAATAAATCAAACCCATCCTTATTTTCATTTAAAACTCCGAATTGATAAATAAACTTTGCTGACACAAGCTGCTCCAAACATTAATACCACGGCTTTAAATCTATTCTTATTAAAAAAAACTTGATTTTACACACAAATTACATTTCTCTTTACAAAGGAGGAAGGAGTTCCCGATTACTGGGAGAACCATAATATTCCTCCTCAGTACCCGAGTCGTAATCAACTCCCGAATCCGACACTGGAAGTTCAGCATCTTCTTCCGCACCATTGGGGGTCTCGTCTTCCTCATCGGCTACCAGCCGACCTTCTCGCACAATTTTGGTACAGTCCATCAACTCGGATTGAAGACCGGGATATTGTAATTTGGCTTGATCAGTTGCATTATTAAAACCATGCTGAAATGCCAGGGCATAGTTCTTCTCTATCTTATCCTCGACCTTCTTCTTCATTCTGGACTTCGATTGACGAGCCCTTTCCACCCTCCGGCGCATCTGTGCCCGAACCTCTTTTAAAGCATCACGAGCCTCACATGCTAGAATATGGGCCTCCTGAATCGCTTGAGTGCCGGCCTCGTGGCGTATTTCCAGCTCCTGAGCATCTGCCTTCAGCTTGTCATTGTCTGCCTGGGCCCTCTCTATAGTCTTTTGCACCAACTCTTTTTCGAGTCGGAGCTGTTGGGCCTCCGCCTTAGCTTCTTGCAACACTAACAAGGCCGACTCCTTCTCGGCTCGGGCCACCGCCTCTTCATCCTTGGCTTTCTTAACTATCTCAGACGCCCCTCTTCTTTGAAGGGCTCGGATCACCACCAGCTGCCTGGTCGTCGTAGAAAGCATATAGGTTAGCAGCGCACTCTCCGGAACCTTCGTTAGTTTGTCATGATCCGCCTTGGTCAGAATGGAGTTCACCCTTTCCTGGAACGGGAAACGGGTGTTCCAAAATGAGACATTCGCATGGTCGGGATCTCCGGTCACCAAATCAGCAGAAAAAAGTTTGAGATCCCTGACCTCAGTTGTTTTCCCTCTGGATGACCGGTGTGATGAAGACCCGTCTTGTTTGGCATGATCCCGAAGGGTCAATTTATGCTTTTTAGAATGATCTTTTCCCTGCGGATCAGCCGAAGATCCAAACTCTTGCACCCGCTTACCCCGAGCTTTGTTTGCACCAACTTCCACATTGGCATCAGGGCCGACCTCACCCACAGCCGCCTTGGCGTCGGCAGCAACAACGGTTGTTACTAGTACTGTAACAATCATCGACTTCTGTTGCTTTTCACTTTGGCTCGGTTCAATCACTGGGGCTGCGGGTCCTCCCTTCATGTGTTTGGCCAGCTTTGATATCCTTACCATCTCTGCTTTGGTTAATTTTTCCTCTGCAAAAACATACAAAAGCAAGCTCGGTTAATCATATCATCATCCAAAAACTACTACATAAATATATACATTTGTTAGTACCGATCGATTAGATCCCTCGCCCTCAGATTGACGAGATTGGACTTCTTGCAAGCCAACTAGGAGATAATCCCTATTATCCGACGAGCCTCTCAATCATACTCCCCCAACGCCCGAGCTTGTTGTTTGTTAATATACTGATTCCACTGTAACGGGAATCGGGGGCTCCCATCTTCGTAAAGAAAAAAAGCTTTATCTGGCTTGGGCACCCCATCCTAGGTCTGTATTGTGACACGGAAAAATTAATCCTTCCACCCCTTTGCCGAATCCTTAACTAGTTTCATCAGGCATAGTCGAGGACGACTAGCAATATATACATATTCTTGGTCGGATTCTTTTATATCTTTTAGTGAGAAAAAACGAAAAAATACATCTACTCGGGCGTCAACGCCCAATAAATTACACATAGCTTGGAAGGTCCGAAGAAAACCCCACCCATTACTATGAAGTTGAGTCGAGGCCGCATTCACCTTACGGAAAAATTCCATTTCGAACTCCGTAAGGGGAAGCTCGGCCCCAGCTCGGTCCAAGAAAACGGTATTAAATGTAAAAAATCGATTATTAGGACAATTTTCGCACATTGGAGACCGCTTAGGGCATGCCTCTAGGTCGAAATCATGGTAATCGTGTTTATTCTATCATGGCATTCCCACAAACTCCTCACATAGTCGGAACCGACACAGGACCTAATTGACCTAATCTTCGAGTGTACAAATAAAGGGACCTCTACCATTTCCCCATGGGACAACCCAGAAGAAGAAGAAGACGAACTTGAACCCATATCAGTGGAACTCATGTTTTTAGGAATATCCCAGCAAAGAAAGGATGGTCTACCTGTTCCTTATGACAAACCCACGAATGGTAAGGAAGTCGTCCTTGCTGAATACAGTAGTATTCCTTGTCTGTTTGAACTTGCTCCGACTTCGCTTTTAAACTCAAACAAATTTGGTAAAAGAGTGCAGAGGTAAAAATGATCCTCATATATATACTATTGAATAAAACACATCCGACGGTTAGGGTTGACTACATCTAACGGCCCAGATACAGCCGTAATATCACTCGGGAAGTGAGAACGTCGCCTCCACAGCTGTTCATTTTCTTGGAACCATACGCTACATCATGGCTACAAATGATTAGGTAAGCCCCTTACCCTACCTAGGAGCGATACGTGGCATTAAGGCAGAATCTCAACAGTCCGCAACAAATCGAGACATTTGGCCCCTGGGGAGGGAGGGGAGGAAGTGTCATGGTCTATTATTGTCAGCCCAATCATTCAGATCAAGCCCAATATCCAGTGTGGGCCTAAAATATCTAACTAGAACATGAAACCTTTAAACCCGATAAATCTTAGGCCCAGTTCTTCTGACCCACCACCTCCTACTTCCCATTTGCTATAAATAGCCTCTTCCGTTACAGGTAACGGGACTTGGACTTTTTGACTAGAATCAGGGACTCTTTGATTGGAATCATCATAATGCATACACCTTAGATCGGACCGACTAACTTAAGCTTCGGAGCCCGGAAACAAAACCCGGACCCCCTTTGTTTTTATATGTTTTAGATCAACCCGACCTCGAAGATCAACCCGACCTCAGATTCAGGCTTCGTCAGTCCTCAAGCTAAAACAGTCTTGGTGAGAGTGGGAATAGATGCATCAGATCCCTTTTTTAATATGGGATTAGAGGATTGGCTCCTTGTGAATCTGGGCAGAACCAAGGAAGCTAGTCTGTTTCACCTGATGTGGTTTACTTGTACTGTGGTTTGCTTGTACTGTGTGGTGGTTGTGGAGAACTCGGAATGCGGACTGCATAGATGGGCACCATTGGTCTTCATTGCATGTTGCTCTTCAGATTCAGAGCATGCTTCAGGATTGCACTAGGGTGTGTGGGGGTCAGTCAGACACGAAGAGAAGTCCTCAGCTGGTCAACTAGTCTCCTCCACCAATCAACACGGATGGGAGTTCGCAAGGCAATCCTGGCAAGGCAGGTCAACAATTTACAAAATCATTTTTTTGTTGGGCCTTTTGCATAATGTTATTGGTCTTTTAGTTTACGTGTTCTAATGTTTGGCAATAAATTCAAAGGCAATATAGAGATTTGATCCCAAATTTATGAACATGATTAAATAAACGAATATAGAGATATCATCAAATTTGGGGCACTATGTAATGAAATAAAAAAAATCTCATATATTGAGTATCCCCTCCAATTATGTAATGAACTGAGAAAATCTCATATGTGTGAGTATTATTTGGAAAATATATAGAATGCTGTTAAGTTAATAATTCAAGCCATCTCATCATAATACTAACATGTATATGTAAGTTCTAAAGCAACACAAATATGTATGCTTCCAGGAATATACATTAGTTGAAATTGATCGAGAATGACAGTTTTTTTTCTTTTTTAATTAGAAAATCATTTAATAATACAAATTGTATCAAACTGTTGACTATCATTATCAACAGAAGGACAACCAAAATGAAGAAGACTTTTAATCTGAAGCTAAGGACGATAAGGGAGATTAAGAGTATTTGATTGCAGTTGAGGACCACAGGTTTGAGGACTGTGGAGTGATTTTCTTCTCTGCTGAATCTGAAAGCAAAGATTTATACCTCCGTGTTTAATTTCATTTAGAACTAGGTTCACTTACTTTGGAAGTAGCTTGAATTCTTCAAATCGATCTAATCAGAAATTTTCTTGGCAGTAGTCAATTATTTTTATGTCTTACATAAGTTAATAGAATCAATATGCATCCTATGATGCATAAGCTGAGGAATGTTGTCCGCCACATTAAAGATGGAAAAAGCAGCAAAAATAGTTATTGAAGAAAACTAAATAGTCTGTCAGATTGTCTTATATAATTAAAATTTTCCAATTTGTTTTATAGCCAAAAAACAAATTAACTAAAAATTTTAAACTTACACATCAATTTTATTTCAAATATTATTACATTTAATGGCCCGAATTAAACTAAATATCTATATTCATTTATTTAATCATGTTCATAAATTTGGACTCCAATCTCTATATTNAAAATCATTTAATAATACAAATTGTATCAAACTGTTGACTATCATTATCAACAGAAGGACAACCAAAATGAAGAAGACTTTTAATCTGAAGCTAAGGACGATAAGGGAGATTAAGAGTATTTGATTGCAGTTGAGGACCACAGGTTTGAGGACTGTGGAGTGATTTTCTTCTCTGCTGAATCTGAAAGCAAAGATTTATACCTCCGTGTTTAATTTCATTTAGAACTAGGTTCACTTACTTTGGAAGTAGCTTGATTTCTTCAAATCGATCTAATCAGAAATTTTCTTGGCAGCAGTCAATTATTTTTATGTGTCGTACATAAGTTAATAGAATCAATATGCATCCTATGATGCATAAGCTGAGGAATGTTGTCCGGCACATTAAAGATGGAAAAAGCAGCAAAAATAGTTATTTAAGAAAACTAAATAGTCTGTCAGATTGTCTTATATAATTAAAATTTTCCAATTTGTTTTATAGCCAAAAAAACAAATTAACTCAAAATTTTAAACTTACACATCAATTTTATTTCAAATATTATTACATTTAATGGCCCGAATTAAACTAAATATCTATATTCATTTATTTAGTCATGTTCATAAATTTGGACTCCAATCTCTATATTGCCTTAGTATTCATTGACAAACATGAGACCACATAAACTAGAAGAGCAATAACATTCTGCAATTCAAGGCCTAAAAAAAAAAATTGGAAATTGCTGGGCCCATCACATTGCAATGTATTTTGGGCATGTGTCCTATATAGAATTGTCTTTTACACATATTAATCAAAATATGCTACTGATGCAATAATAGTTTAGATTTTTTAATTATACACATCATTTTGCAATACTCGTTTTAGATAGTTTAGGCATGACCTTTTATGAGCTTAATTGTGTTTGGGCTCAAATGATCTCTATACTTATTTTATATATAATATATAGTGCATAGTAGATTGGGCCGGACAAGCGGCGTAGCGCTCTAGGCAAATAACCCTTTGAGCAAAAAATAAACACAATGCGAGAGAGAAAACGAGGTGAGGATGTTGAACAAGTTATGGAAGGGTGGACAAAGGAACAAGAAGTGACATTACAAAGAGCATGTGATACTGCAAAGCCACACTCCCCAACCCCCCCCCCCCGCCGGAGGAAGAATGTATCTAAATTGCCAAGTGCCGTGCGGTGATATTCTCATATGTATATGTGGCTTTGTTTAACAAAAGTCTTTGCCGCCTTTCCCAAAAATTTAATTTCTTCACCAAAATCATATGATCTAAACATCTAAACTGTTCATCCTCTAACATATTGAAATTATAATTCAAACCAATAAATCTTTATCAATTTTGCACTAAAAACAGCAACTTATAGAAGTATAAAAAAAATCATTACTTACAAGGATCTTCCAAAAACAATTGGTCCAGCAATTTGTATTATTAAATGATTTTCTAATTAAAAAAAATGTCGTTCTCAAATAATTTCAACTAATGTATATTCCTGAAAGCATACATGTTTGTGTTGCTTTAGAACCTACATATACATGTTAGTATTATGATGAGATGGCCTGAATTATCAACTTAACAGCATTCTACATATTTTCCAAATAATACTCACATATATGAGATTTTCTCAGTCATTACGTAATTGGAGGGGATACTCAATATATGAGATTTTCTTAGTTCATTACATAATGCCCCAAATTTGATGAAATCTCTATTTGTTTATATAATCATGTTCATAAATTTGGGCTCAAATCTCTATATTTCCTTACCGTTCATTGCCAAACATGAAACCACATAAACTAAAAAACCAATAACATTCTGCAATTAAAGGCCCAACAAAGAAATAGTTTTGTAAATTGTTGGGCCTATCCTTTTGCCTTGTATTTTGGGCATATACCCTATATAGAATTGTCTTCCATACAAAATAATCAAAATTATGTGAATGATGCAATATTAGATTAGATTTATCTTATTATACACATCAATTGGGCTCAATCTCCTCTATATAGGCAATATTCATTTTAGATAGTTTAGGCATAACTATTTATAAACTTGTGTATGGGCTTAATAAACTAGGCTGGACAAGTGGCATAGTGGTCTAGGAAAATAACCTTAAGATGTATTATAGTTCTATAAATAGGATTTTTCTATATTATGTTACCACAACTTCAATCTTTACCCTTCACAGCCCTCTGCAATTTTTTCGCCTAAGTCTGTAAATGGAGTTCTGTAGTGGTTGGGAACTGACCAATCAGCACAAGGTGAGTTTAGTTCTCCTGATAGGGTATTTTATTTTGATTTCAATAATGGAACGTTTAGAAAGATGGCATTGGCAGTTTTAGATTCTGTATTTCCGGGAAAACTCAGAGTCTATGATGAATCAATTGCCCTATTTTGCAAATCTGGACTCTATGAGGATTTGTGGGTGAAAAAGAACACTTCTAATGATGGGGATTGCTGGCCTATGCTATTTGCTATTGGTCCCCTTCTGGGGTGGATTATGTTGTGGATGTTTGGAGAAATGAAATTTTAATGACAGAGTATTATCCAGAGCGTAATGATGTGGAAAAGATGTCCCGTTTACATATCTGCAGTACTAATGGTAACAAAAAGAAGCACCTTGTTATTCTTAAGAGCTCAGTGCCCAATTTTCTTTGTTTATGCTTTTGAGTATACTGAAAGGTTGGTTTCGGTTTAAAATAAAAATGCAAAAGTTTCATGTCAATGAGAATGCTCAAACTTTAGAAAAAAAAAATGTTATTGAGTTCTTATGAAATAAGATGCTTTTGTATGACATTAACATCCTACTTCACATTGCAGATTGTGGTTTTTCGCTAGGAGAATACTGTGTTCAGCATATAATGTGAACTGATGTTAACATTGTATTTGAAAATTATCTTATTGTTATATAATATCATGTAATTTTCTGGTATTTTATTGAAGCTGTTGTCTGTTATTTTGATTACATACCATAGGAGCTGGGTTTACATGGGTTTCTTGAATCCAAGATAGCAAGAGTGATTCTCATTATAAGAGATGATTTTGGTCTAGTAAGACCCACTTGTGTTACTCTTATGTAAACACATTTAAGAATTTCTCTTTTGTGTGAGATAGAAAAGATCATACACATCTTCCTGTATGAATTATCTATGACCGTTTTGCCTATAAAATGGACAAATCTGGGTTTTTCATTTTTTGGTCTTAGAATTATCTGGATTGAGAATTACATGCTATATATTATAACTTAACTCATTCTCATCCTAAAAAAATTGTTCCTATGTTTCTTTTTGTTTTTGTGACTTCATTTTCTTCTTGCTGTACTGGAATGTGTTTAGCCAAAAGATATAGAACATGGATTTCTTAATCATTTACCACGACTTAGGCTCATGGTACATAAAGGTGTAAGGTTTCTAAATATATTTTTTTAACTCTTGTCAATGAATAGGAATAAACTCACATACACTGACATAAAGGTATAAATTGCTCTCTTATTAAAACAAGGGGAGGGGAACTGAGATAGAAATTTGAGTTTTCTGTTTCTCTTGTTCTAAACCTAAACAAGCAATGCAAAAAATTCATAAACTGAAGCAGCTCATGTCTTTACCGGAAAAAGCAGAAACTGCTCTCTTGTAGGACAAACATAGCACATGCATTCAAAAAGGAAGAAAAACATTGAAAATCTAGCTTGTGGTACTGGCTCCTCTATCAGTACCTTTCTTCTGCTATATCAAATGCCTTACATGTATCCATAATGCTATACTATTTGTATAACTTCCATACAGTGTGTTTGGATTAGTTATGCAAATCCAATTGGGTCTTTCAAAGAAAAAATTTACAAAATCCTTTCACAAGATTTTGAATGAGTTTCCTAACAATGGCAGATTCATCATTGTAGTCTTATAAGTATATATATGATCCTTGGTCTCCAAAACATAGAGCTTCAAAGATGTTATTTTCCCCATATTCTCAGTTCATACCATTTTTATTTTGTATGGTATGATGGAATAGCATGTCTCAACCTTGGACAGTGACACTTCAATACAGCTACCTTGAAGGGAATTTTGCACTTGGATTTGCACAATAGAATGGGAGTTTCTTACTTCGATATGCCTTCCATTGCTGTTCTTAGTTTTCTTCGTGTTAGTTTCTCTCGGTCTATTCTTGGGTAGTCTTTGGACTCTTGTCCCTTCTATACCTAATAAAAAAATAAAATAATAGGAATGATTTGCTACTACCATGCCAATTGAACCTAATGTGTTGTGGTTTGATGTCATGGAGCTATTAGCTGCGCCATATTGAATGTGCGTCGGAGCCCATTATAGTTAAATAAGTTCGAAATGGTCAAAATATTAAAGATGATGTGGTTATTTTAAACTGTAATGCATTATACATTATGTGAGTAAATTCAGTTTATTCAGTTGATTTTCACTAGAATTCCAACCGAACTGGCCACAAAATGCAAGGGAGAAAGTAAATCGAAATAAGAAACAATTATGTGAACCAATCGGTTCGGTTGTTTTTCGATTCGGTCTTTTGCAGTTTTGTCTTTTCTGAAAATATCACAATAGCCCTATATTTCTTCAGAAAATTTACTTTCATCCTTGTAAAAGTTTTGCACTGCTCAAAATCTGTCAAATTATTACAAATACACCCTTATTTTATAGAACCCTAGAAAGTGTTCTGTACTCCACTTTGCTATATCTTTATATACTTAGAAAGCGGCCCTTTACTGGGAGAAGCTTTTGAACATGTTGGAGCAGCTTTAGATACAAACTCAAATCGGATCAAAGATATTTTTGAAAGGCCTTTGAGAATTTCTCTAACTATTTTTTGTGGTAGTGAGCTATAGAAGATATAACCTTGGTCCATGTTTCTGATAATTTTTTGGTTGTGGCGGAGAGTGAATCGTATTTAAATATAATTTGACGGCAAGAAGAAAGATCAGTAGTTAACCTAATTGCTAGGGTAATAGGCCCGCCAAAGAATAGACAGTGAAAGCTCTTCAAATACTCTGAATGATCTGCATTATTTAATTGTTATAGCAAGAATCAAATCCCTAGAGTTACTACAGACCTTATACTAATAAGACAAGTATTCCTAATTGAAGAAGGATATACGTAATTTATCCGACTACCGGTAAATATCCTAATAACCAAATAATTAAAATTTATATATAATATATCTTATCATTAAATCTTAAAATTCTGATGTACAAATTCTAATTTCTGAATTACATTAATAAGAATAAAGAATACAATTATAATAGATAGCTAAAGATTTGAGATTTAGGGTTATTTGAAAATGTATGATTTATTTGTTTGGGAGATATTAAGATATCTTATTACTTGTTAAATTTTTAAGGATTCTAGTTTTCCTTTTGGTCTTGATTCTATGGTTTCTATTAAAGTAGTTTTTTTTTTAAAAAAATTAACTAGAATTACTTTTTCTTTAACATAAGGTTACCTGTATTAGTGGTGTTAGGCTCTTTTAAGAACTTCCTAATAAATACAAACATTTCCTGTGGCGCTGCTGTAAGAACACACTGCCTACCACTCAAGCGTTGAATGCTCGTGGTTTGGCTATCCCCAACGTGTGTGGCCTTTGCTGAGAACACCCATAATCTATTTTGCATGCTTTGTTTCTGTGTGCAGAAGTTTGTGAAGTATGGGATGCATTGGAGATGCATTTCGGTGCTAGTGCTCTTGGGGTGGAATCTTTCTCTATCTGGTTTATGCAAGTGGGTCAGAACTGGAATGAGAGGCAATGGGCTCTGATGGTGCTTGGTGGGTAATGTTATGGCAGCGGCGCAATGCTGTACGTGTGGGACACACTGTCATGCCTATTCATCAAGTTCGACATTCTGTGGAAGACTTGTGGGATGAGATCGTGTGGTGCGATGGACCAGACCTATGGCAATGTTTTTAAAGCTAAATGCTGATGCCTCTATCAAATTCTAGGCTGGGTGGTATAGGCGGTGTGATGCGTGATGAGGAGGGACGGTTTGTGGAAGCATGGACGTGTCCTATACTAGATGCACCACCCATCGAAGAGTTAGATATGATGGCATGCAGGGAAGGGCTGAAATTGGCGTTGGCGTGGGGAATAAATAGGATCTGCCTTGAAAGCAATGCACAGGGTGTTGTTGGAGTACTAAACCGAGGTGACTCTTATATATCACCGCTGGGTCTGCTGTTAGATGATATCCATGAGCTGGCTAATGGTTTTACGTGTTGCACCTTCAATTGGGTGCCAAGGCAAGCTAATAATGTTGCTGATAGACTTGCTGCTTCAAGTTTTCAATTTGCTGGTTTAATTGTTTGGCATGATATGCCTCCAACTTTCATTTCAGATGTACTTTCTTTGGATTTTTAATGGAATTCCATTCCCAATCAAGAAAAAAAAAAAAAACAAAGAAAAAATAACTTCTATATATCTATTAATTTTTTTTTATTCACTAGAGCCAAAACAGGTATTTTATCTTTTTCTAAAACTTTTGCCCAGCTAGTCCCAGTTTAATTTAAATAAGAAATTTTTAAAATGAAATACCAAGAAATTAACTATTAAAATATTTCCTTAGAAACTCTAAATACTTAATTGGCAGCACGATACTCAATGAAGTTTATTTGTTTGATCAACTGGGTTTAGATCACTCTATTAGTTTGTACAATTTCTTTGATCATTCCCAAGAGCTCTACTATCGGTTCGATTGATTTTTCAGTTCGGATTTCTCCGGTTTTTGTCTTTTCTAAAACTTTTTTCAATGGCCCTATTCTTATGAAAAAGTTTTCATTTAGGTCCCTGTAAAAAATTTCTGAACGTTTTCATTTAAAATTATATTAGTATCATTTAGCAATTTAATATATATATATATATATATATATATATATGAAACTCTGCAGAAGTCTCTTCTTATTTTTACAAAATGTAGATTTTCAAATACAAAAATGCAACCTGTTAGATATAAACAAGAGATACAAAGAACTGAAATTGAAAGAGAGTACAGATATGCAGAATGGTGTCAAAATTCTAAATAATTAGGTAGTGATTTGGAAAATTTGCTGACAATTAATCAAGTAGTTGAGGAGATGGGTAAATTTTATAATTCCTTCCCGAATCAAGAATTAGATTAAGGTTTTGGAAGTCAATTGTATCATTTGTATTAATTAGCAAAGCAAATGGGTAACTTTCATGTTAGGTAATGAAAGTATG